>OW028573.1:16020154-16620154 GCA_932294295.1 Alitta virens | reverse complement strand
AATTAGGTTCCATTAGAGCTGTCTCCCATGTATAGGGTTGTATTCTACGAACCCCAGGTAACCTGTCCACAATTAAAGCTGGGGCAGTCGTTGATGAGCACATCATTGCAAGTGTCCCATCAAAACTTAATAACACACAACATTCCCTTAAGTAAATCTATGAAACTGAGTTTAGAAAAGAATGTCACTCACTCTAGTCCTGAGTTAAATATGTTGGTTTTAGAAACTGCATTTCTGTGGAAGGCCAGATATTTACGACCTATAAAATTTGCTAAAAAGGGTAATATAAATGATGTACTACTGTCTTTGATGTGTGGAATTTAGGCTGTAAAGTCACCCTCCTGCGTTATACATTCGATTGCACTCAGCGAATTCAATCCAGCAAGATCTTGATCTTTGAGATTTCTTAATATTGTCACAAAGGTACGGATCATGACTTCATAATGCCATTTAGACAAACATTAGTTGAATGAATTGTTCTGTCTCATCGTATTCATTATGCCGGTTTATGCAATAACAGTTCCAAACCACTACCAACCGTAAAGAAATGTAACATACAAAGGCCTATTTAACTTCGGAAAGACACCAATATTTAAATCCTATTGATATCACCACCATCTATCTGCTGTTTATCGTCGCTGCAATTATAAGTACCTGAAAACACCGAGGGTATATGGCATGCAGTTACAATTAACACTATCTGTTGGGTGCAAAGATTGGTGCCAAGCATGCCTGTGATATTCTCAAGGTTTCATACTTATTGTCAAATCCCAATCACCACACGCTGTATATTATGCACGGAATTTATATTCCACACCAGCGCATCACCCCTAAATCACTAAGAAACATCATTTTTGCAAATCCGCAATAATGGGGATACCGGACTTCCAATTTCCATAGTATTCATTGATACTTACATGTTGTGTTGTCCTTAGGAAAATATGTGAACATGGTATAGACTGCAGCTGAAATTGAGCTTTGGTCATAGGTAGTTAAGTTCACGTGTGGACCTCAATTGCTGATCAAATATCTTGATATTCTAAGCATGCCCTCATTTATTCAAGTTGCAGAATACAAGCTTGCAAATTTCGTTGTAATTGGCGTTGGTTGAAGTGGGGAGGGGGGGGGGGGGGGTGTATGTTCATGCTTAGCTGTAATTTTAACATGAACAGCCATACTTGGTATGTTGTGACTGCCTTTAGAGGACGAGCTGCCTGCAGGGGGCCAGGACTTGGCAGAGCTCTGAGCTGACCTGTTGTCCTTCAAAAGGACAGAACAAGGTGCTGCGTTGGCTTGTAAGGAGAAGATCTGATCTGATGCACGTTTAGGAGTTTCATCCGCAAGGAATGAACAACATCTACCCAACTAAGGTAAAACTAGCATTTGGTTTATCGCCAGAAATCGGTTTACCCACTATATATATATATATATATATTTTTTTTTTGTACCTGTGAATTTATGGTTGGTATTTTTGGGGGATAACTCTAACAATTTAGATGCTGAACAATCTCTGGGTTTATTAAGTTATATTTTCTGTGAAATTTGGGATAAGAAGTAACTTAGCATACCAAAAATGGAAATATAAGGAAATAGCCAAAATTAATTGCCACATTCACTTCTCATTAACATTGAACACAAGAAGAGGAACACTAATCAACTTCCCATTTTCGCACTTAACACTGGAATAAATTGTCACTATGCGAAACATCTGCTAAGCAGTGGCATTGTATGTTACAGACATTATAGTAGTCTAATGAGCAATTTTATTGCAATTCACAGCCAATCTGCCTGCTGTGTGGTCGTCTGTCACACAAGTACATAATAAAAACCCAGACGGAAAATTGCAATTTGATTTTATAATATGGCTTATTGAGGACCATCTGCAGGGGTTATTGACAATTAGATATTTTTACCAATGGTCTAACACAGCAGGGGTCGGTCAAAACTTGTGAAATACCTGTAGTGGAAGACAGAATTTTAAAGTCAGTAAGGCAATAGATAATTTGAATGATTGAATCACGAAAAAGTATTTGGGTGTAATCAAGATGACAAGGTAAAAAAAGAGAAAATGGAGGAATTCGAATTCTCAATACAACAGCTGTGAAGTGCAGATACAAATTAATAGCACATTATTAATTGTTGCACGTGATACCTATAGAAACTGTGGTCTGGAGTTGGCAAACAGTCATACCCTGCTTTACAGTATCCCCACAACATGTTGAAAACTGTGAAAAATCTTTCATACATGGAACATGTTCCCAGTTAAGGTAATTACAGATGGGCAGGCCTGCAGCGCGTCACGCAGGATCAAAACTGTCCACGCTACGGTGCCTTAAAGCTCCTTAACAGTCCCTTGTTGCTAACATGTGAATGCTGATTGGACAATTGCTTTGATGTTGTAACAGCTTTTGCTGAAGGCATTTTGGGGTGGGATCATGTCCCAGGCAACATTGGAGTCTGTGATTTCATTGCAAATGGTGTGGCTATTTGCATTACAGAGAGCATCAAGCGTGTATTGGGATTACCTGGTCATAAAAAGTAGAGGTGTTATTTAGAGCCTCTAGCTAAACAGATTGAGCACCAATTGAGCACAAAGAAAATAGGATCAAAAGAAGTGGGATCAATTGCAAAAAGTGAGTATAACAACAAACTATTCAGTTCCTGGGAAAGACTCAACATTAAATGGCTTTCAAGTATAAATATAGTAAGGGTGCATAACCCTCGACAGAAATTTGGCAGTGCTGTTTCAGCCTTATGTCAAAAATAGATTAAGCATTTGGCAATAGGCACTGGGCCGTCACAGCAAAATACTTTCAACTACAGGGGTGGGACAGAGGGCCAGGGTGAAATGTCTCTTTTACCCCAGGCAATCTTCTATACAAGACCAAGGTGCCTGAAATCTGCACGATATCGTACATGACTGTGGCCAATAATACCGTTGCTGGTAGTCCTTATCTCTCCCATCACGCAACACTCATTTGTGCATTATGCAGTTAGAGTCACTATTGCAGAAATGTGGGCTGTCAACGGGTTATTTTCTCAGCATTACAAAAAAACTTTTGCAAGCCTGGACGCTATTATTTCGCATAGACATACAGTGTAGCTGTATATTGTATTTGTCTTTTGCGCTATGTTATTGTCATGATAAACAGATACATGGCACGTTACACAATTACGCTGACTATTGTTTTGTCTTATCTCTTAAATCATTGGCACAAAAAAACAACACCATTGTACTGGATCATAAAGCAGGATTCAAGACTAGCATCACAATGTGTCACTGTGTCAACTTGCTTAACAATAAAAAGTTCCAGGCAGCCTGAGGGCATGTCCATCTTGGAATTACGACTCTTGTTAATTCATTTGTGATGGAAATGAGTAATCGTTTGTTAAGCTATAGGCAAGACAAATTAAGTCGCCTAGTGGTAATTACTTAAGGTGCTTCCAAAAGGAGGGCATCGTGCCTACTACTTGGAACAAGGGGGTGGGCTAAGCGGGGTAGCATTGTGGGTTCACAAAGACATCCTGGCTGGTCATTTCTGCTTTGCTGAGCACGGGGGTTGTGCAGCAGAGGGGGTTGTGGCTTAGAGCCAGGGACGCACCTGTATACACCTGCACGCATGGGCCAGTCTGTCAGCTAGTCTGTGATCACACGGGACAGAGAACGGAGTGCACAGGATTTCACGAGTAAACACAGGACTTAATTTATTCTGCGGATGACCTTACAAAGGTCCAAGATGGACCGACACGTGTGTGTGGATTGTCAGCGAGAGAACTCTGTGGATCTTTCTCAGAACTCTGAGTCTGAACAATATAACAACTCCGAGCAAGGAGCTCTTTCGACACAGTTGCCACCAGCAGGGAGGAAAAGGTACGCCTGTCATTTGTGTGTTTACATCTCCATGTTACTATGAGCATTCTAACCACGAGTACGTTTAGCATAAGTGGTGATTTCAACAGCCAAATCGAGTAACGTTGTAATCAGAGGGGCTCCCGTAGGTATGCTCTGATCTTGAACAGGCATGACTCTCATATAAACATACTCACTGAGATTATTATATTCAGGCAGAGTTTTAAGCCTCTTTGTATATGATCATCAGGCATGTAATTTCTACCTCAGATTTATTCAAGTATTATTTGTATAGGGCCATAGTTGTCAGGATAATTGTAGTCATGTGCCATAGCTTATTTAAAGTCATTGAAGTCAGTAATAGTCGCTGACAAATGTCTTTATAATAATACGGATCATTTTAGGCTATGTATGCAGGTACGTTAATAGCAGTGGATTCAATTGTCTGATGTACCCCTTTATTGCTTTTAGTGTTTGCTATCAAACGAGTCGTAAATAAATCTAAATCAAGATCTAGCATAATGAAGATATATTCAGGTGCAATCAAAAAAGTATAGCGTGATTGGTCTTAATACATATGTATGACGGCAACAAGTCAGTGCAAGTTTTAGAGATCCAAATAGACATGGAAACGAAACATTCATTCACATTGCAAACAGCATGAGGCCCTGTGTTATACATGCAGTAAGCATTCCCACGTCGAGTGGCTAGTCTTAAAGTGTACAAATTTGGAGTATGTGGGGGACAAAAGCAGCCTGCAGCCAAGTGGGGTGTGAAAATGCGAACAGGCTGACATTTCCCCCTGCAGATCAAGGAGGAGACGGCAGAGATAAATTGTAAATCATGACTTAAATGGTGCTCAGAATTGCATGAGTGATCTGCCCAGATAGCCCCACAGGCGGATCACTGTTTTATGTCCGAAAATATCGCTGATAAGCTGCAAAGAATGAACTGTAGATGGCGGAGATATGAGTGAAATAGACTCCGGATTGTGTTAGATGTGAGGTAACCTGATCCAAGGACTTGATGATCGGATGATTGACAATGACATACAGAATCAGACAGGATCAACCCTTTGTGCCAAAGACCTCAGGACTTACAGTGACAGCCTTCAGGTGAATAGGACTTAGGGCAAGGATTAAAAAAACTCTAAAAACCACTTTTAATATCTTTAAACAGGTGTGCCGACCTGGCAAAGTTAGAAAAAAATCAGTCCAGCAATAAGCAGGTGCTGAGCACGCACACCAAATTGATTTAATGTGGGCAATTACATTAAAATGCAAGGCCCGCATTTCATGCTGGAGGTTTTTTAGGCTTTCATGCATCCTCGATTTCTGCATGGCTCTATTATTTCAGCAGTATGAGCCTCAGTCTAGTCTTACTGACAGGATAAAGAGCTCCTGGAGATGACAGAGTGACCTCTCTTCGGTTTCACTTAAAGAGGGTCACTGGTCACTCAAAGTCCGTCAAACCAGCCATCCATCAAGGTGGTAATATACGTAAGGAGGAGGTCCGAGCGTTGACATAAGTCATTGGATCTGTATACTTGCATACTGACTCTACAGTCATGTGTAGATTGGTAGCTAAGGAAGTTGCAGAATGGTGCATAAAGGTGTCACAATGCCACAAAAGGTAATAGGTGAGGCGAGGTGAAGAGTCATTACTCCAAGACCTCACGTGTCTGAGTTTCAGAGAAACGTCTTTAAATAAACGAGTAAGAAATGAGGGTCAAACGTCAGGTCAGGTCCGTGGAAGCAGCCCCCTCCCACTTCTTACATGGAGTAGAATCTAACTACCATCCTCAGTGAAATTGATGTAATTTAATATCCCTTAGAAGTTAGAAAACAAACCGACGACCCCTAAGATAACTGTGGCTCACCTTCTACTTCTTGCAATAAAGGCCTGTCTTAAAAAGAGGTCCCCCTATTCGGGTCTACAGTTTGCGGACAGGTTTATAGCTCGACTTAGTTTATGATGGATGGTTGTGGTTTAGGATCAACAGAGTGGTGTAGGTTGGGTGTGCACTCTGGGAGACCCACTGCGTTGTTTGTATGGCGGTGTCCTGTAACTGTGTTTGGCTTTTTGGCAGGTCACTCACAGGGCTTTGTCCTGCATATCTCTGCAGATTGGTGCGAATCCAGTTAGAGTTTTGAGGGGGAGCTTGGTCACAGCCCAAAGAGTAGGTCCTTTGGAGAAGCAAAACTACAACCTCCCACACCGCTGCACTGATATAGACATTATCTGATTGAGGATCCTTGCAAGCAGTGGGGCAGGGGCACCGGAGCATTGCAAATGGATTGTGTGGTCCCAACCTAGATGGGTCCTTCCTCTTTATAATATCCGATAGACAAACTTTGCATTATCTGATTTATACTGTGTATGATTTACACACCACAATATGTTTTGGCGGAAGATAAATAGGTTAATTGGCCTCAGTTGGCTTAGGAGGACATCCAAGGGTTAAAATCTTCCATTGGAAATCTCAATTATAAAGTTTACATGTTAACTTTGGTCTTGAAGAAATTACTCATGTAAATAAAATGATACTGCACAAATGGTATTTAATTACATTTATGCTACACTGAAGAAAAGTAATCTTGTTATGGCTCGAACACTATGCAAGTCTTTGCCCTGTCGACAGCTATTAAACCTTTTGTATTGGTGAACACTCAGTATGAAATGTACCTGATGGACAGATGGGAACATACAATGTATAGCATAATGTACAGCATTCCTCTCTCAAGTAGCCTTGAAATTCAATGGTCTTGCAATTCTAAGGTGTTGGTTTTCCATTCCCATGTATATTGTGTCAGCAGGAAGGGGAGGGTCCTGTGAACTGCAAATTGCAATATACTATGGCTGCCATGCCCTGTCCCTCCAGTGCCTCTTTGTTGGGCGAAATGACAACAGGGAGGACCTGGGTGTGAAGATCCAAATGTTTGTTCTAGTCCTTGTCAAACATATCACGCACTTGTGGTGAAGAAATAAAAAAACCTAATCTTCTGCTATTTGCTGGGCTCATCTTCTCTTGTTTATCATAAACGACAGGGCAGACCTGAGAAGGAAAGGGTCCGCCTCTCCTGCAGAAAAGAACACCCAGTAAAATGAAGCTTGGAGTGTTATTTTTTGCCAGCACAAAAAGTAAGAAGTTTATACATCGCTCCCCTTTCAAAGCTCCTTTGGGAATTTTTTGAAGAGGATTGCAGGGAGATTTAAAACTGTTTTGAAGTTGATCTCAGCCTATAGTTCTCAATGAGATCGTGACAAATTGGCAGATTGTGCAGCAGGCACGCCAGAACCTGGGTCATTAAATAACAACAATATTGCTTCACATGGGATTATGAACCCTTGAATGTGGCAGTCACTGGGTACTATGAGAAACGACAGGTTTCTTACAGCTTTTGTGGCCAGGTATGTCAAATGACAACGTTTCGTGTAAGTGAAAATTGTCACGAGAATTCATCTTCAAGTATTCCCAAAAAACTGTCTGTAAACTTAGAAAGAAATACTTATAAGACGGTTCAAATCTATGAATTGAGAGTTACAACAGTCACGTTGGAGTATGGCAACGACAAGTTTGTGAACGTGCATAGTTTGTGATATTTTGGAAGATTATAAATAGTATACTCTAATCAGGTATAATCAGATACACCTCTAAGTATAGAGAAGGAGGCTTGCTTGTACATGTTGCCATCAAATGCATACCATAACGCATAATCATCTTACAAGGCAAAAACTTAAGCCTATTGGAGCCACAAGTATGATTTGGGGTATTAGACACATGGAAATGCAGGTTTAACGCGCGTTTGAAACTGTATAGGCAACTTAATATTGTAGGTAAATTATTTTGCGTCAGTCAGTCTGTTGTTAGCGGATGGTGATACACTGCAAAATGAGTCTAAAGGTGAGTTGCTGTTGCAGTCTAGTAAATTACTGGCTTCTCAGGTTGCTGTCATTGTATGGAAATAGGACGGGCCAGGTAGTTTAAAAGCATACTTTCGAACTGCTGAACATGGTAAATGTTCTGTTATTGCAAAGAGAGTTCTTCAAGCTACTGCGCCTAATGTTCCCATGAAGTGCAGGGCACTTGCAACTTCTCAAAGAGTCTCATTGTAAACCATGAGGGCTGGAGCAGTAGTCTGTAATCAAGCCTCATTTTATTTGTCACTTCAATTTATCATTATTATTTGCGTGGCATGTGGCAAAAATGTTAAATGCTTGGTGACCATAAAATGACCACCAACCGTCTGGTCACTGACCGAGGAAAATGTGTAAGCAGTCGGTGACTTCTTGTGAAATGCAATTGGAGCATAAACAATAAAAGGCAAGCGTTCCTCATAGATGGAGTAAATAAACACACCAGAACCTACATCAGAGCATTCGTGCTGTTGGCAGTGCTATTGCTCGTGAAATAGCTGTGGCCAATTTCATGCCCATATGCAACATTTGAAAAGTATGAAAAGGTTTCTCCAACAAAAAAAAGGGATGTACTGTGTATGTACTTAGATCATAGAATATATTTCTTTGTATATTCTCTACAGATAGAGGGGATTATTTATATTTATCTTTTCATAATTGTACACACACAACAAATTTCTATTGTGGCTTAATTGTGAAATATAACCACAATACCATACAATCCAGCAACATACAGACATGTAACTGCTTGAATTTAATGTCATTTTGTGGAGATTGTCATATTATTAACGACTTTGGAGTGACAGGACCTGGTCTCTGTCAAGCTATGAAAAGCAAAATAAAATAAAAACACCGATAAAATACGCTGTGACCAGAATATTGTTATATGTGCAAATTAGTTTGACATACCATAATTGTATATACCAGTAGCAAGACAAACATTACCAGACAGGTATGGCTAAAAATTTAGTAAAAAGTGCATCCTGGGGGTAAAATGATTGCATTAAAATGTAGCGTTTGAAGAAAAGCAACTTTCATTCTCAGGGATTGCAATCAATCACGCTTGGGGGAAATCAAGGCCTGTCACCTAAGCTCTGAGCTTTGAGAGAAGTGAATATATATTCGGTCATGAATGCAAGCAGATGAAGTTTACATGCCAAACCTGCTGTTTACCAAACCAGGTCTTGCATGTTTGTTGTCTATCACTCTGTTGCAAGAATTACTGCAGGTTCACGTGTGAAATTTTGACCTGCATTACCCGAGTGGAAAAGTAAGAAATATGTGGGGAAATATGTAAAATGCCCTGTATTGCTTAACCAACCCAGGGCTGACCGAACAACCTGGTGATGACTAGTGGAGAGGGATGTGGGGATGATTTCGTGCTCACTGCATTTGTATTTACATAAGTGAAGGTGAAAATTATGTAGGGTAGGGTGGAAATCGTGGGAAAAGAGGAGAAAATCATGCCCATGAGGCCCTTTGTGCTCTGTCTTACCACAGATCACGAAACTAAGATATTCAGGCCCACCCCAACCATCTTTCACTCACCAAATATTTCATGGATTATAATTCTTTGTCACTTCGAGCACAACAACAAAAATGCCTTCTCTAAGAGGTGTGACAGAGATTACGCATAGATAGCACCTTGGCATGCGATGGTAGTGAATGCAATGTAATAAAGGCAAAAAAAGTGCTTTAAAGCTTTGAAAAATTTAATTTAGAATGGCAATAAAAGTTCCCAGACTGATTTATGTCACATACATTGGTCTGTCAAATTTACATATTGTTAGCTGAAGTAGTAGCCTAGTTAAATGCATGCTACAGGATAAAGACAAAATCAGGTGCTTCACTCATCCCTGCAAATTAGAGTGTCCTCGTATCGGTTGATTGATTTTCGTATGTGTTACTTGTGCAGGGCTAAATTCATTTTCGTGTTACACGTCTTACTTGCACGGGGCTAAATTATTTTATACCATATCACATTGTTTTATGACATATATTGTGATGCCCTTGTCTAATATGTTTTAAAGCATGCCACTTCGATCATTGCCTGCCAATCAGTTGCAAATGTTTTTAATGATTGCTTTGGCCTATTGTCAAGCCTGGTCAGTAACAAGCGAGCTATTGTATCAAGTTCTCCAAATGCCTAATGTTCTTAACCTCTTATATTTGCAGATGCCCTGCAGAAACCAGTGAGGCGGAACGAGTACAACCAAAACAAGGACCTCCTAGTCCTTCCAAGACAACAGTCACCGTCACATCGTCCTCTGAACATGGCCTGGACTCCAGTGGCTTCAGGGGCTCCATATCCTCCAGAGATAGTCTCCTCAGTGCCCCAAAAGCAAGGAATAAGTTACAGACAACCTTAGTTGTGTCCGATCATCCCCCCCGGACTATACCGGATGGTCGTTCATCAGACTCTGAGGTTGGGATTACAAAAACCTCAAATAACAATATTACCAAAATGGACTTCCGGTGGCCAATGGTGACATACTTGACATTCATACTGGTATCCTTGATTCTGTACATAGCAGAACTGGCCCTGCATGTTGTGGTTACTGTGTATGTATACTACACTGGTCACACATTATGGTTCGTCATACTGGTAGTAATGATATGCACACCATCCATACTGGTCCAAGTTGCTTCCTTCTTATGGGGCATTGGGACGACTGAATGTGTCTCTCAGTTCATAGTGGGATTCCTTCACGTTCTGCAGCTCTCAGTGCCCTGGAGATATTTACGCCTCATTTGCAGTTCACATGTTACAAAAGTGGACCAGGAGTTGCTGCAAGTTGGGAGGCTACGGTTGCTTCAGTCTGCTACCTCCAGCATCCCCATCCTCATCTTTGAAGTATTCATCATCATCATAGAATCAAGATCATCATCTGCTGTTCGTCCTGAAATTCTTGCTTCAATCGTACTTAGCTGGGTTTCAGTCAGTTGGGTTCTGGCTACAGTGTGCAAAAGAGAAAAGGACTACACCTACATGGGAGCCATTTTATCGTGGCCAAATACCTGCTTGAAACTCATCTGGAGACTGGGAGAACTGGGAGTCAGGGTTCTGATCTTGGCTTTGTGTGTGGCACTACAAACATATTGGATCTTTATGGTTCTTGGACTGCATTGGCTAACCATGCTTGCATGGTTACTTTTAGAACGTTCTGTGAGAAATGAAACCAAACTGACAGGAAAGTCTGTCTTCGTTGCAGTTTTAACTGCTTATGTCTACCTCTTCAGCTACAGGAATATCTCAGACACTACTCCTCTAAAATATAAACCTATTTTGTTCTACTGCATCATGTTTTTTGAGAATACTGTTCTACTAGTGTTGTGGATATTATACGATAACTGGCTGGGTTTCCATCTTCCCATTGCCATTGCTGCAGGCATAGTGTATGTCATTGCTTTGGCAGCAATGGTTTCATATTACAACTGTTTCCACATGAAAGTGCCTACCTCCTTCAGACCCGAGCATGACACTTCATACATTCAGACATGTGTGAACTGCAAAGTTGGGTGTTGTGTGAAGCATAACATCAAAATGGAACAGCCTTTTAATTCTCACTGGTGGATGGAAGTTAAAAGCAAGTCAGGCAACACAACATCAGACTACAGTGACACCATGGCACCCTCTGACTTTTCCAGTGTGAGTAAAACTCTTGCAACTGAAACCATGGAGATGAGACGGCTGCCTCCCACTGGTGGCCATTCACGTCATAATAGGGGTTTCAGCCATCGCCCATATATGGATGACACATTCAGTTCTACTCTTTACACGGACAGTCAGTACATGTCCGAGTACACAGTGGACAGTTATTATGACACTGGTTCTGAACTTGTATATAATTACAGAAGAAGGGCACATGCTCCTGACCTCCTCGAACAAGGTGCAGAGGACAGCAATCCTGCTGGTGTGATCCATCAGAGATCTGACTCAGGTTTTTCTGCATCTGTAAGTCTGTCAGACTCAAAGTATTCTAAACAGAATACAGACTTCTACACAACAGACGACTCTGACGTCAGCAACGACCCCCAAAAATTACATGCCCGTATGATCGCAAGGTGGCGCAAGCACATCATGCAAAATCTACCAGGTGACGCCAGTGAGTCAGATTTCTTTTCACAAAGCAGTGTGGCCTCTTACCCAAGTTCCATGCCCTCACGAAAGGCCTTGTATTACGCCAACAGAGACAATCAGATTCATTTGGCGCGAATCCATGGCAATGGCGTTGCTAGACGTGTAGACAAATCAAAGCATGGATCTTGGTCTACGACTTCGCAAAGTACCTTGGGACCTTTAGGTTTACCTACGAATCGTCACAGGAGAAACAGGGGTATGGTGAATGGGGCGTTTGTTCTAGATGACAAATTAGAACAAATAATCAAAGATGTTTGTAACATAGAAAGAACTTTAAAAAAGGACAAGCAGGAGGCTGCCTTCCATCATCACAGAGAGAGATTGGACAGATACTCTGACTCTGATTCTACATACATTGGTTCACGAAGGTCTTATTCACAAGAAAGAGGGCACTCGGGAAAACATACGAGATTTGATGGGTTGCCTGAAAGAAGGGCTCGCACACCTGATGCCATTCTGGATGCAGCTCTAAGATACTGGTCAAGACCCAGGACTCCGGACAGATTGTCTGTCTCCAGCACTGTTGGAGTGACGTCTGCAATCTCTGTGGATTCACAGTCAACATGTTCAACTCAAAAAGACATTGAGCATCCTAAATTGAGTCCCCAATCAAAAGACTTAAGTAACGAGGAGGAACAACTGAACAGGTCTATTACTGAGACCACAGTTAACACCCCGTCCCCAGAAGTTGCCTTTTCAAACACACAATCCCTCAAGCCCCAGGAACCTCAACTACCTGATTCTCCCAACTCCAAAAAAACAAAAACAATTGTAGATACGAATGACTCGTCTCATCGAAATGTACATAAAACCATAAAATGCACACACAGTCAAAATAATGACTCAGGTCCTTTACATAATGACACTTCACATCACAAGCTAGAGGCAAGTTCCCAACCTGTCACCAAGTCCTCGATTGAACTGTTACAAACTGCACCCCTTCCACAATGTCCACATGAAAAAATACCGCAACAGACGCTGCTCAAAGCTGTGTGGTTTTAACATTTTGCTGCAATATATTAGTCGTAATACGGGTAGTCACGTCCATCTCAATTGTATTTCTTGACAAAAGATTTGTTTGTATATTGTTGTTATGAATTACCAGTTGTTCAATTGTTATATTAAATGAAAACTTCCTAGGTATGCACATTTGGACTTTATGTATTTATCAACACACATGTATATTTTACCTACAAACCTGCCATGAAGTACCCATAGTTTATATTTTATCTGGTGGTCCTGAAGGAAACAGTATTGGAAGTGGCAGGTCCCAGCCAACATTGGAAGTATGACTGGTGCCGCCACCTTGTGGTAATTCCTATACATGGAGTCACAAGAACTGGTTCTAGTGGCTTCATGGTTCAACTTTGGATAAGATTTGAAAGTCCATTTAAGGCAAACTGGACAACGATTGCCTATAATTTGTTTTAAAAAATCTACCCGAAAATTCAAAATAATTGTAACTTTGCAAGACATTTGCAAAGTAAACTGTACACCACTTCATTACATTCGTCTTTAATGACCCATTAATGATGGTATAGTAAC
The DNA here is from genome assembly GCA_932294295.1 of Alitta virens. Taxonomy (NCBI): domain Eukaryota; kingdom Metazoa; phylum Annelida; class Polychaeta; order Phyllodocida; family Nereididae; genus Alitta; species Alitta virens. Next base: position 16,606,700 of record OW028573.1, on the reverse strand, counting down.
CTCCCCCCCCCCCCTCGCTTACACCTGTTCTCACCTGGAAACGATGGAAAAAAAAGTGATTGTAATCAACGTCATATAGGCCTATGCATCTTTTTCCTCCATCCCCTGTGCACCAAACTTTATTTCCTTCAGCACCTTTTTGTACTTCTTTAAGTTCCATAACTTATCCAGCCGTATGAAATATATATGGGGTGTTATTAAGGTCCAACACATGAATTACATGTACTACATTGGATGTTTAAAATACAGGCCCATTTACAGGGGGTGACAAGTCCCTGAAATTAAGTTATCTTCTGTCACCTAAAAACATGACCAAATGTGCCACGTGCATTTTCCATATGTTTGGATAAATGAAAAATGCATGGTTTTTGCCTGATTATAATTATGCAAAAACCATGCGTTTTCCTTGCTTTATCATATATATATGCTTTTATTGACACAGTAATATCATACATGATACATTTATCAAAAATAACGGATAAAAACCTGTACTAAGTCTACTTCTACTCACTATTTATATTCAGTATATATATACATGGTATAAAAGTTAAAGGTATACATTATCAATGGATTATCTATTAGACATCCATGGTCCCAGTTGCTGAACAATAGCACGGTAATATGAGCATTAAGTTTCGTTTACATACATTTGTTAAAATATATTTATATATAGACATATATCACATGTATACAGTAACCCTAAATACATATATTACTACAGTTAATACTGATCATTATCACAATGTTAATATATATAACAAGGCATCGTGCACAGTTATGTACATGAGTGTAAAAGCCCATAGATCACAATATATAAAAATGCTTGTAGTGCAGAAACTGCTAGTTTGGGGGGTGATGGTTAATGCTCGACGATGGATGATGATCCAACCATTCATTAGGCATCAATATTTACAAAAAATTTTCCAAGGGATTTTGTTATGTGGGCATACTATGAGACAATGTTTTTCATCTTCGATTACATGCATATTGCATTTTAGGCATAATCTCTCAACTGCTGGCAATATAGGGTTTTCATGTCTACCTATTTCAATTCGTAAATTATGTGAGCTAACTCTAAATCTGGCTATTTTATCATACATTTTTCTGCTAAGGTTTAGTAGAAGGTAGGGTTCTAGCCTGTAATCAGTCTTGATGAGTTTATAAGTTCTAAGTTTTGGCTGTAGTGTAGAGTCATTGATTTCAGCTAGCATAGTTTCCTGACATTTCTCATAGATTTTAGATTTGAACGTTTTAGCAATGGATTCTAGCTCATTGTTTACAAGTCTTAAGCTACTGTCACACTGGGCTGTTTTAGCCGTAGTGAACCCATAGAGTGACGTAACGGTTATATAACAGCTTTTTCTGCCGGGTTGGCGATGGATTCTGGCGGCAAAAAGGGGCGGGGCAGCACCCACCGGGTTAACGCCGGGTTCTACGGGTTACCCGCCAGGTTACCCGCCGGCTACTGCGGGTTACCCGGCGGGTTCTACGGGTGACTAAGCGGGTTCTACGGGTTCTACGGGTTACCCAGCGGGTTTTACGGGTGACCTGGTGGGTTTTACGGGGGACCCGGTGGGTTTTACGGGTGACTCGCAGAGTTGTAGGAGTAAGCTGGCGGGTAGTAGGAGTAACTCGACGGCTTCCATGAGTATAATTTAAAAGGCTGCTGCTCCCCTAATATTAGTCCGATTTTCGTCAAGTAAAACTAAATTGTAGTATAGTTTATACTGATTCCATACGTGTTTTTGGATCGACAATATACCAAATATTAAGCGAGTTATTTGCCGGGTTCCACGGGTCACCCGCCGGCTTCCACGGGTCACCCGCCGGCTTCCACAGGTTTTTTTTTTTTTTGGACACCCGGGAGATTTCTACGGGGCCGGGTTTCGCGGCTTGGTCAAGGGTCCCACGGGTGCTTGCCGGGTATCCAAGGGTATCCACGGGTATCCAGGGGTGGCCATTTTGGAGCCACCAGCTTGGAGCCGGGTAGCGCATTGCGTAACAATTGCGTAATACTACGGGTTCAATACGGCTAAATCGCCCAGTGTGACAGTGGCTTTAAATGGTCTCTTTGTGGATAGTGTTCATTGAGCATATGTTACCAGAAGTGTGCATATCTTTTTGCTCATTTAAACATTTTTTAAGAATATTATCAGCTGGCAGTTTTTCTAGTTTAATCTAATAGAATACACAGCTTGTGATGAGGTCTGTTTCCTAACTCCTAACATATTTTTTAGGTATCCTAATTGTACCTTCTCTAGTTCATTTACAGGTTTGTTACTGGACCATATTTCACAATTATACTCAAGGATTGGTAAAATATATGTGTCAAACATTTTTAGGGCAAGTTAAGGAGTAATATGTCCTAGTGTCTGCTTGGTGTCACTTTGCAAAGCAAAAAGTGCTTTTTGTGCTTGTGTAACAAGATAAGCAGTCATTTTTTTATGCAAGTTATGTTTGTTTGTTAACACATGGCCAAGATATTTAAAGGACTCAACATTCTCAATTTCTTGGGTATCATAGTAAAATTGATTTTGTCTGTTATTGCCAAATTTCATTATTTTAGTTTTTCCTACATTCTCAATTAGATGCCACTTTTTGCAGAAATCATGGAGAGAATTTATGCTGCTTTGGAGTGATGTTGCAGAATGTGCAAGTAGAATTATGTCGTCAGCATATGAAATATGTGTGAGCATGAGATTACTCAGTGCTACACCATTTGATTCCTTTAAATAATTGGGCAGGTCAGATAGAAATTCATTAAACAACTTGGGACTGAGAATTCCACCTTGCAAAACTCCATAGCTGCTATTGATTGTATCTCCGATATTGCCTAAATGATTAACTCTAGCTTTAGCTTTGTCATACATGCTCATTATTGTATTAAGCATTTTATTGCCTATCTTTTTGATTCATAAGTTTATAGTATAGAGCATTTCTGTTAATGTAGTCAAATGCCTTTGTAAAATCGACAAAACAGAGATAGAGAGGTTTACGATTTTGCTTTTGGTATTTAATTACCGTATCAAGAATAAAGACAGAGTCAGCTGTGCTTGCTCATTGGGTAAACCCAAATTGGCAGGGATCATCAAGATTAAGAACCTCATTTTTGTAGTAAAGTCGTGCGTTTAAGAGTCAAAAATTTTACCCATGACAACATTTATTGTGATTTTTCTGTAGTTATCTGGATTAGACTTGTCTCCCTTTTTGTGCAATGCTTTAATTAGTCCTGACCACTGAGTAGGATATTCACCTCGATCAAGTACGTAGTTAAACACTGCACAGAAAGGTGTTATTAATTTCTCACTTGCATACTTATAAAATTCCGCAGGTATCCCATCTATTCCGGCAGCTTTATTGCATTTTAATTTCTTTAGGTGCATTGTAACTTCCTCATCTGTAATAACACTATCACAGATATGAGTAGTTTATCCAACTCATGGAAAACGCACATGGCACATTTGGCTATGTAGCCTCATTTCAGCTCGTTTGTAAGCATGTCTAACTAACATGTAGCTTCGTGTATATTTTTATCATGTCAAGCCAACCTTCTATTACAAAATGTGTTTTAAAAAAAACTAGAATCACATCAGAAGTTCATTGAGTAACAAAAATGCATTGTTAATTTTTCCTTTGATCACAGCCACAACATGGAGTCATATCCCCTTTTCAAAAAACTGAAATTGTCAGAAATGTACACACTTGCAACTCACGCCGCCTAATTTAAAACAGTCAATATCTTTCAGTTTGTCATCCGATTGGATGATGAATGACGAGAGTGATTAAAGTTTGCCGGTTGATAACATAAAATATTTATTTAATATGGAAGTTTGTAACAGATGTTGACATTTGATCAGTGAATGATGAAATACGCTGCAAAAACTTGCTATGGTTTCTACGAAATCCTGAATGATACAACGAGGTAAGTAGAATGTAAAATTCGAGGGATTTTATAGGGAGATTTTGGTTAAAGTCATTCTTATAGAATTATATGTATTCAGAGACGATAGACCAACCAGCCTTGGAAGTTCCTTGTAACGCATGGAGACAAAAGTAACCGAATTCATGAGCATGGATCATACAATATAGGTATCTAAGCCTTTTGAGGCAAATTATTTAAGCCCTAAAATTATTTGTCTTAATATTTAAATCATACATCATGATAATTAAATTGTCTTTCTTTTTCTCAAAAGCTGGTAATGTTCGCCACTCTCTATAGTTAAGAAACACAAAAATAGTCATAGAAATTTAGAGTACAGTATCTCCATTAATCTTACTACTGTAACATGACTATGTCAAATAGTCTTAGAAGTTAGAAGGTATCCACGAGCAAGTTTGTCATTGTCTATTCTGCTATGATACGATCCAGAATAAATGTCACGTAGCAGCTATAAATACATCTCTGCACCAATTAACATCTTTCCTATCTTTTCCAATGATGAGTTTTATGGAAGCTATCAAGGTCCTTGGACACTGGAAATATGACTGTGTTTTCCGCTACCTGAAACCCTTGCCAACCCAAAAACTGCAGATGGTTAACTCTGCATTTAAATAACTCTTTTATATCTTTGTAACTGCTACACTGTTTACTACAATATTACTCATTACAATACCTATGTAACTATGTAATATGGATTATTGGGGATTTTATCTATATTTAACCTGTCTTGCTTATGGTTAATTCATTTGGTTTGTTATATTTACATGTCTAATTTTTAATGGACTTCATCTAGCAGCAGCAGCAGCAGCGACAGCAGCAGCAAGTACTTTGCTCTCTTTTTCCCCAAGCTTTGCCCACCCTCATTCTTTACTTTATCAACCATTGGCCCATGTCTTAACTTGTGTATTATCTGTGCTATGCTGTGGGATTTTGCACAATTTTTCTAGATTGTGATAATTGTTTGCCTTCATTTTATAATTATGGCCATTTACAATGGTCACAGCAGACAAGCAGAAGAAATTACAATGAAGAATATTGGGCTGGGTCCCGGGTTCGATTCCCGGTCGAGCCTAAGTTGGATGGCTGTTTCATCCTTCGTCTCATTGCCATGGTCTCTGCCTGTCCTAATTAGCCCAATTGGTGCAGAAATACAGGACGTAAAGCCCTAATCACCCACCCACCCACAATGAAGAATATAGCAAACTTCAAGTTATTTTGTTTCCCAGTAGTGTTTTAATCAGCTAGAAAATTGGGCTTTGACTGGTTGATAACATTTCTGTCCATTTTGTACTGCCATTATATATAAAACCAATAAAGCTGATGCCAGAAATATTGAGACATACTTTTTGTTTTTCAGAAATTTTCACATTTTATGGGAAGCTGAAACAAGTAAATGCCAGTATAAGACATGGTCGTTATGAAAACCATAGAATGTTTATTTCCAAAATGATCACAGTGAAGAGATTTATGTGTTTGTGCTCCATGCTTGCACTCTCCTGCCTGTTTGTGATCTATGTTTCAAATTTCAACGAAACAACTTCGAATCAAACAAAACATTGCGAAGTGGAAGTGACACCATGGGCAGGCCTAGTCTACATTGAACCTTCGTTTGCGAGACAACCACTAGGTGGGCAGTACTCAACAGCATCATTTCTCATCTATGTTTATTCTCGTGTTTTTAACTTCAAAGAAAGGAATGAGTTAAGGAAGGCTTTTGTGCAATCCTTTAAAAGAGATGAGAGTTCAGCCATTGTCTTTGTTATTGGTTTACCTTCGGACAGCACTAACAAATCTCAGATTGAAGACATTAACAAGGAAGAAAATGAACACAATGACATCCTCCAGATATCTGTCAGGGACACCTATTTTGGTTTAGGTTATAAAGGCCTATTCACCTTCAACTGGCTTCATTCATGCTGCCACAAGTTGAAACTGATTGCAAAGATTGATGATGACAATGTTATGATTTTACGTCGACTTGCACTAAAGAAGAAGGCATTGCTATTTGCATCCCCAAGTCTTATTAAGCATGCCATTTTATGTGTGGTTCTCAACAAAAAAATTCCAGTAACTGCAAAAAGGCTGAAGCCACAATGGGAAAGCACCAGGGAACAATACAATGAAAGTCATTTTCCAGCATATTGCAATGGAAATAATGGTGTATTTTTTACTCCCCGAAGTGCTGCGAGGCTCACAGAGGCTGCCAGGAACACCAAAATATTCCACCTTGACGACATATACATTTTTGGGTTATTGCGTCAGAAGGCGTGCATGGACATAGCACGATTACAACCGTTGCTAGATTATGGTTTCAAGAAAAAATATATATGAATAAGAATTTTTTTTTATCTGTGTTTTTTTTTACATTCATCTAAAGGGATTGAATTATAGTGCCGAGTTTCCAAAACTCTAATAAAAAACAGATTGTAACATGAAGACTCATCTATCCAGTGTATGACACCCACACAGCAAGGGATCAGAGTGAACAAGGCAGTGGTTGAAAGCTTTCTGTGGTAAGCTACAATTATCTAAGTTAAAGTTAGTTATACTACATACAAAAACCGATTGTTTGGCAATTTGTTGACCAAGGAAGATGTTATATTAAATCAATCAAGATACAAAGTTAACCATTTCTCGCAGCTGGGTGGCCTAATGGTTAAGGCATCCGCCAATTCCCTATTGGACAGCTCTGCTGAAGTTCACGGGTTCGGTATTGAGCTGTGGGGTTCACTAAAGAAGAAGGCATTGCTATTTGCCTTTGGCAGCTGGTCATATATGCTGACTAAGCTTCATACCCACTAGACATATTGAGACATATCTGATGGTGCAATTGACCAATTAGATAGTAAAGAAAACAAACATATTACACTACTGTATGTGTTAACTTTGCAAAGCAAATTTCACCACAATTTGTCATTCACTGTTAGCTGTTAGCTACATGTATGTTTCAGTTATCAGCTTTTGCTTGATTTCTATGCACAAGGTACGAATCATGTGAGTAGTTCAATGTATATGTGTCAGTAACAGGAAGTTATCTAATTGCATTATTGAGTTGCACTTCAAATCAGACATTCAAAGAATCACAGCCATCTGGGCTAATAGATACTTTGTCAAGACATTTAGTAAAGTCGAGGTATGTGGTATTTAAATTGCTATTGTTATTACTTAGAATTTACCAATGTATATTATTATTAATGCACATTATTTATGTATTTCTCTTATTAATTTGAGTATGATTTGTAGTAATTTGATTCTTGAGTTTTATCAATCTGTATGCTAGAAGTTTGTATTTAATAATTTATATCAAGTTATTGTAATTTATGCAAACTTATTAAAAAGCTATGATGCATATGTGGGTAACTATGAAGTTTAATCGATGTTGTTTAAACTATGATGTTTGGGACAGGTCATTTGTCAACCCATGTCCTTTGATGTCACTTCCTGTCCTTCAATCATGATACAGTATCTCATGTAGTGTGGCAATTTGTTGTGAGTCTATTTATTATTTGCGCCTTGAATTAACTATTCATGGATATTTCTGCATTTTTTATATTTATTTATTTAATGTATTTATTATTCATTTTTTGTCTGTATTACATTTTGTGTCTTTTTAATTATTTTTAGATGTACTTGTTACTGTTAACACATAACTGAGTAATAAACTTGCTTCATCAACACTGTGTCAATAGTATGTATGGGTATCAGGTCGAAACGTCCGAAAACCGAAACGTCCAAACCCGTAAAGTCCGATTCCCTAAACGTCCAATTCCCTAAATGTACGAAAAGTGTCCGAATGAACCTGCTGACCATCCAGCCCCCCCCCCCCCCCCCGCCGACCTTCTGCCGTACCCCGTCAATGAAATGAAAATATTGATAACTTCACTTCTAGTTTCTTGACATTTGTCAGAATCTGAGGAATTAGTCCTGAGTAGTTGAATACCTGCTTATATAAATTTGTTGTTATTTCACTGATAAACACCTGATAAAAAATTATAACATAATTTCTAATAAATACATTAATTATACATAAATTACGTTTTTATCGACCAGTACACAGTTATTTTAGGATGTCATAAAGGTATTATAACAATCAATGAACACCACATATTCAAAGGCAGTTAAAGGAAAATATTGATTTTAATCAACTGCTAATTAATGTAAAATTTTATTTGCTGTAATAGATATAGGCTTAGGCATGTATATTACTGTTTTTACAAATTACACCAATGTATTTTAATGTTGTGTGTGAATAAAATTTAAAAAAAGAAATATAATTCCCATCAATTGAACTTAACAGGGGTGGAAATATCCAATTGTGGTAGATTAGGGAATTAGGGAATAAATAACGAAATAACTCCCAATTGCAATTAATATAACGGTTTTGTGTTATTCGAAATGTGCAATGTGATTGGTCACTCCCTGGAATTTTTGTCCACATGACATCAAATTGATCAAAGTATTCTGCTGGAGATGTATTATTTGTTTACATATTTATTTAGTGTTCCTTTTTGGTTTGTGCAGTTAATGAAATGAAATAGGAATATTACAATACTTCATTGTTATCATTATGGTATCAGGTCAAAACGTCCGAAAACCGAAACGTCCAAACCCGTTTATCCAATTCCCTAAACGTACGAAAAGTGTCCGAAACGTCCGAAATTATTTTGTTTGCTGTTTTATGTACTTTTACGCAGTAGTTTATTAAAATTTCATTTAATTTCTTTTACATACAAGTTCTCTTTGTAGTTTTACATGATATTTGATGAGCAAGACCTGTTTTTAGTGCTTTTAATTAAAGTTAAAGCTGACCGCATCAATCGGACGTTTCGGAGGCCGGCAATGAACCAGTCGGACATTTCGGAGGCCGGCAATGAACCTGCAACCCGGCCGTCCGTCTGCCGTACCCCCGTCAATGAAATGAAAAAATTAATAACTCCACTTCTAGTGAACAAATCTTGACATTTGAGACAGATTCTGAAAGCTCAGAATCTGAGGAATTTGTCCTGAGTAGTTGAATAGCTAGTTATACAAATCTGGTGTTCATTTCACTAATAAACCCCTGATAAATAATTGTAACATAACTAGTAATAAATACATTAATAATACTTAATAAACACAAGTCAGCTTTGAATAAGTTTGGACACATTGTCGTTTATTGGCTAAACAAGAAATGGATGGACACACAGATAGACGACAGACACAGAGACAGATGACAGACACAAAACATATATATACAGCTTGCTTTTGTAGATAGCCCAAAGCAAAGGTGTGATGACATACCATAAATGCATGTTTCTAAAATTATGATAGACATCTGGCTTCCCAACAATAGGTGGCAATTATTAACTTTTTTTTTAATTCATACATAATGGTATGTTTTTTTTACATGTTTTGAAATTGATTGGCACTTAAGTTTGAACATTTTTAAAGTACCAATTAAAGAAGCACATAAGAATGAATGTGCAATAATAATACAGTAGAAGTAACATTTTATAAATCTAGGAATTTTGTACAGTCACAATGAAGGAATTACTATATAAAAGTAGAGTGGATAAATCCTATAAAAATAGGGTGGGTGGGAGAACTGAATCTGATGAGACGATTGAATTTTAAGCGGGAGCGTCTGCTTATATAAGCTCTCAGGATTAGGGGCAAGGAAGTGCTCCCTGATTGGCTAGTTGATGGTCAAGAGACCAGAACCTTCCTGGCCATACAGGAAGTGGCTAGCAAGAAGAAACCAATATGGCTGCCCAGTGACTTTAACCAAATTTACATGGTACGTAAATCTCATTTAATAAACACAAGTCAGCTTTGAATAAGTTTGGACACATTGCCGTTTATTGGCTAAACAAGAAATGGATGGACACACAGATAGACGACAGACACAGAGACAGATGACAGACACAAAACATATATATACAGCTTGCTTTTGTAGATAGCCATAGTTACAGCAGAGCGTATTTCCCAAAAGCAAGAGGAGTTAAGGCAGTTAAAAAGGGGTGAATGTGATGGTAGGTTAGTGAGAAGTGATGTGAAGGAAGAGCTAAAGCGGGCGGAGAGAAAGAGCCAGCTGATGAGCAATGGATGCCATGTCATCCAGGGATGGTCTGACATATGTGCTGTATGCGTGCGAACGCCAGCGGCCAAGTCGCTGGATGACTGTATCTGGCAAATTTGCTGCAGCTGCGTCAGTGGCAGATCCCGCTCGCAGTGAATGTGGGGTAAATGACTGGATCAAGGCCTAGGCGAGAGCAAACTGCTTTGATCCCAGCAGATAAAGTCCTATGAGTCAATGGTTGACCGGACTAATGTAGGAATAATGGGGCCGATTGTGGAAAAGGCCGTATATGAAGGTAAAATTGCATAGTGCAATGAGCACAGACATCTGCTCTGGTACATCCCACTATGACGCTCAAACCTTTTAACGAAGTTTTGGATGACTTTACTCTGAGAGAAAAGTATGGCTTGAAGCAAGCAGAGGAGGAGAAACCGAAGGGTTATAACAATACTCCCCTGCTCGTAAACAAGCAAAATACCCAAGAGTCATAGCAGCAAAGTTAGTTAGTTAGTGTTATTGTTTAACGCCTCATCAGCACCTGAGTGGGCTATGTAGAGGCTCTCTAGGGTAAGATTGATTATCTATAGTTGGTAGTAGAAACCAGAAGCATGTAAGAAATCAATAATTGTCTGCGTTGGATAGCTGGAGCAGCTTGTGCAATGCGCACTGTCCTGTTTTAGCCACTGGGGATAGAGGACTTCACCCCAAGTGTTTCCACCCTCGCCGCGTGGAGGCCCAGGACCTTCGAGGGCCATAAGATTATCAAAAGAATAAGACAGGGATGACTGTATAAGAGCCAACAAAGAATAAGATACCGGAGTAGCCCGACGCGGCTCTGGATGGCTCCGCTCGAGTGATCTGAGCACCCACTTGACTCTTACAGTGTAAATGAGTGGCGGTGTCTGACCTTGTGATATCAACCAAGCCCTTACTCCTGACAAGAATACTTTAATAGTTCTAACTAGCAAAATTAAAGAATCAAGATATGCGATAAAACGAAGTGCATTATGCTCATCAAACAATAGGGGATATATAGCATATATTTGACAAAATCTGATATACCTTGTAACAGCAGTGGAATATGAGCGCCTTGAATTAAAGGCTAGACCTGTAGACACAAGGTCATGGACTTGCCGGTCCAACTCTGAAATCATAAAATGAAGCAATAAGGATAAAGCTAAATGGCTGAGTTGAAATAAGGGACAGTGGCTGACCAAATTCGGCCAGCTGGAGATAATCCAGTGACCTAAAAAAACTGTGCGATCTGGCCTCTACTTCGATATTGTCTGTGGTGGAAATGTACACAATGGTAACCAACAGACTGTGACGTTCTAATAATAGGCACCAATGCCTAACTAGCTCCATCAGCTCCTCGACAGCTGTATAAAGTTTGTTTAAAATGCCACAGACCGCCATATTATCAATGTGAAAAATAATCTTTTTACCGGCTAGGTCTGGAGCCCATGATGCCATGGCCTTGATGGCTGCATAAAGTTCTCGCCAGTTAATAGACATTGTTGCGAGGGATTCGCATTGTCCCTTATATAGAAGGGCGAACCACTTGCCTCTACATAGGCCACCAAATCCTATATTACTGGCATCAGTATACACAAGTACAACGTGGCCTGTGGACCAGTCCACATTATACAGGCAGGTACCATTGTGGCTAATAAGACAATTATGCCACCATAATATGTCTGCTCTTGCTTGCCTGGACAAAGGCACTCTGTAGTGCAAATATTTAGCCTTTTTTGAGAGGGCTATGAGCCTGACGAGAAAGGCTCTGCCGGACCGTACGACTCGAGCGGCAAAGGCTAACTTGTCTATCAGGCTTAACAATGACCTCTTTGTACCTACTCGTTTGTCTAACCAACCAGCCAAGATCCCTTTGGTCTCAACTATTCTATCCTCAGATATACGTAACTCACCCAGTTGAGAATCTATAATAATGCCTAAAAACTCTACAACCTTGGCGGGAGGAGTGACCTTTGAATGCTGAACAGTGAAACCTGAGTCTGTGCATGTAGTTAGAGCAACCTGGAGACTCCTTGCACATCCAACTTTAGATCCATCTACTATTAAAAAATCATCAACATAACGCACTATTCACTTGGTGGCACCTTTGTGCCACATAAATTCCTGCAGTGCCTGAGCGAATCGATCAAATAATGCAGGAGCAGACCTTAAATGATGTAAACTGGCTCATTATCCATTGCCCACTGGAAACCCAGCATATGCCAATCACTAGGATGAACAGGCACATGCTTGTAGGCATCCTTAAGGTCAATTTTTGCCATAAATGCTCCCTCAAATTCTTTACAAAATTGGGCAGCATCGTCTACTGATGAATAATGCAGCGAATATTCTGCAGGATCTATGTCACCATTTACTGAACCCATTGATGGAAAGGAGAGGTCATGTATTACTCTGACTTTGGACTTATCTCGCTTGAGAAAGGCCCCTAAAGGTGAAACAATGAAATGTGCATATGGGGGGACGGCAAAAGGACCATATAATCTACCCATATGTAAATCCGTAGAAATGACTTCTGACACTGCAGGACCATGTTCTACTGCAGAAGGCCAATTGGGAGAGGATACAGTAATGGTTGCAGCTGACCTACCTATTCGAACTCCATTACAGAATTGTTCAAACAAATTAGCTGCCTCTTGTTTAGAATAGACTAAGGGCAACATTCTTTGCCAGTAGGATTTTATGAGAAAACTTGCTGGCTTAGTTTTTGATTTGCTGCATTTTGCACAATCCTTGAACCCTTCTTGGCCTCCACAGCCCATACAGACATGCATTTTCCTAAACTTTCTACTGGGCTTACATAACCCTTGCTGGAAGAGAAGGCAGATTTTGCTGGATTGATCTGATTTTTTGGCCTGGGGCAGATCTGCAGTCTGCCCAGTGCCACGAAAGGGGCAGTCACCCGTAGCATGGTCAACTGCAGAACACTTGGTGCAGTGATTTACACTGCGAATGGCATTGGCATCAAATGTAACAAAGAGCTCCTGATTAAGCCGCGACGAATTCCATCACTTGACGAGGGGGGTCGTTCGCTCGGGCGTATTCCATCTCTTGACGCGGTGGTGTATTGATGCGGGCGTATTCAACAAAATTTCAAATTGTAATATTTCAAGTAATAATGATGCTATTGTAAAATGTTTTCATATCTTAGGTTATACATTAGTTCTAAAGACGTCTGACCCACTTTTCTAAAAGTAGGTCAAGTTTTAGGTCAACCGATTCTCAACTTTAGTGCTAAATTTGTCGGGACGGTTTTGAGAAAACCAGGAGACATAGAGCTACAGTTTTGGCCCTAAAAGTTGCGTAACAGGTATATCCAGGTCTGAAAGGAGTATTTTGGCAATTGTCAGACTGGTTTTTCTATTATGGAATTTTAAATATTATAAATTCACCAAAAATGGGTGACATGTGATATTTCACCATGAAATATTGGTTTTAGCTTATGACATGCTATAGTAAACTACCCCAAACATGTACTCAAAACCCCCAAACCAACTTTCAAATTTGACCTTGGAGGTCATTTTCAAGGTCATTTGGACCGTTGAAGTAGAATAAACAGCATATTTTCAAAAAATCACAAAAATATCCTAGAACTGACCTTTTGGCCTGAATATTTTCTCTTTACAGGACGATTTTACCACAGCATGATTTGTCAATTTTTGAGAAAAGATACAAAAACAACTAAAATGTCAAATTTCAAGGGGAAATATTCACTCTAGCAATATGGATTTGACTCATCTTTCAGGAAGATGTTGCCCTAGTATCCAACAAGCATCCTGAGCAAAATTGTGTCTCAAGGTTAACCGGTCAAGGTCACAGAAAATAATTAGTATCGCTACTTTGGTCTTTTTACCTTTCTGACCGAAACTAGTATCCGAACTTCAATCGGCTCTAACTCCGGTCCTAATTGAGCTATAGCACAGACAAAGAGATATTTGGAAAGCTCATGTTTCCCTCTTTCAAATGACCTGTAGACACTGTAGACCGATTAGTTAAAAAGATCGCCCGACCCTGAAATTTTCGAGTCAATAAAAATGCCAAAATAATTAGCTGAAAATTTGCGTTATAATTTATTCCCCCAAGAAAAAATGCTTTTGACTTTAACCTATGTACACGTGAGGCTTAACCCATATGTAATGGAAAATTATTGCAAAATGTTAGGTCAAACGGTCAAGGTCACAGACCTTGAAAAGTAGTTTAAAAACAAAATTCTGTAACTCCAGTCCTAATCAACCCTTTTTTAATGGAGAAAACATTTTTGGAAAGCACATTCCAAGTCCTTTTATTTGTATATAGCATGATATTGTGAAGTTTATGGTTAAAGCATCATTTAACCATGAATTATATGTGTATACCATTTTTTCTTATACTGATTGATGCTGTTAAAATGACATGAAATGGTATTTAGTCAAGGAGAAAATAGTCCTTATTTCTTTGACTTAATTTCTCCTAAACAAGTTATACTTTCTGCAATCAGGATGCACAGTCTTGCTTGTAGGTGAAGCCTCGAAACTGTTCAGCAGTTTCAGTTTTCTAGTTATTGTTGTTATGTATATTTTATTCGTCTGTCACACTAACATTGTGTACTTTCAGCCAAGAAAACATAAGCAAAATTAAAAAAAAATGTCTGAAGTTTCGGACATAATTCGGACGTTTCGGACATTTTTCGGACGTTTTGGGAATCGGGCGTTTCGGTTTTCGGACGTTTCAGAATATTTTCGGATATTACGGACTCGAACGTTTCGGTTTTCGGACGTTTTGACTTGTATTCTATGTATGTATGGCTTTATATCCATGCCAAAACCCGTTTTTTTTTTCTTGGCTGTCCTATTTTATAACAGGCGTATGCTATTAATCAACGGACGTAAACGGGCGTTTTTATTTTAAAAAATGACGGTCGTATTTATTTATTATATATATTATGACGACCGTATGGGTTTTTGACAAATGGATTCAGTTCAAGCCTAATCACACTAAAATATGCGTTGTTATATATTATGGCTAGATCAAAGGGAGATGAGTGTTTGCTTATCACTCATTGCATGATCATTTTACATATTGCACTAGTAGACTTTTAAATATTGCATGAGCAGACCATGCATTGACTGTACTGCTACACTGACAACATTTTAATTGCCTGAATGTCTCATTGTAATTTTTTGTAATAATTCACATAGGATACACCTTAGCAGAAATTTATGACAGATGGTCAAATGGATAACTCTAAAATTATTCCTGAAATTTTCTTAATCAAGGTAATAATTTGCCCAATAGTATAGTTGTATGGTTAAGACGACTACATATAATTGCAGTAAGTCTTAAGACAGATTTAATGAGACATTGGCTATCAAAAGTACGCACTTGATTGAGTCAAGCATGCACATGCCTATACTGGCAGCTAGAATCAACCAGATAAATGAAATAAATCACGAAATGTCCAGTTAAAATTTTATTTTTTTTATAACGTTATTCAAACTTTCAAAACATACAGCACACTTCATTGAGTAATTCCCTAACATTCCAATCTTCTTAGTAAAATATACACTACACATAACCATTCAGCATCAACATTAACCTTTACATGCACATTTTATGATTATTATGTTATGACTGATGAACAACACACTGACAATACAATTAAGTTGAGTTAAACATAGTAATGAGAGTTCATTTATGTTCACCAAAAATTGCAGTCTTACAACACTGACAATTTAGCTATCTCTTAGTGAGCAAGTATTACACTAATATTAATCTTTATTTATACAAAAATAAATGTACAATTTTATAAAACAGACAACAATCAAAAGAAAACTATAACACATGAAAACGAGGGATATAACAACAAAATTGTTGTGGTCAAATTGAGTACGATTTCCTGAATCTCCTGTTTACTTAACAGGTAAGTATTAAGAATAGCATTATCACTAATTTCAAGAAGTTCTCACACAAGTTGTAAGATTACAGTCAGCAAATGAGTCTTCTAAGTTTTGTAAACATAGATTGTCATCAGTATTAAATATATGTCATGTAATTTCTGGATAGGAATTCCATAAGTGTAACAAACAAAAGTGTAATAAACAAAAATAGTAAATTATTATCCATTCCTGTCAAACTTTGTTACTTACAAAAAAACTTCCAAAATATTATGTGCATTGCTAGCTTTACAGGCACAATATTTGATATTAAGGTAAAAATCTGTAATGGGCCATATTAGGCAGTTTATACCTCCCACGTATGGCCTTATTCTAAATAATTGTGCCAAGTTGTTGTTGGTCATTTCACTCACACAGATTAGAGCCATATAGACTTGTACAATGATTCTTAAAGAGAATACTTGACCTTAGAACTAACTGACTATAACTGACACATGAAGGAATGATATTTCCTTTTGAAATCCTTAATAACTAGTATAATGTCCGAGATAATTAGTCTCAGAGGCAATTAGTTCATTCACAATGCATATCTAATAACATCACAGTAGTGTAACTTAAGATAATCTTTATTGTCATATACTTTAGTACAAATTGAAATTCTTTGAGGAGATCCAAGGTACAATAATAACATACACACACATGCATACAAAAAAAAAAGCAAAACCAAAGAAAAAGCACATATTTATGATACAGCACAGATTATGAAATACAATGGCACAGAGATAATACTGAGATACACAATCGCAATAGCAACTAATCTGACTAACTATAAACATGATTGAACATTCTAATACTGTGCGGCACAATGACTTTTTGAATATCGTTGTGCATAGCACAGGCAGGCAGGGCCAGCCAGCTTTCAGATCTCATGAACTTGCTACATAAACAGCTCAAACCTGACCTGTAACTCAACAAGGCCCCGGGTTCAATTCCAGCTCGAGCCCAAGTTATATATAATTAAATCTTTGTGAGAGTGCAAAACATGTATGCAAATTTGCTAGTGAAAAGATTATGTTACACCATACAAAATAGCTAATCACAAATTTTAAGACCACAAGGTTTTAGAAATTACTTCAGGAAATGTAATGAACACAAAAGATATAAGTTTCTATATCTAAGAGAACGGAGATCCAAATTGACCTGGGAACTAGATTTCTAATTAAGTAGCACAAAAAAACAAACGGGATTCATATACAACATAAAAATACTTAATAAAACCATAGGTCATCATATAGAAATTCATAAGTTAACATAAATGGCAAAGTGAATCTCGTAATGAAATTTAGCTTCTCTAAAAAAAAACTTTGCCAAATCTCTTCTAATAGTTTGCCCATCACCTTTTGACCTTTCCAGGCAGAAGTACAAATGCCCTCCCAGAAAACTTGATTTTCAAAAATAAGGAATATGTCTTATTACTGACGTATCTTTAAATTACATATGAAAATAGAAAACATGTTATCACTTAAAAACTATATAAAAGGAATATGCAATGGGTCTGATTACTGACCTATCCTCTATATCACTCAAAAATTATGTTCCAAATATGGAATTGGTCTTACAACTGACCTATCCTTTATATTAATATTAAAATAGAGAACCTGTTTTCATTCAAAAATTGTATAAAAAAAATATGGAATGGGTCTGATTACTGACCTATCCTTTATATCACTCAAAAACTATGTTCCAAATATGGAATCAATCTTATTTACTGACCTATCCTTTATATCACTCAAAAACTAGGTTCCAAATATGGAATTGGTCTTACAACTGACCTATCCTTTATATTACATATTAAAATAGAGAACATGTTATCACTCAAAAATTGTATTAAAAAAAATATGGAATGGGTCTGATTACCGAACTATCCTTTATATCACTCAAAAACTATGTTCCAAATATGGAATTGGTCTTATTACTGACTTAATCTTTATATCACTCAAAAACTATGTTCCAAATATGGAATTGGTATTATTACTGACCTATCCTTTATATCACTCAAAAACTATGTTCGAAATATGGAATGGGTCTGATTACTGACCTATCCTTTATATCACTCAAAAACTATGTTCCAAATATGGAATGGGTCTTATTACTGACATATCCTTTATATCACTCAAAAACTATGTTCCAAATATGGAATTGGTCTTATTACTGACCTATCCTTTATATCACTCAAAAGCTATGTTCCAAATATGGAATTGGTCTTATTACTGACCTATCCTTTATATCACTCAAAAATTATGTTCCAAATATGGAATTGGTCTTATTACTGACCTATTCTTTATATCACTCAAAAACTATGTTCGAAATATGGAATGGGTCTGATTACTGACCTATCCTTTATATCACTCAAAAACTATGTTCCAAATATGGAATTGGTCTTATTACTGACCTATCTTTTATATCACTCAAAAACTATGTTCAAATATGGAATCGGTTTTACCACTGATCTATGCTTTATATTACCTATCAAAATAGTGAACATGTTATCACTCCAAAACTATATAAACAAATATTGAATTGGTATTATTAGTTACATATATAACTCAAAAAATTATGTTCCAAATATGGAATTATTCTTATTACTGACTTATCCTTTATATCACTCGAAAATTGTGTTCAAAATACCAAAGTAGCGAACCAGTTATCGCTCATACATTGCACGTTCAAAATACAGAAATTGTCTCATTAGTGAGCTATCATTTATATTACATATCAAAGTGTCAGTTATGATCTTGTCACAAAGGAACTACATTCTTTTAAGCTGACTCATTCCTGAACATCACACATTAAAAAATAATAAATTTTGTCACAGACAACCTATATTTTTTTGACATGTTAACGCTTACAAATTATCTCTTGTAATATTGTACTAGTGTTATTACACACCAACCCCTTACATTCATATCAAACATAGTTCATGTTATCACTGCAAGTGTGTTCTAATGGAATTGTTTATATTTAGCGACCCACACCAAATTTGAAAATAAATTATATATTATAATTATCGCTACTTACTATAAATTTATAAACAAAAGGTTCCAGTATTGAAGTGGTTTAATTACTGACCTATCAAAATACTTTCCATGCTATCTCTGACTATTCTTAACTTCTTACATGGAATTTGTCTTATTACAGACTAACCCTGAGTGTTACATATTCGATAACTTTCCATATTATTCCTCAAACACCATACATTCATGATTGGCCTAATTACTGAGCAATCTTACATATCTTACTGATAGACCAAACCTTTACATTCTAGTGGCATGATGGAAAAAATGTATCAGCAGATGATGCCATCGTATTACTAAAGAGCCCTTTGTTTATAAATTGGTAACTGACAATGTTGTAAACTGTTTGCATTACTTTTAACAGATCTGTAAAAGAGCCTTTTTTTCTAGGAGGCTTATACTAAATATGCCTCTTTTTTTCTTTAATGACATGCTGTAGTCATTTTGATTGGTTATACTTTAATAATTTACTAAAGTTTCCACCCCAGACAATGCCTTAATAGAATTATGAATTCTTTTTTTAACTCAAACAATGTTACATTTAATGATAAATTTACCAACCAGCCAACTGGCCAACAACAAACACAATGACCCATACAGTGACTATCTTTTTTGAGTCTTTTAACTGACAAAATCAATTTTATCAACAACCCAGATGTATAGTTGAACCCAGATGTCAGGTCAACTTGCAGAAGTGCCAACACAACGAGCTAACCAAAAGAACACAACTAATAGTGTGGACACCCAGATGTATAGTTAACTTTGCACGCAAAAGTGTCTTTCAACACCCAGATGTCAGGTCAACTTGCACGCAAAGGTGCCCACACAACGAGCTCACCTAAAGAACCCAATAAATAGTGTTGACACTCAGATGTATAGCTGACTTTGCACGCAAAAGTGTCTTTCAACACCCAGATGTCAGGTCAACTTGCACGCAAAAGTGCCAACACAACTAGCAAACCAAAAAACACGCAAAAGTGTCTTTCAACACCCAGATGTCAGGTCAACTTGCACGCAAAAGTGCCCACACAACAAGCAAACCTAAAGAACCCAATAAATAGTGTTGACACCCAGATTTATAGCTGACTCTGCACGCAAAAGTGTCTTTCAACACCCAGATGTCAGGTCAACTTGCACGCAAAAGTGCCAACACAACGAGCAAACCAAAAGAACACAACTAATAGTGTGGACACCCAGATGTATAGATAACTTTGCACACAAAAGTGTCTTTCAACACCCTGATGTCAGGTCAACTTGCACGCAATAGTGCCCACATAATGAGCTAACCTAAAGAACCCAATAAATAGTGTTGACACCCAGATGTATAGCTGACTTTGCACGCAAAAGTGTCTTTCAACACCCAGATGTCAGGTCAACTTGCACGCAAAAGTGCCCACACAACGAGCTAACCTAAAGAATCCAATAAATAGTGTTGACACCCAGATGTATAGCTGACTTTGCACGCAAAAGTGTCTTTCAACACCCAGATGTCAGGTCAACTTGCACGCAAAAGTGCCAACACAACGAGCAAACCAAAAGAACACAACTAATAGTGTGGACACCCAGATGTATAGTTAACTTTGCACGCAAAAGTGTCTTTCAACACCCAGATGTCAGGTCAACTTGCACGCAAAAGCGCCCACACAACGAGCTAACCTAATGAACCCAATAAATAGTGTTGACACCCAGATGTATAGCTGACTTTGCACGCAAAAGTGTCTTTCAACACCCAGATGTCAGGTCAACTTGCACGCAAAAGTGCCAACACAACGAGCAAACCAAAAGAACACAACTAATAGTGTGGACACCCAGATGTATAGTTAACTTTGCACGCAAAAGTGTCTTTCAACACCCAGATGTCAGGTCAACTTGCACGCAAAA
The DNA here is from genome assembly GCA_932294295.1 of Alitta virens. Taxonomy (NCBI): domain Eukaryota; kingdom Metazoa; phylum Annelida; class Polychaeta; order Phyllodocida; family Nereididae; genus Alitta; species Alitta virens. The sequence continues at coordinate 16,585,841 of OW028573.1, read as the reverse complement.
GTGCCAACACAACGAGCAAACCAAAAGAACACAACTAATAGTGTGGACACCCAGATGTATAGTTAACTTTGCACACTAAAGTGTCTTTCAACACCCTGATGTCAGGTCAACTTGCACGCAAAAGTGCCCACATAACGAGAGCTAACCTAAAGAACCCAATAAATAGTGTTGACACCCAGATGTATAGCTGACTTTGCACGCAAAAGTGTCTTTCAACACCCAGATGTCAGGTCAACTTGCACGCAAAAGTGCCAACACAACGAGCAAACCAAAAGAACACAACTAATAGTGTGGACACCCAGATGTATAGTTAACTTTGCACGCAAAAGTGTCTTTCAACACCCAGATGTCAGGTCAACTTGCACGCAAAAGTGCCCAAACAACGAGCTAACCTAAAGAACCCAATAAATAGTGTTGACACCCAGATGTATAGCTGACTTTGCACGCAAAAGTGTCTTTCAACACCCAGATGTCAGGTCAACTTGCACGCAAAAGTGCCAACACAACGAGCAAACCAAAAGATCACAACTAATAGTGTGGACACCCAGATGTATAGTTAACTTTGCACGCAAAAGTGTCTTTCAACACCCAGATGTCAGGTCAACTTGCACGCAAAAGTGCCCAAACAACGAGCTAACCTAAAGAACCCAATAAATAGTGTTGACACCCAGATGTATAGCTGACTTTGCACGCAAAAGTGTCTTTCAACACCCAGATGTCAGGTCAACTTGCACGCAAAAGTGCCAACACAACGAGCAAACCAAAAGAACACAACTAATAGTGTGGACACCCAGATGTATAGTTAACTTTGCACGCAAAAGTGTCTTTCAACACCCAGATGTCAGGTCAACTTGCACGCAAAAGTGCCCACACAACGAGCTAACCTAAAGAATCCAATAAATAGTGTTGACACCCAGATGTATAGCTGACTTTGCACGCAAAAGTGTCTTTCAACACCCAGATGTCAGGTCAACTTGCACGCTAAAGTGCCAACACAACGAGCAAACCAAAAGAACACAACTAATAGTGTGGAAACCCGGATGTATAGTTAACTTTAGGAAAGAGTCTTTCAACACCCAGATGTCAGGTCAACTTGCACGTAAAAGTGCCAACACAACGACCAAGCGTATAGGGTAGAATCAGTACTTTTAACATGTGGATGTGTAGTCTTCCTGCAAATGTTTCTCATATTACCCAAATGTAAGGTCAACTAGCAAGTGTAAAGCCACTGTCACACGGGCCGGTTGTGCCATAGTGAAGCCGTAGTATTACGTAATAGTTGCGGAAATCGCTACCCGGCTCCAAGCCGGCGGCCCCAATACGGCCACCCGTGGATACCCGGGGATACCCGGCAAGCACCCGTGGGACCCTTGGCCCAGCCGCGAAACCCGTCCCCGGTAGCCGGTTGTGCCATGCTTGCATGGCACAACCGTAGAAATCTCACGGGTGAAAAAAAACAAAAGAAAACACGTGGAAGCCATCGGGTGACCCTTGGAAGCCGACGGGTGACCCGTGGAAGCCGGCGGGTGGCCTGTAGAAGCCGGCGGGTGGCCCGTAGAACCCGGCAAATTATTCGTCCCTAATTTCACCCCGGCGGCTTGTTGAGGGGTTCTACGGGTAACCCGGCGGCTTTCACGGGTAACCCGCCGGCTTTCACGGGTAACCCGCCGGCTTTCACGGGTAACCCGCCGGCTTTCACGGGTAACCCGCCGGCTTTTTGCTACCAGCGTCAGCGTAGGCAGGGAGGTATATACTTTAAAAGGCTGCTGCTCCTCTAATATTAGTCCGATTTTCCTCAAATAAAGACTGCATGGCAGTATAGCTCATACTGATTCCATACGTATTTTCGGATTTAAAAAAACCCGAATATTAAGCGAGATATTTGTCTGAGAAGTCAGTTGTCTTGCGGTGGCTGCTGCTCCATTTATATTAATCCGGTTTTCGTCAAATCAGGACTGAATTGTAGTATAAATCATACTGATTCCATACGCGTTTTCGGATTGAAAATAGACCAAATATTAAGCGAGATATTCGTCTGAGAAGGTAGCTGGGTTGGCGGAGGCAAACAGTGGTGCTCTCGCAGACGTCCGCGCCCTGACTGTATCAATGCAGGAAGGGCTGAGCCCTTCTTTAAAAGGCTGCTGCACCCCTAATATTAGTCCGATTTTCGTCAAATTAAAACTGTATTGTAGCATAGTTCATACTGATTCCATCATGTTTTCGGATTGAAAATAGACCAAATATTAAGCGAGATATTCATCTGAGAATGCAGTTCTCTGGCGGCGGCCAGGTGCTCTGTGTATGGTCATGACTTGAATGGTGTGGTCAATATTTTTGACCATGATATATATACATTGTTTGGATGAGCTTTATTGCAATTCATTTCTACTCATTCTGCCAACTGCCATGACCGTTATGTCAATTGCTATTAGCATTTTGAATGATATAAAGAATGGGTGTAGAGAATACAGCAAATGCTCAATACATGTGTCAATTGCCTAATTGCCTAAATTGGGGTTCTTTGACCTGTCATTTCATAGTTTGTTCAAAGATGACACAGTAATATGACATTGTCTTGATTGTCATTCACAATTACAAAAAGATGTAATTGCTTTCATTAATTAAAAACAATGTATTGTATTGTAATTACCAGGCAATGATTATATTTGTATATTGGTATTTTTTTTATACATGTGAACATTCTTATCTTTTTGTGTATATTTTTGTAAAATTAAAATTTAATATTGATATTGTAATTAGTATTTGTGATTTGATCTGTGATTTTATTTGCTATCTTTTATGTACTTATATGGACCAAATATTAAGCTAGATATTCTATATTATATAATAAGCATATAAATCTATCTGTCTATCTACATATTCGATTTTCGTCAAATAAAGACTGAATTATTCAGGGAAATGTGTAGAATTTATATAATAGTTAAGGTGGGGAAAATTAATGGAGTATACTAGGCACAAACAAGAATATTCTTGTTAATAAAGTTAGTAATACCTCATAGAGTATAGATATGTAGATAGACAGATAGTTATAAGATCTTCACCTAATAATATGTTACTATCAATAATTAATTAATTCGTAATCAATAAAAAACGAAAATAAAACAATGTTTGTTTGCTTGTTGCCAATAAAATTCCGACTTGATAAATATGTCTATGGAGCTATAACAACTATCTATAGATAGATATACTCTAGTTTATATAAATTATCAATATTTCATTGTTGTTTCTGAAAATAATCCAACTGGAATTAATATTGATATTGCATGTTCCATCCATGATCAAAACAATCTCCCTCTTTAATATGCATAATAAACAGGAATCAGTTGAAATTCAGAACTTCAATTAATGCTTGTGATCAATGATGAAAAAGCATGACTTACCCCATTCTTTGTATTATTCAAAATGCTAATAGCAATTGACATAACGGTCAAGGCAGATTGCTATTACATATAGAGGTTAATTGACTTTACAAAACCAAAGGAAAAGTCCTTCCCATTGGCCAGTTGGCAGAATGAGTAGAAAATAATTGCAATAAAGCTCATCCAAACAATGTATATATAATGGTAAAAAATATTGACCACACCATTCAAGTCATGAACATACACAGAGCACCATGCTGCCTTCTCAGACGAATATCACGCTTAATATTTGGTCTATTTTCAATCTGAAATTCTGTGTGAAATAAGTATGAACTCTTCTATAATTCAATATTTATTTGACGCAAATCGGATTAATATTAATGGAGCAGCAGCCGCCACCAGACAACCGCCTTCTCAGACGAATATCTCGCTTAATATTTGGTCTATTTTCAATCCGAAAACACCTATGGAGTCAGTATGAATTATACTACAATCCCGTTTTATTTGACGAAAATCGGACTAATATTAGGGGAGCAGCAGCCTTTTAAAATATACTCCTGGAAGCTGCGAGTTACTCCTACTACTCGTCGGCTTACTCCTACAACTCGGCGAGTAACCCGTAGAACCCGCCGAGTCACCCGTAGAACCCGCCGAGTCACCCGTAAAACCCGCCGAGGCACCCGTAGAACCCGCCGAGGCACCTGTAGAACCCGCCGAGGCACCCGCGGCAGCCGGCGGGTAACCCGGCGGGTCCTGCCCCGCCCCTTTTTGCTGCCAGAACCGGTCGCCAAACCGGCGGAAAGAGCTGTTACATAACTATTACGTAATACTACGGGTTCACTACGGCAAAACCGGCCCGTGTGACAGTGGCTTAAGTGTCAACATATAAAAGCATGCTGCACACCTATAAAATGAGTGAGTTGTTAATGTCTGTACTTTACTCGTCTTCACTTCATATCTAACTATCTAACTAACTGTCTACCTATATATATATATATATATATATATATATATATAACTATCTAACTACCTATATAACTAACTAACTATCTATATGACTATCTGTCTATCTATCTATCTAACTATCTATATACCTATATAACTATACATATAACTCACTATATAACTATCTAACTATATAACTACCTATATAACTAACTATATAACTATCTATCTATATAACTAACTATATAACTATCTATCTATATAACTATCTATCTATAAAACTATCAAAATAACTATATAACTATCTATCCATCTATTTATCTGTCTATCTGTCTATCATTATTTTTTTCTGTCTTATCTTTCTTTTTATCATTGTATTTATCTTTCCTTATTTTTTTCTTTCTTTCTCTTCTTTCTTTCCTTCTTTCTTTTGTCCTTTTCTTTCATAAATTCTCTTCATTTTGTCATTATTCTAATCATTATATTCGTCAATTATTAAAATATTACAGAACTGACTAATCACACAAGATACGCTCAAAAATGTACACAGTTAATTGAATATAATGGATAGCTGGTCAAGGGGTGCGTGACTAGCGGTGGAGGGGGTATTCTTGCTTGCAAATTTTTGGTGTAAAAAATGTGTTTATGTTAAGCAGGTTCGTGAGTCCGGATCCGTGGGTCCGGATCCGCGAGTCCGTATCCGTCAGTCCGGGTCCGCCAGTCTGGGTCCGGGTCCGTGAGTCTGGGTCCGGGTCCAGTCCGCGTTTTATAACGTACCATTCAGATGTCCAGTCCGCGTTTTATAACGTACCATTCAGATAGGGATGGGGGTGTTAATTGGCTATCAGATAAGAGAGGAATGCTTGACCTCTGGGGTGAAATTGACAAACTTTGACAGGCTGTTACATTTGTAAGAGGGGTAAAGTTCTATCATAACCATTCTGTCGGGGAACGCTAGAATTTATGAAAACAAACTCTTACGAGCACTCTTTTCTCCTTACGATCACTTTTGATGAAAAAAATTATGAGAAACCAGAGACACCGGCTCAATTTTTAGTGATGGTTTGAGGTCGATAGGGCAATTAGAACATATTACAAAAAATGTTTAAGATAGATTGGCCTAGATAGATAGTTAGGCCCAGATGTATAGATATGCATAGATGGATAGATCATAGATAGATAGATAGGTAGATAGATAGATAGGCCTAGATAGATAGAAAGGCCTACATAGATAGATAGATAGATAGCTGGAAAGGTAGGCATAGATAGATAGGCATAGATAGGTAGGCATAGACAGATAGACAGAGAGACAGATAGACATACAAATAGACAGATACATAGGTTGATAAATAGATAGATAGATACATACATACATACATATATCCATACGTACATACATGCATACATACATACATAAGATAGATAGACAGATAGATAGATAGACAGACAGACAGAGAGACAGATAGCCCAGTTAGACTTGATCATCCAGGGGCGACCTGTGCCACTGCCCAAAAAAAATGTTCTCCAATGGGAAGCACAGCCCAAGGGGATGATCGAAATAATTATTCCAGCAGTATGTACGATGTCTGTCTCAACATTTGAGTTAGTCCTTTGTATATTCTCCAACATGCTTACAATACCAACTATTAGTAAATACCACTGTAGACCTCGATTGGTGCAGCAAAGGTGCACTCTCGAAATTTGGGCTATTTTCAACACTTTCAGTGCATTGGCTGATCCATAAGAATACTATATTTTTTTACAATGTTAAGTATTTATTTAAAATTCTAATTAAAAGTATATTTCTATGCCTAATGTATAACTGTCTCGAATCCCAAGATACCGACTTGCCCACTCCCCTCCCCCTTTCAATTCTAAATATCCCTGGCTGGACTTAGCCCAGGACTTGGGGGGAGGGGGAGATTTGCTAGTGTGTTATTTATAAATATTCAATATTCTACATTTACCTTGTTATATTGGTTATACATATGATATATGCTATCGATCTATCTATCTATCTGGTTGTATAATATTAGTTAGCAGATAAGGCTAATCTTGAGCATCATGCATAGCGACCACGAATGACCTGAGACTCATTGGCATAATTGCCACTGAAAATACTCTCACGATTAACTTTGCCCATTTATGACATTTTACGATCTTCAGCTTGTGGAAAACTGCCCATTAACAAGGTGGTGCGAGATGTTATCTAAATTTCCACACATGTCTGCTACAATGCCTCCGTGTTCTCACTACTTCAAAGGCAAACTACAAGAGATTATTTCTGTGCGACTTTTCCCCCCTAAATTCGTAGAAAAGAGGAAATACGCCAGATGATATCTATTCATTATTTATTTACAAAATATATTAATAATTATATATAATTCAGTATTGAAAAATAAAAACAGTTGATGCCGAAAAGCCTAAAAGATAGAAAATTAATAAATTCTATAGATCTAAAGGTATCAGTCTATTCATAGGCCCTCCAACTTTAATCTCTCGAAATATTCAAATTTTAAAGAAATTCCAAATTTTGCATTCACATTGAATACTAAAGAATATTCAACTTGAATTCTTTTATTAAAATATCTTTATACACAATGCATGAGTATACACATGTACCACCAAAAATGTGTACAACGATTTTTAGTTTGACAGCAACTATATCTGATGATATCTGTCATTCGCTTATGTCACAAATGCTGATAGGCACTAACCTCACTAACTCTCTATGGGATATAAAAAGAAAGAAAGAATGAAAGAAAGCAAGAAAGAAAGAAGGTGAGAAAGAAAGAAAGCAAGAAGATATAAAGCAAGAAAAATAGAAAACAGTTAAGATAAGATAAAACAGATAGATGGATAGATGGACAGATGGATAGATAGATAGACAGACAGAGACAGAAAGACAGATAGATAGGTAGATAGATAGATAGATAAATAGATAGAGATAGACAGATAGATAGATACCATCCACATGCAGTTTCAGGGCAATTATTTTCATGATTATAAATGCTACAGATTTGAAACAAACGTGTTCATATCGTTTTAGTGTCTGAGAAAAGGACTACTAAAGTTGGGGGCCACACCCCAGCCAAGTAGCCCGGAGTAATTAGACCTATAACTGATGTAAGGAAACTGGTAAAACTGTTGTTGAACTAAATAAGGTAAGATATGTTAAGGTAAGGCAATATATAGTTTTATTTTGTTTTGTAATTAAGCCAAAGCTCAATGCATATCTTCTTATTCAATAAGAATTAGAATAGCAATCAATTGTCCAAAATGATCCTCATATCTTTATTCCTTAATGAGGTATAAGCCTACCCCTTTTATAAACTGATTAATTGATTGATTAATTAATTAATTATTGACGGATTTATAATATAACAGTTAAAATACACTGTTATAATGACAATAGGATAGCATACTTAAGTTTAAAATTCCGGGGTTGTTTTTGTTAAACAACTTGGGTGCCCATTAAAGCAGCAGCAAAATCACTAGCATTGGCTGAGCAGGGTGAGGCAAACACCAGCAGCATCAGCAGCAGCAAGCACTCTGGTTTTGTTTCGTTCCGCAAAATAACTGTACTTTGCCGAACGGAACAGATTGGAGGGTTTATTCTTCTTTTTTCACTTGATTATATTAATTACTGACAAGATACATTAGGAACATGTATTTTCGGCCTACAATATTGAAATAAAACTAGCCATCATAGGCAAATTCTGGTCGAATATGGCATACACCTGCAGGTATAAAGGAGCAGAACTTAGGAAAACATAGCTAATTGAGTTTTGAGCCAAATTGTAAAAGATACCAGAAAAGCACCGTCATGCATGATTTAGAAGACTATGAAAGTACTTCAATTAAAATTTCAAGCTAGATACTCATTAATAAATAATAATCTAGAAGTATAAGAACAGACTAGTTTAAAAAATGAACCTATGTTTATTTGTTACAATTATTTAAAATGGGTTTCACTGAAAATCAAGATGCTGATACAGTCGAGGTTTGGCTATTTTAAGAAGTAGGAAAAGCAGTAAAGGTGATAAAAAAACACTTAATTTTGAGTGCATGTTTGTTAACAAGTTTAAATAAACTGAAATCTGAGTAGCCTCGCTCAAACTTATATGACTATTTCACAAGTGTAAACTATCGTGCGTTCCACAAAATACAGTTATCCCAAGGGATAACTGTAGATTGTGAAAGAGATGAAGTCCATCAATTTTAGCTGGTATTTGTAGGTTTTATGTCATAAAAAAAAATCAGTTGTTAAAAAGAATAGATGTCGGGTTCCACTTGAATGGGCTGACATACTCATAGCAACTGATTTGCCTACATGTAAACCTGGATACGAGTGCAAATGAGCGATGACAGCTCTTTGTACATTCACCTGTCAATAAATAATACCATAGGACCTACAATCCAATCACCAGCTATATAGCTAACTGTCAATTAAGTATAGTCTTTGAAAATTGCAGTTGATGCAGTTAAATCCTTTTTAGCTTGTATAAATGCTTTTTGACAAATGACATTTTGCTTTTTGACCCTGATGATGACTTAATTGAAATTTGAAAACATTGATGTACACCTTCAAACTGGTGAGTAAGTGAAGCTTTGAATGCTATGCATTTTCAATATTCGAAATAAAGCTAAAGTCTTACCTCGTACTTTGGTCAGAGATGTCAAGGAAAATCTAGGTTGTTGGAACGCCTGCATCCATCAATGACCTCAAACTCCGTCATCCACAATCATGACAATGGCTCTCAGTCTGTTTCTTGGTTACTCCAGCACTATCTTCAAGTTTCCAGTGGAGATCCTTGTATTCCACAAATTCCATGTTTCTAACGATATGTCAGCAAGTTATGAAGGAAGCTTGTCCAACCAGACAACAGTGTCACCAGCTGATTATAATCTGTTTACCATGGATGAATCGTTAATTCTGGATGATCTGCCAGTTTGGTTGCAAACAATGTCTCATGAACTCTGCTTAATCAGGTGAATCTGGAAAAAAAAGTCATTTTTCACTGACGTGTTTTATTATCATAAATGACATCCAAATAATAATAGAAGTTCACTTGGGCCCCCTAATCATGGCTAATAGTGTATTAGAAACCATTGTATACTGGCGTTATAAAACTTGACATCATATGCAACCTTGATTGATTGAATCTTGAAATATCATTAAAATAATAGGTGTAAAAATATCAAAGATCTTTTATTGCAGTAAAACATTTTAATGGACAAACCATTAGCCATTTTGGTTTGTGGCTCCATGGTTAATGTATATATATGTACTTTTATGACCCACCAGTTTAAAAACTTCATGAAATAAAATGTTATATGACTTGTGAAAGTGGTTATGCCTCAAGTCGTTTGCATTTATTTAGATAATTTACGTGATTTCCTTCGTATTAAAACCATAGTTAATTGGAAATTTATAACAGAACTGATGTCACAATAATTTGTTTGTATATACTCAGCTGTATGTAAACATATGGTGCTAACTTTAGATAAATCATGGAGACAAGAGTAAATACAGTGCAACCTGTGTTAAGTGGTCAAGCAAGGGAATTGGCAAAAGTGCCTGCTAAAGCCAAATGCACATAGAACTTGAATTGCATGTGATGAAAGATAGTCATAAGTCAGGTTGCATTGCAAGAATGGTTCATGTAACTTCATTTACTTTTTATTTGAGCTTTACAAATGCCGAGTATTGCATACCACATTGGTTTTAATAAGAGTTGAAATTTCACTCTCCAGAAACAGAAAGTAGGGTTAGGCAAATTGCAATAAGTGTATTAATGTTTATATAAACAACTGTATCAAGTTGACATGCTAGTTCAATTGTTAACTGAATATGACACATAATAAACCCGTTCATTGTTTATATGAAAAGACTTCATTGACTTCAGGGTTCTTAGTCATCGGCAGAGCGATTATGCAATGTTACCTAATGCCAGACTGTGTGGCGCCATTTAGGCTGCAAAGATGCTGACCGCTTAAATGAGGGCGAAACTGGAGAAAGTGCTGACCACGGAATGCAGGTGGCTGTTTAATCAAGGTGCAATTACATAGTAATTTGGGGGGAATCAAACAGATAGATAGATAGATAAATAGATAGTATATTGTGCAAACTTGCCACAGGGTTTTTCGCATGTAGTATTGTGGCAAAGAGAAAGGTTTTAACTTATTGATTGACTGACTGACTGACTGAATGACTGAATGACCATGGCAAAGAGAAAGTATTGTGGCAAAGAGACAGGTTTCAATGTGCTGATTGACTGACTGATCGACTGAATGAATGACTGAATGATTGATTTGACTGACTGATTTGACTGACTGACTTAGATCTTTGAAAGAGAGTACACAGATATTAGTGTAGTTCATGGTGCTCAGAAAGCAGCAGCATCAGTCGCACCACTGGCAGTAGCAGAGCAGGGTGAGGCAAACCCCAGCAGCAGCAGCAATTTGCCGGTGCACTATGTTATTAAGTTTAGTTTAAAGAATATGAAGATGAGGTCAATTTCAATACACACACTTTTATCAATAATTTAGGTTATCATTGTAAACATAGGTTTAGGGAATGTTAGCAAAATTTTCTGCAATTCATATTTTTCATTATGACAATTATCCACTCAGAGCCATCTTATTTGACCTAGTTCTATTGGTGGGCCACCTATAGAAAATAGAGGGCTAATTATTAATTAATGGAGAGATGACTTGATAGTATGCTTTTGGTAGAAATCTGTTGTCATATATATATATATATATTTATTACATACCAAATGAGGTATACAGTTACAATGTTGTAGGAAAACAAAATTAAATCAGAGTGTAATAGCATTAACTCTTTGAATTTAGTTGAGGCCATATTTTCTACATGGTATTCAGGGAGTATCACTTTAAGTTGAAGGCCTGACCTCATTGGCCAGGGGTAGTGGTCAGGCCATGTCAAGGTGTGTCAACTACAGCTATTATCGTTTAAGCAGCAACACTTCTATCGTTCAAAATGTTTACTGTCCATTGCGATTGAAAGTTTGACAAGACACAGACCAGAGTTGTAAAATCATTAACCAACTTCCATTTCACCCCACTAGGAAAACACTTACCCTCAATATAATGTTTTGGAATTGAGCTATTTAGGTCGTTGTTAACATGAAGGAGAATATACATACCCAAAATCCATTGAATGATAAAATTGACAGAATGATTTCACACATTTATTATTAACTCACCGATAATTTACAAATTTACAAAGGAGGTATGTTTCTTTAAATGTTAGTTTTGTTTGATATATTGGCACTAGGTGTGTAGAATAAACGGTATTAAACTGTCTATTCAGAGTTGTTTTGGATATATTGGCAAAAGTATGTAGAATAAACTGTTTATACAGAGTTGTTTTCATAATTGCTTGAATTATTTTGTATTTCTTGGATTTATTATTAACATATGATTAACTCACCGATAATTTACAAAGGAGGTATGTTTCTTTAAGTTATACTATGGAGACCTACCAAACCTAGACCATACTGTGGTGTGGGGTAAACAAGTCGGTTAATAGCTTTATAACCCCATTGGTGCCTATCAAACTTTTGATCTGAAAGTTTGTGAAACTCTTTCAAAGTTCCAAGTGTTGCTGCTTAAACGAAAATAGCTGTAATTAAAATATTACAGGAGCCCTTTGCTGGAGTGGGGTTAGCAAGCAGAAAATAAAAAGGTGACATGATATGATGATGATGTAATCACCTTTTATGAAGAGGGCCATTATTTATTAGCTTTGTCTCTTAGAAACAGGATACCATTGTGTATTATCAGCAACTCAATTCAAACTTTGTTAAAATAGAAAATTTACAAATTAGAAACTGTGCTACTACAGTACTATGATTTAGATATATTTACAGCTAAATAACATATGTAGTAGTTGAGGTATGTAGGTATGGGAAAATATGATTTTTTACAATTTTCTCTCATTGCTACAATTTTGTATTATTTATGGCCATTAACCCCCAAAAATGCAACAACACCTTTTTTTTGTGGATATAATGACAAGTTTACATAATATATTACCAGGTTCCCTATAGGATATAAAATGAAGAATCTATTTAACATATTTGGGTATCATATTGTTGTTGACTTTTTGTGGACCATGTGTGACACAACATAGTATATTACATTGACAAAATTTTACCCAAAATCTTTTTTTTATAAAGCCTGGTGATGAACAATGATAGAGAGATATTAAATTCAGCTCCAAGCCTCCAACTGCCATGAAATATTACATCGAATAACTGCACAGGTTTACCATTTTATCAGTTTTTATATTCACCAGAGTATAACAAATGAAAAACACTTACCTTAGAAATAAGAAGACTGGACACACACAAACATCCTTCACCTATCACTTCTGACTGCAGACTGAATCTGACTGACGAAATTCCCTCCAAAGGTTTTATTGGGTCAGATCCTTATCAAGGGTTCAAAAGAGGGCATGGGGTGCATTAGGTGCATGGGGTGACAGCATCCCTGTGAAGTTCACCAAAAGGTCACATCCTCAGGGGTGCAGTTTCATCACTGATATTATATATACAAATGTATTGTATATACCATTGAGATAAGAGTACTCTTGTTTCCATGTATATACCCAGTTGCATTTGTATTCTACGGATGTAACCATAATTGTGTGAAATATGTAAGTCCATTGTATACATTAATCAATGGTATCCCTGTCTGCATACTTGTTAGTCTTGGTGAGGTGGTCTTAATACTGAGTTGGTCTTAAAGTAAGGTTTCCTTGTCTAACTATTCTAAGATCTTAATGGTGAGGTGGTCTTAATACTGAGGTGGTCCTAAAGTGAGGTTTCCCTGTCTGTCTATTCTAAGGTCTTAATGGTGAGGTGGTCTTAATACTGAGTTGGTCTTAAAGTAAGGTTTCCTTGTCTAACTATTCTAAGATCTTAATGGTGAGGTGGTCTTAATACTGAGGTGGTCCTAAAGTGAGGTTTCCATGTCTGTCTATTCTAAGGTCTTAATGGTGAGGTGGTCTTAATACTGAGTTGGTCTTAAAGTAAGGTTTCCTTGTCTAACTATTCTAAGATCTTAATGGTGAGGTGGTCTTAATACTGAGGTGGTCCTAAAGTGAGGTTTCCCTGTCTGTCTATTCTAAGGTCTTAATGGTGAGGTGGTCTTAATACTGAGGTGGTCTTAAAGTGAGGTTTCCCTGTCTGTCTATTCTAAGGTCTTAATGGTGAGGTGGTCTTAATACTGAGGTGGTCCTAAAGTGAGGTTTCCCTGTCTGTCTATTCTAAGGTCTTAATGGTGAGGTGGTCTTAATACTGAGTTGGTCTTAAAGTAAGGTTTCCTTGTCTAACTATTCTAAGATCTTAATGGTGAGGTGGTCTTAATACTGAGGTGGTCCTAAAGTGAGGTTTCCATGTCTGTCTATTCTAAGGTCTTAATGGTGAGGTGGTCTTAATACTGAGTTGGTCTTAAAGTAAGGTTTCCTTGTCTAACTATTCTAAGATCTTAATGGTGAGGTGGTCTTAATACTGAGGTGGTCCTAAAGTGAGGTTTCCCTGTCTGTCTATTCTAAGGTCTTAATGGTGAGGTGGTCTTAATACTGAGGTGGTCTTAAAGTGAGGTTTCCCTGTCTGTCTATTCTAAGGTCTTAATGGTGAGGTGGTCTTAATACTGAGGTGGTCTTAAAGTGAGGTTTCCCTGCATGTCTATTCTAAGGTCTTAATGGTGAGGTGGTCTTAATACTGAGGTGGTCTTAAAATTAGGTTTCCCTGTATGTCTATACTAAGGTCTTAATGGTGAGGTGGTCTTGGTACTGAGTTGGTCTTAAAATGAGGTTTCCCTGTCTGTCTATTCTAAGGTCTTAATGGTGAGGTGGTCTTAATACTGAGGTGGTCTTAAAGTGAGGTTTCCCTGTCTGTCTATTCTAAGGTCTTAATGGTGAGGTGGTCTTAAAGTGAGGTTTTCCTGTCTGTCTATTCTAAGGTCTTAATGGTGAGGTGGTCTTAATACTGAGGTGGTCTTAAAATGAGGTTTCCCTGTATGTCTATACTAAGGTCTTAATGGTGAGGTGGTCTTGGTACTGAGTTGGTCTTAAAATGAGGTTTCCCTGTCTGTCTATTCTAAGGTCTTAATGGTGAGGTGGTCTTAATACTGAGGTGGTCTTAAAATGAAGTTGCCCTGTCTGTCTATTCTAAGGTCTTAATGGTGAGGTGGTCTTAATACTGAGTTGGTCTTAAAATGAGGTTTCCCTGTCTGTCTATACTAAGGTCTTAATGGTGAGGAGGTCTTAATACTGAGGTGGTCTTAAAATGAAGTTGCCCTGTCTGTCTATTCTAAGGTCTTAATGGTGAGGTGGTCTTAATACTGAGGTGGTCTTAAAATGAAGTTGCCCTGTCTGTCTATTCTAAGGTCTTAATGGTGAGGTGGTCTTAATACTGAGGTGGTCTTAAAATGAGGTTTCCCTGTCTGTCTAATCTAAGGTCTTAATGGTGAGGTGGTCTTAATACTGAGGTGGTCTTAAAATGAAGTTGCCCTGTCTGTCTATTCTAAAAAAGGTCTTAACGGTGAGGTGGTTTTAATACTGAGTTGGTCTTAAAATGAAGTTGCCCTGTATGTCTATTCTAAGATCTTAATGGTGAGGTGGTCTTAATACTGAGTTGGTCTTAAAATGAGGTTTCCCTGTCTGTCTATTCTAAGGTCTTAATGGTGAGGTGGTCTTAATACTGAGTTGGTCTTAAAATGAGGTTTCCCTGTCTGTCTAATCTAAGGTCTTAATGGTGAGGTGGTCTTAATACTGAGTTGGTCTTAAAATGAGGTTTCCCTGTCTGTCTATTCTAAGGTCTTAATGGTGAGGAGGTCTTAATACTGAGGTGGTCTTAAAGTGAGGTTTCCCTGTCTGTCTATTCTAAGGTCTTAATGGTGAGGTGGTCTTAATACTGAGGTGGTCTTAAAATGAAGTTGCCCTGTCTGTCTATTCTAAGGTCTTAATGGTGAGGTGGTCTTAAGACTGAGGTGGTCTTAAAATGAGGTGTCTATACTAAGGTCTTAATAGTGATGTGGTCTTAATACTGAGGTG
Organism: Alitta virens; assembly: GCA_932294295.1. Lineage (NCBI taxonomy): Eukaryota > Metazoa > Annelida > Polychaeta > Phyllodocida > Nereididae > Alitta > Alitta virens. The sequence continues at coordinate 16,570,427 of OW028573.1, read as the reverse complement.
GTCTTTAGGTAAGTTTTTCCTGTATGTCTATATGTGGTCTTAATGGTGAGGCCGTCTTAATACTGAGGTGGTCTTAAAGTGAGGTTTTCCTGTATGTCTATATGTGGTCTTAATGGTGATGTGGTCTATATAGGTATAATATAGGTCAACTCTGACAACTGTGCATCATTCAGCAAATGCACCCTGGAAAGCTTGTAAAAAAACTATTATTTTATTGAGATAAAAAAAATTGTATCTATCTATCTATCCATCTATCTATATCTATATATATCTATATCTATATATATATCTATATATATATATATATATATACTTGATTCATGCTTATTTGATATGATTTAGTGATAATTGATAAAAAAGAAAAAAAAACCTTTAAATAAAAAAAAAGCATTTCTGTAGAGTTGCGAATTTTACATTTACAGCTAAGCCCTGTGGATTGACCAGTTGACAGGTGTGATAGTTCACTTAACCCAATAGTCATTGGTCAGTGTGATGCAATGACCACTGCTGATTACCCAATGAATGGTATATAGTGCTAATTGCTGACCCAGGGGCAGTGCTATCCATTAAACCAGGGTTTCACTAATACATTAGCATCATTTCAATTATTATCAAAATTTCATACAGTATCCTTTTCCCTATATGGCCTAGTTTTCCCTTTTGGTAGTCATGGCCATAAATGATATAGAATATGTATAATTACGTAAATGTGCAAAATTCTTGTTTTTCCAAACCTCCATTTTGAAGACGCTACCAATGAAATTACTTTGTCTTTCCAAGCTTCATTTTGACATTTACTTCATGCTTTTTTCATAGTGATAGGAAAAGCTAAATATAATACTAAAAATTGTTTTAGTTCCTACATTCGATAACCTAGTATGCCATATTTTACAATGAAAGCCATAAAATGTACATATATATGTTTATATGTTAATATTTCATCATATGTGCATGTGTTGTATTAACCACACCAACATACTTATTAGGCAAAATACATGTAAATTAATACATAACATGACATAAATGTTATGATTTTATTTGCCTCAAAGAAAGAAATTGAAATATTCCACTGGGATAAGCATTTAAAAGACCTAAGGTTAACCTTACCATTTTATAAAAAGGGGATAAGAATTTACTGCCATTTCACTAACCACGTACATGGAGCTTCTTTCACTCATATTGACGTTTTGCCTGTTTAGAGCAGCTAAAATTAAATGAAAACATGACGAAGCAAGTCAGACTGAAATGAAATTAAGCTGTGTGTGAGTGAAATGGCAGTGAAAGACTTAAGGTTTATGTTTAAAGTCACATACAAGAAAAGCATGGTAAGGTTAAATGTATGTGCTGAACATGTAGCTGAATGGTGACAACAATAGATTATTAGTAAATAGATATCTAATATAATTATCAAATTGCCTAAAAAGCATCTCGCTCAGCTGTAGGAAACACCATCTGAGTTTGTCCTGGGTGCTTCTTACTGATTGGAATTGGTTTAGCATAATCAATTGTGATTATCTTGGATGGAACAAGAACAACATACAAAAGATAGTATAATGTTTAGTTGCTCATATACATTTTGTTACAGAGATTTCGTTACCAATGTTGATAGTGTTCATGTACTATGAGCCTTTCGTTGAGGGGTTGCTGCTGTGCAGCCTATGTTTTGCTTTTAAGCCATTCAAAGAAATTTAAAAGAAAAGTCGTGAAGCATTATGTGAACATACACCTTTACAAAAAATTGAAATTGATTAGAAAAAAAAAAAGTTCCCCCATTCTTATATCAGCATTTTAGGGCAAAGGAAATTTGCATATATCCCGAAATCCTAGGTTCATTAGTTTAGGTTGACCCATAGAAAAGATTTTAAAGTTGAGAATAAACAGGGTAGTCCAAGCACTCAGTATATAAGCTTGACATTTTTCCATAATTGTTTTCAGACTTTTGAAATTTTATATCTGTAGGCATCTCTATATTCGGATAAGTAACAAATCATAAAAATATACCAGGAAGCCAAATTCACTTTATATGTCAAATATGTAACCAAAAGCAAAATTCACAGACACAACGATATCATAAGTGACTCTGTGACATGTACAGGGAATAGGACATTGTTGCAGTCTATATTGATAATTTAGAACAGAAAAAAAAGCATGTTTACATCAGAGCTACAAACATTTATAAAATTTTAATATAAAACACAGCAAAATTTGGCAATCAGGCATGGAACCCACAACCCTGCAGTTCTTGTTAGAGGTGTGCCAAGATAGCTCAGTTGGTTGAGTGTACGCCATGTAAAGCTGTTGCTCTGGAAACCGGGTTCAAGTCCACTCAGGTTACTTTTTCTTAGGTGAAAAACAATGTTCCACAACAAGTCAACAACCCTATGATACCCAATACAATTGTATACCATTTACATAATGACTGCCATCATTTAATGATTGACATAGCACACAGCATGACACCCAGGGAGTTCCATCACACTGATCCACAAATATACATAATTACATGGTAAAATTACATGGTAATGTTGTATGATTTGATAAAGTTGCTTCAGAGACAAGGCAATATTGTTTCCATGCTTAGTTCATCATTAGTATCCAGTCAAATCAGTTTAGTTGCTCAGAGCTACAATGACTACTATCAATTGAGTTCAAAACGTCATATTTCACAATTTAAGTCAGCTCAACTCAATTGAGTCAGTATTGTCATCATAACACAAACAAATTAAGTTGATCCACTACTAGGCCTTCATTAGGCTTGTGAATCAATTTGTCGGGGCCCAAATGTTTTGGATTCATTTTTTGGCCATTTTGAATACAGAACAATTTCAACTGTATATAATTTCACAAAACCGGATTCCTAAAAACATTGCATAGATAGTAATTAGTGATATGCTTATACTATAGAGGCATATTAAGGGCAAATTAACATATTTTACGAACCTTTTCCTCCAAATTGTATCAAATTGTATCAATGAAAACAAGCAGTGCCAGGGTATTGGGAATGTAGCTTACGGGGGGGGGGGGGGGGGGCTCTCACTATAACTAATATATATAACAGTCAAAATGAAGTTATGAAGTTGAAAGTACTATGGCATTTTCACAGCTAAATGACATGTAGTATGTGTAGGTATAATAGTAGTTGAGATATGGAGGTTTGAGGAAATATGAATTTTTCACATCTTTCCCTCAATACTTTATTACACTATTTTAGACATATCATGACAACGTTTTGAACATGTAGGTGAATTAGTGTCAAGGTTCTGTTCTAGAAATCTTTAAACAATTTTTTTTTCATGTTTTCCTAATTAAATACTTAATAATATGTACAATATAGACCACCTCACTATCAAGATCACCTCACTATAAAGACCATCTCACTATTAAGACCATCTCAATATTAAGACCATCTATATTAAAGACCACCTCACTAGTAAGATAAATCATTTATTAAGTTCACCTCCTCAAGACCACTTTACTATATGACCATGTATTAAGACCATGTCAGTTTTAGGCCCACTGGTCCTTTTCTCCAATATAAATCCCAGTAATATATGTGCACCGTGCTGTCATCTTGTGTAGAAGATTGATATTGTGATCTAGATAAATATAGGTATGTGACCTAATAAGACTAATTGTCAGGGGTATACATACATACTAATTATACAGGATATTAGCATTCTAATTATAATTATACATGATGATCAGTTTGAATATATATTTTTTTCTGACGCCCGACTACGCCCGTCTTTTTTATTCCTAGACGCCTGTCATTATATTCAGACGCCCAGTTTTTTTAATGGACAGCTGACTACAATTTTCAGCAACAGCCGATAATTTTGGCACAGATATAATGCCATATGTATGTAACTACATGCATGTGGAAACTTTTTTTAAGTTAGTTTTTTTTGTCTTGATGCTTTAGAACTAAATAATCTATGCACGGTTTGTGTCTAGAGTTAAAAGGTGCCCTAAAATGGAATATTATTTTATTAAAGTGTTGGAATTTTTTTTGCAAACAAACTTTCACAGGTCATACTGCAATTAAGTGATTTTAAAACACTAAAAAAATGCAAACTTAGAGGGAATCTCCTGCTTGAAGTTTTGGTCATGCCACACTGCCCTCTAGTGTCAGGATAATCCATGATTCCATTAAGCAGCAGCCAGCCAATAAACAACAGGTGAGCTGTGATGCTGGGTTGCAGGGTCCTTGCATCTTGACCCCTGGTCAGGCTATTAGTTCCTGATGTGACCTCATGCATATATAATGAGCTTCTTCAACTGAAGTAATTTTGACTTTAGAATCAACTTTAAAGTCAGTTTTTTATGGCTCAATTAACCTAGGATTCTGGAAATTTGTATTTTAGGGTATATTCTTTCACATGTGCCACAAAACTAAAAAATTGCAAATTTAATTTTAGGGCACCTGTAAAACTATCACGTTGCTCTGTTATTTACAAAGAAGTCTAATGCCAGCCAATATGATTATGTCTTAAATGTAGAAAAAAAAATTCTTACTTCAAAGGAGATTTTTCAAGGACTATGATAATATATATTCTCAATTCACAATCTAGGGCCATTGCTATAGGAAATAGTGAAGCAAAGCAACAAAAGGAGCAGAATGAGGGGTCAGTTGTTTCTGTAGCCAAGTGTTTTCCAGTACCAAATCGAAAAAGTTTATCTTTTGCCATTGTACTTAATTTGAGGTTTTGTGACACGTGTAAGCTTTTTTCTGCGGTTAATAAAATCTGTAAATATTTATTGTACACGTCTGGTATATGTATAAAGAGTATTAAAGACGCAACTAACTGCATTTCATGATCTACTTAGTTAAAGTAAACTTTGAGTAAATGAGCAACAGTTTGCTGTAGTCGATAACATTAAGCACAGCTGCGCTGTATCATTAGTCAATACTGCTACCTTTACATCCGTTTCAAACAACATTGAAACAGGTATATTTGTTCACCATTTTTCTTCGGAAGAAAAAGCACCTGAAACATGCTGGGATATAATTTCTTGTCTCCTGCAAGACGAGGTTTGTTTTTGTTTATTCTTTTATGATAAAAATGTGTCTTTGACATATATGTCCTGAGTACAGTTATTAATTAAAACGGCACATCAAATTGAAACTAGACAAAGCTGTCGTAGCTGGCTACTCAAAACCGGATTTAAAAGTACATATTTATGATATATTAGATTAATCTCTTACATTTACCAAGGTTTATATTTATCTGGTGATAGATGTAAGCCGATTATTAGCTATAGAAGTGGACAGAAGCAGCTGGCTTGAAACACCACCAGGTCGCTACAGACAGCTTGCCTGTTTTTTTTTTTAGTCATATTAATTAACTAACCACAGCATGAATGAATCGCTTAAGTCCCAACATAAGAAATAATTGTTTTACCTTCCAAGGCTATAAAGTATTAGAAAGGCAGTAGAACAAGCTCCCAGTGAATATTCTTAAGAATCTGTATGTTGACTAATCAAACTTGTTTGACTCACTCATAGGCACCTCTGTCAAGCTACACACCAATGGAAAGACGAGAGATTAAGCTTTAGAATTTATGTTTGTGATTTCTCAACTTTGCATAGGAGTTCAAAATGCCTGAAAATTCTACATGTAGAACACTCTATGACCTTGACCCTTTGACCTAAAAATCAGAAAACAATTCAAACCTGTCTAGCTTACCTGTGTACATCACTTTGTTATTTATTTTGGACAGATCCAATTAATTATTTTTGTGTAATTGAATTTTAAAGATTTTTAGTCAATGTCATATGACATCAAGTGACTAAGTCAAATAAACAGCACCAATATTTTTACCTCAGCCTTCCAAGCTTTACACCGATTGAAAAACAATGGAATAAGCTTTCAGCACATCTTTTTAAAAATTGTGTACCTTGCATAGGATCCGAGTACAAAATGTCTTAAAATTGCTCTTGAAGGACACTCTCTGACCATAAAGCTTCAACTGAAAAAATTCTAACATGTTTACCACACTTATATAAACAGGAACGGATTATCCATTAGGCTGGGTAGGCTGAAGCCTAGAGCCGAGAGCTCTGGGGGCCCCGTGACAAAAAAAAAATCAGTTCTTTTCAGGTAATTCCTATTTAGTTTTGTGTCTCCTTTACCACAGTCTTTTTCGCCCCATTGCCATGCAACGCTAACCGTAAAGGTCGCAACTGAGTTTTCATTGAATTAGGATAATTTACCCTTTCATCTGACAACTCTTTTGAGGCTAGGAAGTAAGTTTCTTCTCTTTTGAGTGTTGATTTTGAAAACTAGACCTCACAGCTCTCATGACAGAGAAACAAACAAGTGAAGAGAATGTTGAGGCCTCACACTCTAAGAAAAAAAGGTTCTTAAAGGTTCAATATGGAACCTAGGGGTTCCATATGGAACCTGAAGGTTCTATAGTACACGTAAAGGTTTCGAATGGTTCTTAAAGGTTCAATATAAGAACCATACGGTTCAATCACACACCAAAGGTTCAAAACTTGACAAAAGGGTTCAATGCCAAGTACATTAGTTACTAATACTTAAATGATTGTTAAGGGCAGTCACTTAATTAATTGGAACAACAAACAAAGCCAGACATTGCAGCCTCAATGAGCATTACATTAGACAGTTTAACTCATCAACAAGCACTTGGATTTCGGTTCCTGGTGAGTAATAAATATTTTACTTGTCAAATGCTTCATAGTAATATTTAAATAATTTTGTTTAATCAAGACATAAAAACATGTTGTTATATCTTGTTAAGTTGTATTGTTTTTGCAGATAAATGAGTAGGGAAGAAAGCCAAATGAATATAGAAACATTCAGGATTTAATGAAGAGGATTGTACTACACTGTAGCATTGAGAAAGCATAGACATATCACTTGCAGCAAATGTATTGCTTGTCATGGTAAGTATTCATTACAACAAATATGAAATTGCCATATTTCACTATTATCAATCCGTAAATGTCATGTTGCATACTTCTTTTGCATATACAGTAGAATGCAAAAGTATTCATGCCTCTAGATTTTGCAGGCAGATATGTCAGCTATAAATATACAATGTATATAGGACAAAATGGTACTTGCAATCAGTAACATTTTTTTGGAGGTGATAATTTACCACATGTTGTAAATTTTCAAGCCACTTTGCAACTGTTATGTAATGTTTCGTATGAAATTGCGAATATTTTCATAATTTTGCCTTTTTTACTTTTTTATTTCTTTTTGTCACATTGAAATATTCATATTGAATTATCAATAAATGATTTGTTGTTTTAGACTCTTCATGAAATTAAGCCACAACTGTATTTTTTCAGAGACTGGAAAATTAGCAATTAAGCTTGCCAAGGTACATTAAGGAGAAAAGGAGAGGTTAAAAAAAACTTTGTATAGTATTTTAAAAATTCTTTCTTGAAGATATCAAAGTTTTTTTGTTTGAGCATACATAATGCAAATATAGACTGTAAATGACTCATGGTGTTTCCTATTCATATTGATATTTACAATAAAGAACCACCCTTAGACAGAATGCCAACAAGCCGGCAGCCGAGTATGCCGCGCTGCATGGCACACCCGTCGAAGTCGACGGATTACTCGGCGCTAATTTCACTCTTATTACACCCAGCGGGTTGTTCAGGGGTGCGAGGAGTAACCCAGCGGGTACCAGGAGTAACTTGGCGGGTAACTCGGCGGGTAAAGCCCCCCTCTCACATACCCGGTTATGCCGTAGTGAAGCCGTAGTATGACGTAACGGTTACGCAACGCGATTCTCAGCTCCAACCCGACAGCTACCCGGCGATACCCGGCGATACCCGGCGATACCCGTGGATACCCGTCGAGTCGGTCCTGGGACTCGTGATCAAGCTGGGATACCCAGCGCCGGTAGCCGGAAATTCAATTAATCGGAATAATATAAATGGAGCAGCAGCCGCCGCCAGACAACTGCCTTCTCAGACGAATATCTCGCTTAATATTTGGTCTATTTTCAATCTGAAATTCTGTGTGGAATAAGTATGAGCTCTACTATAATTCAATATTTATTTGACGAAAATCGGATATATATTAATGGAGCAGCAGCCGCCGCCAGACAACCGCCTTCTCAGACGAATATCTCGCTTAATATTTGGTATATTTTCGATCCGAAAACACGTATGGAATCAGTATGAACTATACTACAATTCAATATTTATTTGACGAGAATCGGACTAATATTAGGGGAGCAGCAGCCTTTTAAAGTATATACAACCCCTACGCTGATGCTGACGCTGGTAGCAGTCGGCGAGTTACTCCTACAACTCGGCGGATTACTCCCGGAAGCCGTCGAGTTACTCCTACTACCCGTCAGCTTACTTCTAGTGACCCGTAGAACCCTCCGAGTGAACCCTAGAACCCTCCGAGTGACCCGTAGAACCCGCCGAGTCACCCGTAGAACCCGCTGAGTCACCCGTAGAACCCGCTGAGTCACCTGTAGAACCCGCCGAGTCACCCATAGAACCCTTTTTGCCAGAATCGGTCGCCAACCCGGCGAAAAAAGCTGTTGCATAACCGTTACGTCATACTACGGCTTCACTACGGCAAAACCGGCTATGTGAGAGGGGGGCTTAACTCGCCGGGTTTCTACCTTTTTTTGTACATGCATCATCAGCGTAGGGGGTTGTATATACTTTAAAAGGCCGCTGCTCCTCTAATATTAGTCTGATTTTCGTCAAATAAAGACTGTATTGTTCAGGGAAATGTGTAGAATTTATATAATAGTTTAACGCCCTGAACATTAATCGCTGTTCTTTAATGTAGATAGTTAGATACATAGATATGTAGATAGATATGTAGATATGTAAATATGTAAATATGTAGATATGTTTATATGTAGTTTAGAGAGACAGATATATTTATATGCTTATTATATAATATAGGATATCTCGCTTAATATTTGGTCTATTTTCGATCCGAAAACACGTATAGAATCAGTATGAACTATACTACAATCCAGTATTTATTTGACGAAAATCGGACTAATATTAAATTGAGCAGCGTTTGATACAGTCCGAGCGCGGACGTGTGCAGGAGCACCACTGTTTGCCTCCGCCAACCTAGCTGCCTTCTCAGACAAATAACTCACTTAATATTTGGTCTATTTTAGATCCAAAAACACGTATGGAATCAGTATAACCTACACTATAATTCAGAAATCGGACTAGTATTAGAGGAGCAGCAGCCTTTTACAGTATATACAACCCCCCCCCCCCCCTGCCTACGCTGACGCTCGTAGCAAAAAGCCGGCGGGTAACCCGTGGAACTCAGCGGATTACTCGGCGGATTACTCCTACTACCCGTCGGCTTACTCTTAGGACCCATAGAACCCGCCTAGTGACCCGTAGAACCCGCCGAGTAACCCGTAGAACCCGCCAAGTCACCCATCGAGTCACCCGTAGAACCCGCCGAGTCACCCGTAGAACCCACCGAGTCACCCGTAGAACCCGCCGAGTCACCCGTATAACCCTTTTTGCCGCCAGAATCTGTCGCCAACCCGGCGAAAAAAGCTGTTACATAACCGTTACGTCACTCTACGGGTTCACTACGGCAAATCCGGCTATGTGGGAACGGGGCTTTAGACCGATCCATCAGTCCTTACATAAATTATGAAATTTCGGAATAACTTTTTTTCTTAAATTTATATCTCCGTAGTCATTAGTCAGGCTTCAAAATTACTCCATTCTGCACTGGAGAAGTCTCCATGGTATTCCATAATTCTCACGGCAAAATAACTATAGCCAGTTTTCTGGAACCGTGCGATGAAGTTTTTTTTATTTCTTGAATAACGCGGTGCTGGGTGATGCCCTGTGTCATGAAATTTTTGCTCAAGAATGCTATGTATTTTTTTTTACTTTCTGTGTAATCGGCTTTATACTTGAGAAAAATAATTACCAAATGGATTTTTCAAGTGTCATGTAACCCGCAACAGAAATATATTTAAGGCTGTCTAGCAAAATCGCACCGGATACATTATATATGTACAGATCTGTCTTAACTCATTAAAAGCGAAATTTAGGAATTTAATGGTTTTCCTTTTCTGTACCTGCAACTGTTTTTGAGAAAATGCCCAAAATATTTCTAGCCATGACATTACAGCAGAATGCGAAAATGTTCCGAAACGTCCAAAAACCGAAACGCCCGATTACCGAAACGTCCGAAAAGTGTCAAAAACGTCCGAGATATGTCTGAAACGTCCGATTTTTTTTCCCAATTTTGCCAGTGTACACATAAACTATTTTTACTTGAAGTAAATATAATTTCCAATTCTTAAATACATTTTTACAAATTTAGATGTGAATCCATCGCCTACTTACAATTATTTCTTAAATTGAAATAAAATTCCAGGGAGTGACCAATCATATTGCACATTTAGAATAACACAAAACCGTTATATTTATTGCAATCAGGAGTTTTTTTAAAATTTATTCCCTAATTCCCTAATCCACCACAATAGGATATTTCCACCCCTGTCATGTTCAATTGATGGGGATTATATTTCATTAATTAGCACAAATTTGATTTAAGTCAATATTTTCTTTAAACTATGTTATAATTATTTATCAGGTGTTTATTAATGAAATGAACACCAAATTTATAGAACTAGGTATTCAACTACTCAGGACCAATTCCTCAGATTCTGAGCATTCAGAATCTGTCTCAATTGTCAAGACATGTTATCTAGATCGACGGAGGTACGGACGGCGGGGGGTGCTGGCCGGTCAACAGGTTCATTGCCGGCGTCCGAAACGTCGGATTGGTGCGGTCAGCTTTAACTTGAATTAAAATCACTGAAACAAGGTCTTGCTCATCAAATCTCACAATAAACTACAGACAGAACTTGTATGTAAAATAAATTTTATGAATTTTTAACAGCAGAAAAATCATTTTCGGACATTTCGGACACTTTTCATACGTTTAGGGAATCGGACGTTTTGGGAATTGGACTCCATGGGTTTGGAGATTCGGTTTTCGGACCTGATACCATACAGCAGCGGCTGCCACTTCTGTAGTTTATTGTGAGATTTGATGCCACTTCTTTTTTCTCAAATACTACTCTGTAGGCCTATGTGATGCCTATTATTATTGTTGTAATGACTAAAAGTGCATTGCACTGGGAATTTTCCCTGGACATTGTACCATATTTTGAATACTTTGTTTTATTTTCGAGGACTTCTTTGTTCGTCTATACCTTTCTACAGAGGTTTTCCATTGTTTTACTACTATTTTCACTTGCGCTATTTCATGATCTATGCCTTCAGTTGATATATATATATATATATAGACCTATATTAGTCGTTGATTCACCTTCGCAGCTCCCTACGGGCATACTAGTATGTGTATAATAACAGCCTTAATCTCATCAAATTTGGTATGAAATGAAAGAGTGCTATATCCTAAGAAAACATTTGGCCATTAGAATCATGGCTTTAGTTAAAATGTGCTTTTTAACAAAAATATTTAATGACAAATTCTCCTAAATTCTGACCAATCAGAGAAGAGTATTCAGGCAACTGACGTCACGGAAAATGTCACCACTTCAGATTTTTTAAGCAAAATTGTAGACAAACTGGGCATTTGTTAGGGCCTACACTGCATAATCAGTCTTTTCTCAAGTGTAACTATTAATTTTATACAGATTTTGAAGACTACTGGTATCATGTTTGCAGATCATCGTGATGTCACAGGTGATGTCATAACCTTATGACGTCTCAACAGAGGCTGAATTGAACATCTCTGTTGTGAGAGCATCTTTTCATGCGTTTTATAACTTGCTGAACAAAATAATTAATATCTCAGCAACTATAAGTCATAGGAACTTGCTCTTTATTTTAAAATTTAAGGCCTGAATTATTCTTTCTTGCAATGTCAGTGTCGTTATTCTAGGTTTAAGCTACGTTGAGTAATTGCGCACGTAAGTCGGAAGTCTTTTTTGTGTAAATCTTACGTTTTTGCAAATCATCCCTAACAAAAACGCTCATATCTCAGCAGCCGTCGATATTCGGAGCCGGTTTTGTTCAATTCTGACAATTATAGGCTTAGCCCAGAGATCATTATAATTTCTTTGGCCTAGCGTAGATATCTACTGCCAGTCTGAAGTTATCTAATTTTATATGACCATCTGCCAGATGTAATGATGACATGATAAACTCCTGAAGGTTATTGTAGGCCCAGCCGATTTTTGTGACGTTTCCAGCTCAGTCGGCTAAAAGCTTTATAGCTTATGTTTTATTGTTTTGTCTTGCACCTCAGACTATAAATAAAGTTTTATCTTATCTTAGAAAGAGGCTGGATGGCTATTTTTTGATTTTGGGTCTTAAATTATAATATAACAAAACCTAAGAGATAAGTCCATATTAATTTTGTTCAACAGCAAACAGAAATGAGGCAGGAAGTCTTTTTCTTAGGGCAACACCATCGCCCACATGCCACAAATTATCGAATATCTAATTTGAATAATTATTATTAACAGGTTTTATGCATAGCCTATCGTGCTACTACAAAAATATCACTGTGTCATACACTGACACAGTAGCTTTGCTTCTGCAAAGATAATTTTTTTGTTTAATGCCTGAAAAAAGTTGGAGTCGGACAGCAGTCACAGAAATTAAGTGGCTAGGCCTCTGGACAGTGTAACCTTGGACATCGGATTTTACCGGCAAAAAAAATTATTGTCTGAAATGTCCGCCTATTTAATTGGTCAATGTGTAGGGAGGGGCATTGCAGATTTTAATTTAATTATTTGATTGATTAATATGGCAATGATTGACAAATCTTTAATAAATTTAAATTGTTTGAAATAATAATAGTTGACAAAGTAACCAAAAAGTAGCATAGTTTATGCCTAGGCCATTATTTCTTGTTACACTGTGTATTTGTTGTCTGAAAATTCTGCAGGGACTGCACTTGCCATAAACTGTCACCTGTATTTCTTATGTTCCATTTATCGGCAGGATCAACTTTGACAAAGGCATACACTAGCAAAACAAATATATCAGTGTCTGCTGCAGCTGCAACAACAACAACAGGTCTGTCTGATAATGATGCACGTCGAACAACTCTGGTGTGTTGGATTCTGTAATTACTAGTGGGATGTCAAGAGTTGATCTCACTGAGTCACTCTTGTAGTAATTGGCAGGAAAGGTAATCAATTCTGTTGTTTTCACCGTTATGCAGAAAGACTTTCCAGTCTTTGCCTTGTGACATTGATTGGCCCTTTTCTGTGATCACAACCATTCGTCCTGGATGGCTCCTTCTTTTCTGCGTCAAGCCTTTGGATCTATGTACCCCATAGGTATCCATGACTATCACTAGTCTTGCTGGATTCAATACCTTTGGTGGCATGCAAAAGCGAAGCAGACTATCAGCATATTCTGCCCATGTCTTCTGTGGAGAATTGATTGATTGGTAGTTTATTTGACGTAATTATACACATACACACAACATACTACAGTACAATTATTTGAAATATAAAGCCAAAAAAAAGAAGAAGAAGGTGGTCAGGAGACATCCCTAAGCTATATGACATAGCGCTTATAGGGATGCCACCTTGAGTAAAGGTAACAAATAAACAGATTAAGACATAAATATATCAATTAGAAAATAAAATAAAGGAAAATCAATTACATAACACTACCAAATGGTGAATACAAGAAGAAATAGGGCATTAATTCCTGAATATGTAACAATTTGTTTATTTCAAAATGTTGTAAATACTGATCAAAAAAAGCATTTTTAATGTATAGACAAGAATGATCATGTTGGCGTCGAGTTAAGAAATTTGATGCTGAGAAATATTCAGGAACTAGTTTGTTGTTAAATCTGTTATAAAACTTGTACAACTTCATTTTAAGTATGTCATTTAATGTGTTAATATTCGTAATTATTTTAATAATGGCTGGGTGTGAGCATTATATCTACTCATGGTTTTGACTCTTATTTGCTTTTTTCTGCATGTAAAAAATACTATTTACTTTTTTCATATATGTGCTTTTCAAAGACGTCTGATGTGTAATCAAGGACTCCCAATCATTGGCCACAGACCAGATCTTTTGAGCTAAAGATGTACTACTCATTACCACATAGCCTTTATCATTCTTTGCAGACTGAGGGTTAACCGTCAAAGCAATAGCATTATAAAGGTAAGTCATGGATCCACTGTTGTCAAGTCTTGCAATCAGCCCCTCAGCTGTTATTGGCCAATTTTTCGTGTGACTCTTTGCTCAATTTGCACCTGATCTTGTTTGCAAATGCTTTTGTCAGGGCATCATCACGAAGGCCAGCACCTTCCAGAGTTGCAATAGTGTACATGCATGGATTCACTAACAGCGGATGGACTACCAAGTTTCTTGCAAAATGAAATTTGCTCTCCAAACTTCTCTTGCAATCTGCTCTTCAACTCATACGTGTACTTATGCAAGGCTCTTGCAACCCATTTTCAGTGCTCAAATTTGCAATAAGCTTCCTTATTCTTAATGAAGTTCCTCTCAATCAATGTCAGAAATTCTTCTGTAACCTTATTCTTCAGGACATTCACGTTGGTGGTTTCATCTTCGTCCAGTACTGTACCTTAACTTTTGTAGGGCCAGCAAATGAAAGGTAGCAACTTCAAATGACTGTCCACTCAGAAGAAGATTAAGTCTCATGCTACCCCTTCAAAATTGTCTCTTGGTACATTTCTCAAATCCATGCCGTTTCTTGGAAGCCCTGTCTTCAGAGCATCGACCCAGGCCACCATCAGCATAAGGCTTTTCATATTTCTTTGTTTTGTTACAAAATGAAACATAAAATTTAAAAAGTCTTCTTGACAACTCTCCTGGAGACTCTTGTCATCTTCCTTAACATCTTCATCCTCTTCATCTCTGGGAACATCTAAAACTGTGAAAGTGTGACACCAGTGTCTTCTTTGATCCCATACTCTTTCTGATTCCTTTCTAAGTGTGTTCTAAACATTAACCTGCATGCCACATGAGCCTGGAAATTTGTGATCGTGGCCATAATTCTTTCTTCAACTGAAGAAACTTCCGTGTAAGGATCATCGCCATCAGGCACTTTCACCTTGGCCTACAAAGCTGGTTTGTTTTTTACTGTACTCAAACCTGATGTACAATGTTTTGCTTTTTGTGACTTTTGTACACAGCAAACTAATCATCTACAAAATATGTGAAAAATATAGGCTCATATATTTTTTCTCTGTCTTACTGAATAACTCTACAATTACAATATACGCTAAAAGTTACCCGCTATTATCCATTAATAATATTAAACAGACGTAGTGTGATTCACAGCATAGATAATCATATCATTTCAATCAAAATATAAAAAGTTTAAAAAGGATAATTCTAGGAATTCTAAGACAAACAACGAAGCAACTAATAACAACTATGTAGTGCCGACGTTCATATAAGATTTATTACGATGACTCATAACGAAATTTGATCGTGGAAAAATCGTAGCCTCGTCATGTAATGCTTGGCTACGTAACATGGCGCCTGATAACTAAAAATGATTGATACGATTCCATGTACGACGTCCTACGACGTCCTACGACGTCCTACGACGTCCTACGACGTCCTACGACGTCCTACGACGTCCTACGACGTCCTACGACGTCCTACGACGTCCTACGACGTCCTACGACGTCCTACGACGGCCTACGACGGCCTACGACAGGCCTACGACAGGCCTACGACAGGCCTACGACAGGCCTACGACAGGCCTACGACAGGCCTACGACAGGCATAGGCCTATGACAGGCCTATGACAGGCCTATGACAGGCCTATGACAGGCCTATGACAGGCCTATGACAGGCCTATGACAGGCCTATGACAGGCCTATGACAGGCCTACGAATTCGTTACTAGAAACAAAAGTCGCATGTCCGAAAAAAGGTTTTGAGTAGACTCAAACTTTTTTTTGACACTCCACGACCTCTGACGATGCCCTAGGAATGTCTACGACACACTAAAATCATCCCCGATCATAGGGCCGACCGTTGACGATGCATTAATTTGCTTATCGTGACAGATCATCCAGCCCAGTTCACACCTTCACGATTTTGTCAATGATCTATCACGACTTGCAGAATCATTAAAGTTCGGCCCTATGATCAGGACGATTGTAATACGTCCTAGACATTCCTGGTATGGGCCCGGGCGTCGTCAGAGATCGTGGAGTGCAAAACATTTTTTGAGTCAAGGTAAAACTTTCTTTTTGGACCTTCAACATTTTGTTTTAGTTATGAATTCGTAGGTCAATCCTAGTTCATCTTAGGACATTTTAGGAGATCGTAGGACGTCATATGGCCATGGTAGATAGCATCATTATTGATCGCCATGCTACGTAGCTGAGCTTAAAATGATAGCTACGATTTGCTACGATAACCTACGATATTTTTCATCATAGATATTCGTACTAAATCGTAGCTATACTCATATAAACATAGGCACACCTTAGTGGTTCTTGGTTGCATCGTAGTTTGGCCTTTGCTCTTAATAGCAAGGTATTAACCAATTAAGGTTAATTGGGTGTAATTATTCATTTAAGGCCAAGAATGATGACAATTTTGAGATCGTGGTCGATCGGCACCATAATCGGGAAGATGTGAACTGGGATTTACTTACTTACTTACTTAATTACAGAACTGTTGCACAGCATTCAAGATATAATTTATCACCAATCGACTTACTTACTTACTTATTTACTAATTACTTACTTATTGGTACTACCCTGAAATGGGGTCATATGACCTCTATGTGACCCTAAACGCATATTTGAAGGCTAGAAAGCATGTCAGGTATTACGTATCTGATGAAGTGATCCTTTTTTTTTTGTCAGCAAGCAAAAATTGATGGAGGATAGATTAGAAATAAACGTCACTCAGAGCACGATCATGTTTTTCAGGGTAATACCAATCATTGCTTCTCGGCCTTGGCTAATATCTAAGTGTAGTATCTGTGCTTATCAGCTTAATAACTGATACGTGGCTCAATGCCACTATGATGTTAAACTGATTTTTGGAGAACTAGGCCCCTGATGTTAGGAAATTACAAAATGACTCAACTCATACAAGTTTGCTTCTTTTTTTTTAATTCTTTTTTTTATATAAGGGATGATATTTGAATTGTTTTCATAATTAGATTTTTTCAATTGATATTTTAAAAGCTCACATATAAATTAAGTCACAGACAGTACCAGTTTTTTAATTGATATTTTAAATGCTCACAGGTAAATTAAAGTCATAAACACTACATGAGTTGCACTTAACTTTTGATGTAAATATACACAAAGAACAAAGAAAGAAACATGGATTGTTGCCACCTTTATTACAGCTTTACATACTATTTTCTATAATATTTGTACATGATAGTTTTTCCTTTTCTATTCCGATATAAGTGGGACAGTAACTCATACTTATGTTGCAGCGTTGTCGCGTTTTAGGCAGTTATGTATTTAAAATATATGACAGGTACCTCTCAAATGTCAGTTGTATATATTATGTATATGACAGGTTTATCTCTAATGTCAGTTACACATATCACATATATAACAGGTACATCTTAAAAGAGTCTTTTCACAGAGCAGGACATAAATCTTTCTCAGACATAGTAGATCATAACTAACCGATTCAATAAATATAAATTTCTCAGGGAAAATGGAAATCACTTGAAGATAAGATGTCAAATTAACATTAAAATGCACTAAAAAATACTGCTGCTAGGATGCACTTTGCTTCAGTCAATCAGAGTCAAGGGCAGGAACGTTTTCAGCCAATAGCATTGCAGTATTCTGTCCTAGCCACCTGGTGGAAATATAGCGAACCTTCCGTGAAAATCCACTATTGTCATTAATTTTTAGCACGACATGTTAAGTTCCAGGCTTTGCAACTGTGGACATAGTTGGTTGCCCATTGTCAGTTGCAGGTTTTTGGTTTTTGGCATTTCCTCCCGAGTCCCAACGCCTCACATAGGTGTAGGCGAGCATGTTGAAAACTCCTCCAGCGTTGTGAAAAATAACATAAGTAAGGAGAAAATTCATTGGGATAGGAGAGAAAAAGGCCCAAATACCAGATATCAATGCTGGCCACCACTGCACCAGGTATGCTGCACCAAATAAGGTCAAGATCTACAAATAATTTTAAAAGTAAAAAAGACAATTTAGTCATCACTGATAAGAAACACTGAATTGATAAGTTATCATGGGTGTTATAAAATTGATGATGTGTGCATGCAGTCTGGAATGGCATTTTGATGTCACAGTGTTTACCACACCACTCAACCACTCATGAGTAAAAAGTCAAGATATTGTGGGGATTTTCAAGTACACTGGAACTTATAAAGTTATAACTTCTCACAAATCTGGCTGAAAGTCCATTTGTAACAAACAACAAAAAAAAATTCCCGGATTTATTACTAGTTGCCTGTGTTTGAGATACCAAAACTGGGTATCTTTGGCCGCTTTGGCAAACATTATTGGCTCTACCAAAACATACATACATCGAACTAATTTTATGACACCTAAATGGACCTTTCATACACCTATTTACCCTTCAATATTGATTAAAATTCTACAAGACAGCATTGCGATTCATTGATGATTTTAAAATGATTTTTGCCATGGCCAAAGATAACCTGCACTGAGCTTTGAGAGAGTGGAAATACTAATTTTCTTTGGCTCTATCAAGACATCTTGAATAGTTCAAATTAGATATATACACCGATATGATCTGTGAGACATTCTCTACACACAATGCATTCAAAGTTGGTGGCATGTGCACAACACGTTTCCACTGTGAGTGAAGTAATTCCGTGCAGATTTTGAGAAATATCAGGAGGCCCTTCTTTTCCCCTGGTTTTTGTAGTGGTACAAGAATTCCTTGCTTGATTTCATTTACCTGTAGCATTAATGGTCATGACTTTTTATCTCTAGGATGCTAATAGGTTGCAGATATGAAGCCAGTTTAATGTTAGACTCAACATAATTTATTATTATTATATATTTTTTTCAATGGCGACCAAAGTTACCTACTCTTAAGCGGCCAGCAGTGGCAATTCATGACTTAAAAGCCATTGACAGAGCGAATCGAGCAAATATGAAAATATTTGATATGCAAACCATGGAATTTGCTCAAATTATCAGAATATGTAGTTTTATGGTAACAAATAGTTTTGCTAAAAATAATTATGTCTCAGGTGCATGGTTGCCATGGTAGCCACGTATAAAATATTTTTGGCTGTTTCACAAGTTCTATCTTTAGCACTGTTTTCACCAAAATCTTTGTTAAGTTTGAAGTTAAATATCTTATATGGAGATCCCTCCCCTAATTATGAATGAAATTTAGTGGCCCTCATTAAACCAAGGTATCAGGGCCATAGGATATTTTTTTGTTGAACTGTGCATTTTACAGGATACTCAATATTAAGCGTGCCTCAAATTGATAGAGTCAGAGAAGTGTGTGATGTCTGTCATATTTTTAATATAACTTATCATTGAAGCTAGATCATTAAGTAAGGATAAATGAAAGCATTTCAAATTTCAATAAATTAAGCACGTTTAAATTTCCTCTAAACGAATGTCAACTAAAAGTTTGTCCAAAGTTTGTCGCTAATGATGACAGCATTTTTATTTTATGGGTGCCACCAAATTTTATGATAGAAATCTGAAGGTGTTTGGAATATTTTTCTGTATCAAAAAACAGACATACCTTGGCTGTTTTTGTGTTGGAATTCTGTTTGTTGGTAGCTTTCTTCTTCACACTCTTGCTCTTGTTCTCATTTCTGTCAAAACCCTTCAGGCGGCGCGCCGACTGCATTATTGTTAGCCACACAATCCCATAGAGGGCGCAGTTGGCCATGAACACCATAGTTTGAATGAGACCCTGGATAGCAAGAAGATCAAGGGCCGCAGGGTTGACAAAGTTCATGAAACACCTGAGGAAAACAATGTCATCTTTTTTTAATGTATTTAATTTACCAAAATGTCTATATATGAAATGTCTTGTAGAAATTACTAATTCGGTAAACTGGGTAGTGGGAGTGGGGTAAGTTGGGCACATGGAACAGAAGAACAATATCTAAGGCAGATATTATGAAGCATTAGGCATGGGTTATACTCCACCTAGATAGTTTTTCTATTGTTCTGAGTGGGTAATTACCAATGAAAAAGTTTGTTAACTCCCTCAGGAGTGCAAGCTGTAATTTAATTGCTTAACAAGAGCAGTTAAACAAATCAAACCAATTTCTTGATATATCTATTGGATTTACATCCCTCATAGTGTTAGTTACAGGATATATTACGTAAGTTCAGATGATTGGGCCAAATATTGCTGTAAAACGAAAAAAATCATTTCGTAATGTAGCTTTGTCAAAATTTCAATGCTTATTTATAGCTCAGCCATGTAACGCTAGTTGTGGCAGTGACAGCGCTTATTTCACATTCGGCATTGGAATGATGAATTATGTGATGCAAAATAACTTTGAATTTGAATATTGGGATAATTACTATTATTATATCCAAAACAGGTATCCAAAATTTGCTTTATATTTGTGTCATTTTCTTGTCTAACCCTCTTATATGGGGATATATTTATATATTTTTTTTGCCCCCTTGCTGTTTCTAACAATGACTTTTATTGACTAAGTAGTCCGACTCTATGGGATCTGAATTGTATATAGTAGGTTAACTATGTACAGCCAGGAAAAAATCTCTAGGGTTACTGTGGAATCTCAGGATACGTTGTAATGTTATAGAATGGCTTTCAGATTTGTCATTAAAAACATTTTGTTCTCAGAACCGTTGCAAGATATTCAGTAATAATCCCATGTCAGTGGCTGGTTGTAATTTAAGAGAAATACCTCAGCAAGATTTACATTGTAAACGACACATGCCAATTCATGATGAGTGTAAAATGCATACATTAAAAGATTAATAAATCTGAGAGATGGATATATGCAATGTGATTCTATGGCATATGATGAAATCATTATTATCATAAGTGACACTTGTGTCTATCAGCCTGGAGCTGTTTTTGTTTTTAAATTGTTTTTAATTAGATTTTTCTTGGTTTTTAAACTGTAACATTTTTTAAATAGTTTGAAAAACGATAATATGTATATGTGAAGATCACAATATTGGGATAATATATTCAAATATTCAAGCATTCTGTGTATAAAAAAGCAAAAAGTGACCAGAAATTCAAACGCACTCGAGAAGATATGTAATATATGAATAATTTATATTTCAGCTGAATGGATCACGAATAATTTTCCAACTTTTTCAATGTTCATCAGGAATAAGTGTAATTCTCCTAATGATTTAATGATTCTATGCAACTTTTGTCCACCGCCTGCATTGAAATATCCGCAGCTAAAAGTTGAATTAGCCCGGATTGACGTTTCAAAGTTAAGAAAATGCCACGAAGCACGCTGTACATGCTGATCAATTAGGGTGTTAATTCTGTCTTGGAGAGAATCTGTAATCTTGTCTTATAAATGTTTAGATAGATGTGACAAGAAGAAAGCATCTTACCAGTATCCGTGGTATCCCAGGTAATCGATGGAGGCCAAATAAATGACCAGAATTAGTGGCAGAATATATGAGATGAACAAAAGTCCAAGGTCATAAGGTCCAAATGAGATCTTTCGATTACAAGCAACTAACAGACACAAGCTAAGAGCAGTCACCAAAACTAGTAGACTCTGGGCAAACACAGTCTCGGCTAAGACAGTAGCAAAAATAATACAGGGAACGCCAGGAGGCTTATATCCCTGAGAAATTATGATTAATACATGATCACAAAAGTGACACATACTATTTACAAAATCTGTGACAGCTAAATACACAACCAACCTCTCTCCTAACTTTCTACCGAAAAGGTTCTTACTCGAAGCTGTTCTCTGTTGCCAGATGATAACAATAGCGCTACAAACTATACTGATAATTAGAATAACAAGAGCTATTATATGCATAGCCCAGAAAAACCAGTCCACAGGAACCATTATTACTCCGTCATTAACTTCAGTAGTCATTTCAGTACTTATTAAAATTACGTAATCCATTGATTTAGTGCTATTTAGTGTATCAGCCATCGTATTTGCTTCAGCTTCCATTGCAAGGAAGAGGTGGCCGCATCCGTTGATTTGCCTTATGTGTGTGGCATCGACGGAGGTGGGTTGGCACTAAAGGCAGGCTGGGCATTTTGTACCTAGTCTTGCACCTGATTGGCTGTATAGTGGCTATATCCATAAATGCAGATTACTATTTGTGGCGGAACAGGCCTACATGAATACACTATCTTAGTATTGTTTCTTTTTTCCATCACTGGAGCACTTACCTAATGAATGATGTTCTTTACACCTTTGTAAGATATTTTCACAATCTAAAGTGGGGTAGAGCAGAGTAAGATGTGTTTTTATTCCCCATTCTCCCCTTCATAAACTTTGCAAAACCATATTCACAACTGATGTCCATAACAGATATTATTAGATAACCAGGTAGGCCTATGCATATTCGTCGTAATTGTGAAAAAGGAGGTGAATGACAATAATATTCTTGTGTATATGGGCAGTAAAGATACTCTATGGTGTAATGTGTAATGCAAAGAAGCTGGAATTAAAATGGTATTACTTACGCAAGTAGTATGTGAACAGGATTTTGCCTCACAGAGCCACACTCAAACATAACAGGCAGCACAAAAATGCAGATCTAATTTACAGTATAATGGACATAAAATAAAAGTTTTAATAACTGTAAAATCACTTGAGAAATTTACGCATGCTACTGTAATTTTAACTGTGTGTGTAAAAGCCATGAATGTTTTTCTACATGAACTACATCACTACATGGTAGCCATAATTTACGTGAATATACCGTTAATTAACTCTATTTTAACTGTATATTTCTTGTTTCAACTGCTTAAATAAGTGTAAAATCACTGCAGTGTAGTAAAATTTTATTAATTACATCAGTAAAATAACACGTCTTTTTTAAATGTTTTTCGACAAATTGAACAGCTTTATTAATATCTAGGTACAGAATAAAAATGTAATCACACGGTCTATATCCAGATCCTTTTATTATTCACAAAGATACGGTTTTCTTGCACAGGATATTTTTCGTTTGTTTTACCATTTTTGTACCAGATCTTAATCTTATGTTTGGAAGTGTGCTGTGTGACCATAGTTTCAGCATGCTTATGACTCCATGGTTTCAGCTAATTTTGGCAAAAAGTACTTGGTCACCATGTATAAAATGCATAAGGTAACAATGGAATTTTACTGTAAAACAACATGGTTCTTCCAGTTGATGTGTGCACATGACCTACATACACTGAGAACATCAGGCTTTTCTCAGAAACATTGGGCTAATATATTCGTGTTAATATATATTCTTGCCGCTATCGATGGTAGATTGATGAGGTGAGAGAGAGGAGGCGTCCACCCATGTTACACATTTGTCCCATAGGTGGAATCTTTTACTTGCCTCAGCATAGACACTGAGTGCAAGGGACCGCCAATTTAACGTCTCATCTGAATGAAATCCAGCTGGAATAATGCTCATGAAAGGTTGCCCGGGCCTGGAATTAATGTCAGTTACAATAACATTTTGCTACGGTGCCTTTAAAGGCAGAATTTCCCGACAAAATCCATGAGCCCACCCAGTTACACAAATAGCTGCTGAAAAAAAAGCGCTTCTGATGTATCAGACCATCACTTCCAATTACTTTCATATGCAATCCTGGATAACGTGAATTTTGTAATTTCAAAGTTCAAGAGTACAGTGCCGGTAAACTTCGGTCTTTGCAAAAAAAAAAGTAAAGGTGTGTGCAATACATGAAATATATTTAAAAAATATGGTTCATAGCCAGAGCCAGCAGCACGTTGAGCGACAGCTGTGGCGTCCAATTACTAGAGAGTAATTGGCAAGTAATTCCGGGAAAAAAATAACCTCCTTTAACTGTACTTTTTCAATGAATGTTTTTTTTACAAAAACTGGGGATATTTTTGCATCATATGACAGAACGATAAATAATTCCAGGGGTTTCTAATGAAAAAATGTTACTAACTAATTTATTCAGTACTTTTTTCAGCAGGTGTTATACAAATTATTTAATCTAATCCAAAGTATTATATCCCTTACTGCCATTTTAGTAACAACATACACAGAGCTTTTCATTGCTAAACCTCACTCAAATCAAGGCTGATATGTCAGCAATATGGCTAATATAAGCTCTTAAGCCCTACGGATGTTAAAAATGGTCTATGCATGCTCACTCGTGGGTCTGTTAATCACGTATAAATTATTTCGACGAGCATTCGAAGGATGTTTGGTCATCCGCTATTTGCCATGCCCATCCGTGACAGTGTGCCCCTTTAGATGCGTCAGGTACGTGGTCAATTTGCATTTGTGCTTGTTTGCTGTTTGAGGTGCCTATCTGGATTAACCTATCCACTGAATTTGATCAGACATCGACAGAGCAAAGAGCATACCGTCTTACCTGTTGATAGCCAATTGACAATGTTATACCAGGCGTTTGCCATCATGACAGCACTTAGCAAGTTAGTATACTATAAGACCAAGGCTACTGACTCTGTCAAGAACAGCTTTTACTCCCCCTGCGCAACTGCCTTCAATGCACATCAAAAATGGCTATATTATACACAAAAATAATTGTCCTTCTTATTCTATGTGATAACTTTCATTATTTATGGGTATTTACCACTTATATACAAGGAATTCCTTGCCTGTACGCTGGGCAATGTTTAATTCTCATCTCTAATGGCAGCTAATTTGCATATTTCACCATCTACACACATAATCTTTTTTTAAGAATTGAGTGTAATCAATGCAAACGAAACTAATTGATATGCAATTTCACTTTTAGACTGTAGACACTACATACGTAATATGGGTTAAATTTGGGTATACATGTATTGTATACAGTTCGGGGTCACAGACATTTCCTTTATTGTACTACATTAGTATCAATATCGTCTTTCGCCGTTAGTTGCCAATTTATAGGAAGGCAGAGGTCAATACTTTTTTTTTTCTTCGTATAATGAGGAAATGGGTTCAAGAGTCTCTAGTATACATTATAATTGCAATGAATTCACATGAAGGGTTCAGTTGAATTAATAGACCCTAAATAAAATTACATTAATTGCATTTAGCGCCTGAGTGAAGATGTACCTGGCCTAATTGCTTCAATATATGTAATCATGATAAAGGATAAAGTAAGATCAATTGTGATTCAAGAATCAATAAAACAAATAGCACGAATCAAGACAATAACCTGTCAGTTTGGATGGCCCTTTGATATGGTTTAATTAAAGAAATGCTGGTATTTTTTAAATAGTATACTTTTATACAAGACCTGATCTTTCTAATGATTTACAGCAAGCAAAGATTCTATAAAAATGTTAAACTTACTGGAGAGAAAAGTATGGCAATATAATTTTTTTAATGCGCGACAATACCAAATTACTAGTGTTCACTGTGTATCTCATTAAAATGATAGTTATTATAAAATTGTGTTGCCCTCTCCACGTATGGTCGTGGAATTAGCGCAAGTACAGGTAAAATGCTCGGTGAGTGAATCACATATGGCCAAGGATGATCAAGAGTAAAAAAAATCTTTCATACTTGGTCACTCGTAGGTCTTATCCATGACAGTGTAAAACAACTTAGATAGTAAAGGGTCTATCTCACATAGCCGAGTGACAATGCCGAGTGATGCCAAGTGCCTCAAAAATCAGGCAGTCGGGTATACCCGGCTGTGCACGCCGACCGCTCTGGAAAAGCTCAGCAATACTCAGCAACACTCGTAGACCGATTGAGACCACTCTTATTAGTTGGTAGAATAAGGACCCACAAATTTTAAACATGTTTAAAATTTTCTAGGAGTGTCGCCGAGCATCTTTGTTCTGGAATCGCTTGGGATACCATGGGGTTAACTCGCCGTGCACCCGGTGAGTTCACTTGAGTCATATTGAATGCAGTGTGGACTGGATTGGACTGGATTTCCCCACCGAGCGGTCGGCGTGTAAACAAGAGTTATCGGCTTGACACTCGGGACAATAGAGGAGCGCTCGGCGAGTACTCTGCAAGTTGTTCCAGAGTGGTCGGTGTGTGAAGCCGAGTTTAGCCGTTTGACTTCTGAGTATAAAAGGGGGTGCCCCGCGGCGGTTGTTCACATTCGCCAGATCTCTGCATATGACGAACTTGATCACTGAATATTTTATTACACTATGGGTCTAAAGAAAGTGAAAAAGACTTCCAACCCTGTGTTATACGACGGTACCGAGGGCGACTGGAAGAACACTCAGTACAAGAACAGACTGTATGAGGAGAAAGGTGCTTCCTTAAACCCACCTATCCCTGGTTCTGATGTCGAGCATAGGTTGGAGCAGATGAGAACCCAGTTTGGGAAGCTTGTGAAGGTGGGACCTTCGGGATCTGGGACCAAGATGCTGACAGCCAGGGAGCAGTGTATGGTGCATACCTTCAGCTGGTTAAAAGACTTTATCTGCAGAATGCCGACATGGCAAGGCAGAAGTACCTTGGGTGAACGCCTCGCAAGAAGGATGGTGATTACCCTCAGAGAGCTCAACTCCTATGGACAGTGGACCAGAGCTAGAGGATTCCATCATCATCCCAGATGAGGATCGTTCCAGGGCAACTCCAACTGGAAGTGCTACAGCCCCCCATTTTTCTGCTTCTTCAAAGGGTGGTCCGTACAAGAGGAAAAAGAGACACACTTCTGAACCTGGCAAGGAAGAAGTTCTGCACACATTGAAGAAGATGGCAGATGTGACCTCCTCTGTCCATGAACACTATGCTCGCAAGGTAGACCTTGACCCTGCCTCAGCTGCCAAGTGTACCTTCTGTGATTCGATTTACAATGAGAATCACCCTCCCTGAAGATCTCTGGATGGACTTCCAGACCCAGGCCTTCACTCTACTGATGCAAGCCAAACAGCAGGCCGGACTCAGGACGATGGCTCCTCAGCAATTCCAGCAAGTCCCTCAGCAGCAGCAGCAGCACTACCATCAACTCCCTCAGCAGCAGTTTTATCCTCAGCATCAGCCAACCTACCAACAGCCGACCTTGCAGCATCTGACTCCTTCCAAGGTTCCTCAAGGGCCGTGGTCTACCATGCCACCTCTTGATGGGCAACCAGTTGTATGGACTTCCCAGCAAGATCAAAGTGATACCAGTCTGGGATTGAGCAGCACCTTCCTAGCCAACCTCTCTGCAATGGCAAGCACGACGTCACCTGAAAAGCAGTGATCTTCTAGACCATAAGGTCTTTTTCAAGGCCACCAAAACTCCCGGCCTTTTTCAAGGCCACCAAAAGAGCATACCATGAACACATTTGTGGCTGGCTAACAAAAAAAATGCCCTTCCCATCTTTTTCTATCTCCGTGTCCATTCTAAACTCAAGTTTGCATTAAAAATTTTAAAAAGAGGGTTTATTGCAGAGATAAAAATATAATTATTTATATCATGCAATAACCCCTCTATTTAAATTTTTTAATGCAAAAACTATTTTGTATAATTGATTAGGGATCTTTTGTTTGTCTATCTGTTCTACCTCACTCTGAATAGTTGCCATGGTGATGACGTCACCATTTCAAAACATTTAAGTAAGCAGACAGTCAAAAAACGATTCAATGAAAAATAGCGCTGCGTCCACAATTCATCTAAAGAATTAATGCCAGTTATCGTATTAATTAGGTGAAGATCTTAGCTTTTAGAAGATGTTTTAAAATTTAAAATTGGATAAATACTGACGAAGTTATTAAATAAAACGTACGGGCAAGAGATCCATGAAGTCAGCTACCAGCCAGCTACCAGCCAGCTACCAGTAAAGGCCCTTTCACACATAGCCGGATCAGACGCCGGAGCGTCCCAGAGTAACATTTTATTACCTCCGGGGGGTTCCGGGATCAAAGAGCTGTTAAATGTCAACAAAAAATAAATGTTTGGCGATGTGTACACGATGTCAATACGGTCTCAACAAGGAGCTAACACGACTGTCCCGTGCGGAGTGCGGAGTGAACCGGATTTTCACGGTGCCTTCGCGGATATCACCGGTCTTTACACCGTGTTCATTCTTGTGGAACCGTGTTGCTCCTTGTACTCTCCGGCATTAATGGCGGCGAAATATTCATGCCCGGATGTAGCCGGAGATATGCCGGAGTCAATACGGAGATTCCCGGAGATCGGCGGAGTATATTGGGAGTCTATACGGATCTACACGGATCTACACGGATTAAATTACTCCGGGAACTCCGGCATGAAAAATTAAACATGTTTAATTTTTTCCCCCGGAGTCCCAAGGTGGTCCAGGAGCACCCCGGACAATGACGGACAATGCCGGACAATCCCGGACATGAACCTGTTGTCTACACGGCTTTCCCCGGAGTATGCGGGAGTATTCCGGAGTTGTCCTCCGGGACGCTCCGGCGTCTGATCCGGCTATGTGTGAAAGGGCCTTAACGTGAAGTCAGTTCCCAGTTCTAGTTCCCAGTCAGCTACCAGTCAGTTTCCAGAAAAGTGAAGTCAGCTCCCAGTTCTAGTTCCCAGTCAGTTCCCAGAAAAATATCTGGGCGAATGTTTGGTTATATGGAATAGTAGGCACCATTAAATAGCCAAGGCATTAGGCTATATAATAAATAGACTGGCCACCTTTGTACTATTCAATATACCGGACTTCCAGATTTTATGTGTGAAGTTTTCTCAAAATATTTGAATTCTCCTAGATTTTAATGTGTCATTTTCTACAAAAAAATTAACTCAACAAATTTCTGGTAGCTGGATAGTTAGCTATCCAGTAAGCACCAATATTTGGTACCATTAAATAGCCAATAGATTAGGCTATCTAGTAAATACACTACCAAATTTCTGCTACTATTCAAAATACCCAGCTCTAAGATTTGTATGTGTTATTTTCCAAACAAAAATTAACTTTGCTCAACAAATTTCTGGTAGCTGGATAGTTAGCTAAACCGTAAGTCCCAATATTTGGTACCATTTAATAGCCAAGGGATTAGGCTATCTAGTAAATACACTATCAAATATATACCATTCTATATACCCAGCTCCCAGATTTTTATGTGACATTTTCCCCAAAGAACTATACTTCGCTTCACAATTTCTTACAACTGAAAAGTTAGCCATCCAATAAGCACCAATATTTGGCACCATTAAATAACCTAGGGATTAAACTATTTAGTAAATACTCCACTACTTTTCTTATTTTTATTATTGCCATCTCATGGTGACATTGACGTGTCTAGATGCCTAGAACTTTGACAGAAAATGTGTAAAATAGTAAAGTGGTTCCTTTTGCGGGTTTTATGACTAAAATGATATGATATTTGTATACGCAGTTGAACATATGGTTTATACCTAACATCAATTTACAGTTTTTTCACTTGATGAATTTCATTTTGACATCATTATAATGATTTTTTCGTACTGATGGAAAATTTAAAAAAAATATGCTAAAAATTTTGTTTATTTACAGAGGAGAAATGTAGCACTAGTGCACTGAGTGTAAAAACATTCCATACTCTATATCACCTAGTTGTGCCTTTTAATATTTAATATATGATATAATAATTTTTTTTTGGTAGTCACATCGATATATCTCTGCTATGTTTTACAAAATAAGAAATAATATTACAGATCATGTTGCTTTGTTTAAAGCCTATTTCTTGTATAGCAGGTAAAATGGCAACTAGATATGGATTACCGGGTGAAGTCAAAGGATAAAGCTCATACCGTGACCGCATTATGACATAAAACTTTGAAGTATGGAAGCCTTGACTGTGATGATAGCATTACGGCTAATTGGGGGCAACAGGGGACAACCAGGGACATAGCTAAGGTATATACAACCGCCAACATAGCCAAGGTACATAGCCAGCAAACTGCCGGCTACGATGGATACACTCAAGGTCATCCTACAGCTACAATGGTAGACGTACAGTATACCTGCCGTAGAGTGCCGGTGTAACTAAGGCAATGGCAGTTATCTGTAAGGAGCATTCTCACATGGGCAATAGGCACTCCCGATACAGCTACAGTAGAGATTTTGAGGCTAAGATTCTATAGCACTACCACTGGTGCCCTAGAGGCATCCAGGAGTCCTAGAGGCATCCGGAAGTCATGTCATTGCCATAGAGGCTACCGTGCCACCTTTTTTTTTATTTATTCATGAATAGATAAAACAAGCTGGCAGATAGTTCGCGGAAATTACAGCAATGACGGTAACCTCTACAGGTACTCCTCCTAGACTCCTGGTAACCTCAAAATCTCTATCGTAGCTGTATTGGGAGTGGTTATCACTCATGTGAGAATGCTCCTTGAAGATATACCACCAATTACTGCCGTTGCAATGGCGCTCTGCTGCAGGTATACTGTATGTCGCTAATGGTAGCCATAGGTCAACCTTAAGTACATTCATCATAGCCAGCAGTTTCTGGCTCTGTACCTTTTGCTATGTCGGTGGGTAGGCCCCAATAGCCACCAGTAGCCACCAGTTGTCCCCGATTAGCTGTGATGCAATCGTCAAAGCCTTCAAGGCTTCCATACTTCAGGGATTATATCTTAATTAGGTCACGATACGAGTTTCATACCTTTGGTTTCACCCCAGTAATCCATATCTACAGTTGCCACAGTTTTACCTATGTGAGAACTAGGATTTAAACATAACAAATTGTATTTTTTTTAATGTAAATGTGACAACCAAAAGGCACAACTGGGTGATATAGAGTAATACTGCTGTATGAAATGTTGTTAGGTTCAGTGCATTAGTACTACATTTCTGCTCTGAAAATACAATTTAACACAATATTTAGCGTACTTCCATTAGCATAAAAAAAAAAAATTTTTAATGATGTCAAAATGTAGTTTATAAAGTTGCAGTGCTATAAATTTGATATTATAGGTGCAAAATCATATTTTCACCAGACTATACAAGTAGCATATATAATTTTGGTCATGAAACGCCCAAAAAAGCACAAATTTTGTGCTCAGACATGTCAATGTTACAATAAAAAGACAAAATTAGAAAGTAAAAATAAGGCAGTGTATTTAATAGATAACCTAACCTGTTGGCTATTTAATGGTACCAAATATTGGTGCTTACTGGATAGCTAACTATCCAGCTACAAGAAATTTGTTGAGCCAAGTTAAATTTTTTGTGGAAAATGACACATAGAAATCTGGAAGCTGGGTATATAGAATGGTAGCAGAAATTTGTGAGCAAAGTTAATTTTTTTGTGGAATATCATACATTAAATTCTGGGATAATTCAAATATTTTGAGACAACTTCATACATAAAAATCTGGAAGTTGGGTACATTGAATAGTACAAAGGTGGCCAGTCTATTTATTATTAAATGCCTTGGCTATTTAATGGTGCCTACTATTCCATCAGCTATTTATTACTACAAACAATGGTGCATGCTTACTTTATAGCTAACTTTCCAAACATTTGCCCAGATATTTTTTCTGGGAACTGACTGGGAGCTAGAACTTGGAGCTGACTTCACTTTTCTGGGAACTGACTGGTAGCTGACTGGGAACTAGAACTGGGAACTGACTTCATGTTACTGGTAGCTGGCTGGTGGCTGACAGGGAACTAGAACTGGGAGCTGATTCACCTTACTGATAGCTGACTGGGAACTGACTTCATAGATCTACAGGCAAGTCAGATCAGTAGAATTGCCTGCACTCGCTGCTTATATAGCGCGGGCGCGGACGTTCGTGGGAGCACCACAACAAAATCTGTTCGATCCACAATAATTTGTCTTTCTAAAGCCTCCCCTTGCCAAAATTGTGTTCAGATTGAAGGAATATAAAATTAAATAGGATTTCTTGGCCTGGCAAAGCTAATTTGTTTATTTTATTGGTTTTGTGAAGTGTTATCTAGTTCTACTGATGATGTTCATGACGTTCACTAAGTCTAAATGCTGCCCTGTGATTAGCCAGGCTGTTTTCTGTATATGGAATAATTAATTTTATTAATTAACCTAATAGTGTGAACCTCAAGGGTTTCTATGAGGTTCATACTCTATTGCGGGATATAATTCCCAATCATTCAAACTTAAATTTGGAACTATTTTTTTTCAATAAACTTTTTTTGCATTTAATTTCACTTTTTTTAGCCACACAATTGCAACCCATCTGTCTGTCATAGTGCGAAAGATGGGACTGTCGTGGTACGAATGTTATTACTGTCTCCCCACGAAACCTCGAAATGAACTGTTCGACCACCATAAATATATCATGAATATGTATTTGCAACCGACATGCCTCTTTGCAACAAAGAATGACAATTATGTTACTTTTGGCATATTTTAGAGCATCATTGTATTCTAAATTAAATTTACCGATAAATCTTTCAGTTGCCCCATCACTGCAGTTACCCCATCTGCTTTGCTCCAGTGATCTGGGAATATATCTTTCCTGATCAATAGTATCACATAGCTGACTAAGCTTCAGACCAGTAGGCTTAGGCTCATTATGGTTAGGTAGAAGGGAGCACTAGAGGTAAGGAGCACTGGGTGTAAGGAGCACTGGGTGTAAGGAGCACTGGGTGTGAGGAGCACTGGGTGTAGGTGTACTGGGTGTAGGTGTACTGGGTGTAGGTGTATGGGTAGTCCTGTGTTTGCCACTGGGGTTCGAGGTCTTTACTCAAGTGTTTTGAGTGTTGCCAATCTTGCCATGAGGAGGCTCAGTATCTTCAGAGTCAGACCAGTCGCATTAATACAATACAATACAGTACAATACAATATAGTAAAGTACAATGTCCAATAAGCAAAATTTACCTTTTATCTTTTTTAAATGCATTTTATTACTTTTTACAGGAAAGTGTCGTACCTGCTGCTTTCTCTGGTTGGCTTTTCTGACCATCTTATACATCATAAAGAGCAACTCACCAGGTGGAAGCAAAATCTGGCTGACAAGAATGAAACCGCTACCTAGTGGAAACGGCAGTTCACTGAAGGATATAATTGAAGAAAGATCTATGGACAAAATCATATTAATATCTGTCGTGGACTCGTCTTATATTGAAATGGCCCTTAATCTGTGGGAGACATCTTATGTGAAGTTTGGTATAACTAATTATCTTTTTCTATGTACCAACAGAGAGGCCTTAGTGATTCTTTCTGATCATGGCGTGTCATGCTTTTTTTACTCAGAGAATGAGGAGGGAAGAATTGTGAGTAATTTTGGTTCAAAATCATTCAACAGGAAAGTTTTCATGAAAACAATTATCTCACTTGAAATCCTCAGGATGGGGTATTCTGTGGTAGTAGTGGATCTGGACATTGTCTTCCTTGAAAACCCCTTACCATATTTGACGTGTGACGATTGTGATTTAATTATACAGAGCAACACTGGAAAAATGAACAGTGGGTTTTACCTGATCAAACCCACGTCTGGTGGAATAATGTTGCAAAGAAACTCCATAGAAATGACGGAGGATGCTCATTTTGCGACGCATGACCAAACATATTTGAATAATGTTGCCCAGAAACTCATCAAAAGTGGTAAATTGAAGGTGCTCGTTTTGGATATGTATATGTTTCCTTGTGGCAAGATATTTTTCACAAAGAATCGTCAATTTGCAAATGACAAATGTAAGGATTGCATAATAGTCCACAATAATTTTGCACTTGGTGTAACAGTGAAAACTTACAGATTCAAGGAGATGTTAATGTGGATGGTAGACACTGATGGTTACTATTCAAGTAACACAGCCAATTACTTGACATATGGAAACCCTTTGACATCCTCAAAGGATGACCAACTCAAAGCATTCGAGTTTGCTCTTGACTTGGGTAAGGCAATGGACAGGGTTGTCATAATTCCCAAATTTAACTGCCAATGGGGGCGTTGCAATCTGCTCTCTGCATTCAAAGACAAATATTTCGAGCAAGATTTGATTATGAAGTACAGGGAAAGCGTTTTTCTTGACCATCCTAAAGTGCCTGATGCTGTTAAAAGGTCTTTATCGCCAGTAATTTTCCTTAATTCGGCCAAAATGCAGTGTGGTATTCCAGATAACGAAAGTGTTGTGATTACATTTTCTGCAGAAAGTAATGCTGAACATCTTGTCTCGGAGATAAAGACCAGACATATGGATATGTACAAGGTGCTCAGATTTGATTCTCTAATTCTATGATGATGCTCTAAGTAATAGAGTCCATCTCCCTGTCACTTGTCTTCACAAAAGCCTAAAATATTGAGTACATGTAATTGATAAAAATATTGAGTACCCTTTGCAGATTTTGTTGTTATTATTATGACTTTGAGACACCTCCATATATTGGGATAGTTGGTAAAACTTTGTTATTTTTTGTGTCATGTACTACGGACTAACTGTACTGAACAACTACATGTTGTGTGGAAATAAAAAATCTTGAATCTTGTTAGTTTGTGAATGTAATTGATATGAATGCAATGTAATCTAATCTGACAGGAATATAAAAGGGGCTTAAATATGGTCACTTATCTCAATAAGGACATGCCTTTATAGCTCTATATAATGATAGGGTTATTAATCAATGTCCAATGCTTTCATAACATTGTGGCCATGCAATAATAAAAGCAAAACAACTACAGTTCTTTTGGGAGTTATCACATTTATCTTAATTCATAGCTGTATATTTGGCATGTATGATACTTGTACGGAGCATAAAAAACATGTCCCTGTTTGAATGTCTACTGCACGAGTGCTTGAAACATTATTATAAAATACATTGATTTATGATCAAAATTGCTTTTAATGCAATTAATCAAACATTTCCCACCATCTTTTACGATTTGTAAAACATTTTAACTACACACAGAATAGATTTTTTGTATTTTATTATAAAAGTTTTCGTAACAAATAATAGGAAAACACCAGTGTAATGAAAGTGTAAGAGGGATCCATGATTTATAGTGACACATCACTCTGTTTGTTAACATTAAAGCAATAAATCAAGACACTGGAAACCTACTGCTGAATGGATCCCTGTGTCTTTGGCATTCTTCTCTGAGATGATTGAAAAGTATTACTTTCTTTCGTCTTAAGCTTGCCGCTTTGCAAAGTTTCATGAGAAAGTTCAAACTATGACTTCGTGACAAAGGTCTTTTACTAGGTGCTACTTGTTTCTTTGGGACTCTAGGTGGTGTTACATTAAAAAGGGAAACTGGTTTGGTTCTTTTTAATCTTGTATTGCAGTCGATTGTTTGAGGGTTTATATAAACTAGTTTTTTGGGAATATTTTGATGCACCGGAGACAGAGAACCTTTGGGTTTAGTAGTAGTAGTTCTTCGGTGGCGTGGAGGCATCGTAACTTCTCCCAACCACTTAGAGATTCGATCATCGAGTGACAGTTTTTCTCTGGGAAGGTCATGGAGATTGACAATATTGACCTTCCTTGGTGGCCAAGTCATGCAGTCAGTGTCAGATTCGAGAAGGTTCAAAGTGTCTTGACTAGAGGACCAACTCATCGAATCACTACATGAACTCTCGAAAGATTCACGACAAGTCGTGCAAGTGTCACAAGTTGATGTTGATGAAGATAATGCTGCATCAGCCCAAGTTCGTGTTACAGATGAGGTTAGAGATGGAAGTTTGCGATCAAGCTGAGGATAGTCTGAAGGACAAGATGATATAGTTTGGTAAGTAGTTGAGAACACATCAGAGTCTTCACAGTTATAATCCAAGGGTAGCACTTCAGGGGTTGTTATTGATACTGACTCTTGTGGCTCCTGTGCAACAATAGAAGCACCACATTCCCTTGCATTTGTCACTTCCACTGAGTTCTCCACTTTAGTGGCACCTGACTGATCTGCACAATTATTAAATGACAGTTTGTTTGACATATGTTCACTAGATGACTTTCCAAAACAGCCAGAAGAACTATGTTCACTAGATGACTCTCCAAAACAGCCAGAGGAACTAAGTTCTCCATCTTGACCATCCAATAGGCATTCACCAGTTCTCAATAATGAGTCAATTAACATTCTCTCCTCTTCTGTTATTTCTATGACACTGACCTTTGGGGTACTGTGGAGGTTTTTAGTTACTGAGCTGCAATTTGGAGACTGTTTTGTAAATGATATCTTTGAGGGATGTGAAAGTTTGCACACAGTAGCACTGCTTACCGAAGTATCTGTGCAGCAGCCTGATGAAATGCTACCAAAAGAGGTTTGCCTGTCCATCATATTTCCATTTCTCATTTTTTTGTCATTCATACTATTTGTCCTTTGAACTGAGTCATTTAAAGTCTGACTATGATCAACTCCTGAGTCAATACTATCCCATGCATTGCAATTTAGAACGTCTTGCAAGAAGAAAGGACTTGGTATAACTTCATCTAGATCATCTAAAGCAGAAACACCGTCTGTTTGCTCAATATGAATTCCAAGTGATAATAATGACGATGTTTTTGGCTCAGCGTCTCGGGGTGCATTGTTTATGTCAAGAACAAAAATCGCTTCTGACCTTTCAGTCCTGGTTTCATCAACAATGTAATTTCTTTGGTTTGACTGTGTTGAGGTATGTTCGGTGGATGGTTTCTGTACAGTTGACAATTCTTCACTTGTATTTCTACTAAATCCATTGAGTGTTTTACTGTAAAGGCAAGCAATGACAAAGCCAGTTAAGAAACTGGTTAAAGACAATGTGTACAGAACAACATTCTCAGATGTTGAAGCCCTTTGGATGAACCAAACAGTGGACATGACCAGATTTTCAAGGAATATGACGATGAAGTAAAGCAGGTATGGATATGACATCCTACTGAAAGGCACAGGTGAAAAGGTACATGCATAGCTTTGCATACTTGTCCAGATGATAACTTTATTAGGCTTGGAGTTATGAGGTGGCTTCCACATGTTATGAATTATCATGGTGATTGTGGCAATAACGAAGTGGGCAATCAGAGCAAGAACAAGCCAGGATCTTGTGAGAAGTCCAAAAATGGCAATGGCAAGGAACCTGGCTACCATGATGAAACAATGAAAGAAGAATCGTGTAGCGAATTGTATGAGAGAAGAGTTACTGTCTGGATGAACGTGTAATACTTGATGGAGTGGTTCTGTATTTGAGGCATAAGTGTATGCCAATGACACCAAGCTTACTCCCAATGCTGCCATGGAAAGCCTGCTGTAATAGTTTGTATCTAGGGTTAACCATGTTTGTAGAACAAGAAAGGGACCAGACTGGATTGATGCTTGGATTAATCGAAGGACCACCAGTTCTTCATAATCCTTTCGATCGCCGGCTAACCAGAGTTTGAGGTATCTCCAAGGAATGCCGAGTTGGAAGGTGTGCAGGCTGATGC
Organism: Alitta virens; assembly: GCA_932294295.1. NCBI lineage: Eukaryota > Metazoa > Annelida > Polychaeta > Phyllodocida > Nereididae > Alitta > Alitta virens. Next base: position 16,533,039 of record OW028573.1, on the reverse strand, counting down.
AAAGACATTCGCCTGTTCTTCTGTCTGTGAAATCCATGCTCTTGTACACCCAGGCCAGTGACACTGAGTTTGTGATCAGCGATGACAACACGATGAACGCAACCACTAGCCAACAGTATGTCATTCCATTCCCAATGTTCCATACAGCTGTCAGGACCTGCAGAACAATCTCTGCAGTGTAAAGTATAAGGTGCAGTCCGGCACTGACACGCTCCATGACTGCACTTATCGTGTTGAAATCACTCTGCCTCCATTTCGCTCCATTTGATCCTGAAAAAATAAATTGAACCAATTTAATTTGCATCAGATTTTTTTTATATCAGTCAGTGAATACACATATGACAACACTAGCTAGAATGAACAAGTGACTGAGTTTCAATAAAAAGTTACCTTTGTGCAGTGGCTACACTCCAGCCATTCTATACTGACTGTTTTATATAAGTGAATAAAATACGTTTATACTGACAGCTTTACTACCTTTGAAGGTAAGCTGAAAGGACTCTCTCTTTTGCAATTAGTTTTATGGTAGCCTCCAAGCCAAACAAAAGCACTAAACACTGGTGGCAGTAAGAGTCCCTGCTTCCAACTGAGGCCTACACTCTCACACAGAGAATAAGCCATGGACAAATTCATGTGTATGAAAGAATGCCATGAACCTGACAGTAAGGGCATGTGACAAAAGGTCCCACAAGGTGAGTGGGAAATAGAAACAGAACAATGAGCAGAACATGTTGTGAGAAAAAAGGGGTGCAAGATAATGATACTTAATGTAAACAGAGTGAAACCACCAATATGTGTATAAGGTCATGGCCTGATGCCTATGTATGTGACCAAGAAAAATAAGGTAGTCAATAGGTGACATTTGTGATATGTTTTTATTTCCAAGCACAATGTAAGAACTTTTTACGATACAATGCCTACTTATGAACCTTTCCCCACCATCGATGTTACATGCAACTGAAGTTCTGTACTATCTCTCAAATCACTGATAGACCCTGATGACCAAGCATTCACAAGTTTCATAAGTATTGACAATGTGTGTAATACATGTACTATCTATGTTTACATGAACTCCATCAATAGTAAATTGCTCATGAAATTTCCCAAAATAACTGTAATGGTTGCAGTAAATCCAACAATGGTCCATGCAAAGTAGGGTAGCATTGGAAAGTCTTTGAGTAAACAGAGGTCAGAGAAAGAGTAGGATTCCCACAACATTGGCACTGGAAGACATGATCGCACACAAAACGTGTCAACAATCCTAAAAGGTTTGGACTAAATAAAGTAGAAGTGCTCAAATACTAGGTACTATACAATACCGTTTATATTACATTATTCTTTAGCAAATAAAGATATTTCAAGACAGGAAACTTAATGCAAGTCCTAAAATTGACTTGTGGCCACTTGGAAGCAACTTTCTAATTCCCTAGTACAGTAGAACCACACCTTAAGACCACCTCACTACCAACGGTACATTCCAATTAAGATTACAACATGTTGGACCTAACAGTTTTTACTGTAAATATATGTACATCCTTCACCTTTACCCAGCCCCATGACAGGGTATTATTCAGGACCTTGTGTGCCCAATTGTCTACATCAATACAGGAAACTTTCTTTCTTCACTGTTAGAAGCACTGCACCAAAGCAACTTAATAAACAATGCATTTACCTTAGCAGCTTTGCCATGCATAGTGATAAGTAAATCCTGCTTTCAACTCAATGAACCACAGCATTGCAGAATATGGCACAACTTGATTTGATTCGAAGTTTTTGGGTTTTCTGGGGGACAGTAATGCATTCATGCGCGTATTCTATTAGCCATTCATGCTCACTGATAAAAGGCCAGCAAGGTCCATTGAATAGCTACTTGGCAAGAATTTAACAGCCCTCATACAACAGACTGCAGATAACTACACACAGAAGGGTGCCGCTAAATGTTCCTCCACACACTTTGTGTTGTGTCACTGGTGCTAACAATTTGACTTATTATCGTAATGATTTTTCAGTTCACATGGTAACGGAATATAGAACTGTAAACCAATCATTACGGTTCCATAACTCTACATTATAATAGTTACAACACATATTTTCCCATATTATTCAACCTACAATGCAGTCTAAATAATAGCTAAAGCTCTTGAAGCCCATTTTTTTGCTACACAAAAAAGCAATTGTCAAGGAGAACGATTATGGCCATATATCACTCAGGCTTACAAGATTGTAATAAATGGCTGAGCAAGACAGGAGCCCAGGGGTCTTTTGCAGAAGAAAAAATGTTCTTCTTTCTCTATAATTACCTTTCTTCAAAGTTGAACTATCCTTCGTACCAGTCATATTTCTCTCGTCTAACCATTAAGAATTGCTACCAATATGTCGTTTAGAATGAACAACAACAGAACTTCAACACTTTTGCAAAAATTTGAATCATTTGCAATTTGAGTGGGATGTTCTTCTTAACTTTCCCACCATCTGGACACCATAACCCCTGAGATAATCACATATCCTGACAAAACACAATACCAATGGATCATTAGATTATAATCAATGATATGCAAACATTCCCATGCTACAGTACACCCGGTATGGTTGAGATTAATATCATTGCAATCTTCTCAATGTTTGATCATGATTAGCACCGCAATAGCTATAATTAAACGGACTACTCATTTGATAAATTGAACTATTAGGTATGCATACATAAGCAAATTAGTCCAATTTTGTGATGAATAGAATTTTTATCATGCAAATTTGTTATAGCACACCTATAATTACATTATACAGCGTAATGGTTACACATTTTCATAAAATGCATGTGTCAAATTATAGTCTACACAGTAAATCCTGTATAAATGTGCAGTACCAACAACATGTACATTGTGTTCACAAGGTATGTCATAATTCACATATGTTGCAAGTTGCACAGACTACGGAATGGATAATAAGGCTATATGTCTCCTAAAATGACACAAAAAAAGTGTTTGAAAATATTCCTTACCAAACATTTAGTAGAGACAGTTGCGAGCGACGATAAGAGCAGTGTTGGCAGGATGATCAAGTGGGCCCTTTAAAGCAACACAGGCACAAGAAACATGGAGCCAGGAGTTCTACAGACCGTGAAGGACCACCTTGCTGAGGGCGACTCCCTCCCAGGCTGCCCCAGCTCAGATTCCAGGATGCAATTACTTGGGACAAACTACAAACGCTATCAGCCATTGCCCTTCACGCCAGGCAGACTGAATAGAGGCTGAGCCATTAGAAAGTCGCCAATAATCAAAGATCTGCAGTCTAATTGAGTGTTAGCCGTTTCGAACTTTGTCTGCCTTCCCAAACAGCCCCTTTCATTAAGATGAATGTGTGGTTTATGTCAAGACAAGCTAAGATCCTACACAGTTTGAACGACAGGTTTAGCTGCAGGCTGTGAAATGTGAGCAGGGTTCCATCTTCCCAGACTAAATTGACCACATTTCCCTTATCCCAGGTCCCACAATAAACACTTCTTTGTTGTCAGACAAAGCTCAGGGTCTTGAGTACAGGTCTATAAGGATATAGTCGGTGACATCTAGCTTTCCGTGGCAATAGGAGCTATTTTGATTTCACTTCTTATAAGACGTACAATCCTTTAAGAAAATCTTAAAAAGATGTGATTCGCAAGATCTTTGCCCAACTAAAGGGGCTTAGTGCAGAGTCCGCAGATTCTGTGTTTAACTTAATGCCGTATGCTTTCAAGCACTCATACTGGGTGCCTATCAGTTTCAGAGGTCACTGTGCAGGTGCAAAGCCACTTGCATCAAAGTCTACAGAGCCTGACTAGAATTTGGAGGGCTCAGAAGTCCCAGGAACCTTCTATTCTAACAACGATCTTGTGTGGTCAGGATAACAGAATACATTGTAGGGCTTCATGCATTTGATTGAAGTTGGTCAAATGTCCACCCAATCCATCTACATATTGCCAACCTTTCATTGAACTCTGCATAGATCCATTGTGCTTAAGTCAACAGAACATACAGCCCCTAAGTCCCCCAAGCAATAAGTAAATTACACTGCCTCTGGTGTCCTCTGGTTTCGTGTTTCAGAAGTTATTCCAAAGGTGCATGGCACCAGTTAGACAGCACTGAAAACGACACCTCCACTGGCCAATTGCTCTGCCACAACTGTCACAACGGATCCAGAACAAGCTGGAAAACATAAGTTAGTGCCTTGAAATCTCACGTGGCTACTAGTCGCACTGTTAACCAAAGCAAATGTTTTGTTATGAGTAAAATCCACACAGTAAACAAATAACGCTTGACAGAGAATGGTCCCTGACCTCACCGTGAATGCATTATGCAACCAAAACTCTTCAAGTGCCATCGAGATTCCATTTTATGAAATGTTACTCAGGAATGCGGGAGAAAAATACACAAAACTGGGGTCTTATAACCCTGACCACACTGACGCGGCCACCTTTTAATAAATAAAAAGCACCAAGGAGTGCAGACATCAAATGTCTTGATTTCAATGCTGCTTTTGTCGACAGCTTTTTCATACCAAACGTGATACTCGGTAAGAGAACTCTTAGAAACCAAGATAGTAGATTTAACATGAACTGAAGTGGCATGATTATGATAAACTACATACCAACCTACAGAAGAAAGACAAGTTTTAAAAAGTCAAAGACAAGTGAGGCATCAACAGAACAGTGTGGAAATGCACTCAGTGGGGAGCCTAGCATTTTGAGACAGTCTGAAATAAACTGGTGTGACTCTATTGCGCAAAACAGTTAATGACTGCATTTTAAGAAGCTCAGAAAGTGTCAGTTGGGACACAAACGGTTGCATAATATTCTGTAACTTTATGCAACTAAACGTTTGAATAAACAGAGCTGCAAAGATAACAACACTTTGCTGTCCTTAATTTCACGTAATCAGTGTCTTGAGGTATACGAAAATGAATAGCAACTGTGGCATCGTTAGATAAAAAAAGCTATTATTATTTCATCATATAAAGGCCACATTTCCATGTGCATTAAACATTTTTACTGTGTAACATATCAACAGCATCCGACAAAACACATGTGTATCCGAGTTGCCAAACCGCACCAGTTAAACACAAGAAAGACAGTCGATTCGTCACTTCTGTCCCCCATGGCCCGTGAAACAGCAATGGTCAAAATGGCTACTGTCCACATAAGGAAACAGCATTCCTCCTGTACAATAGGTTAATCTGTGTGACTTCAAAATGGCCTGTTTTAGACAGGTCTGTCAGTGTGGTATGCAATGAGCACTGAAGTGCACTTATTTGACTGACCTGTGATTGACATCAGAGATCTGATCAGTGGTCATCTGATAGGTCATTTCACTGCAACTGCCACAACTCATTGAATGGTCTCTCCTGCAGTTGCTGTTCAGGTGTCCGAATGAAGATGAATTCCACCTGGCTCAGATTACTTCAATCTCAGTATTGTGAATTTTGGGATTTTTACCAGAACGTTTCTTGTGTTGCATAGGAAGACACTTAATGTCGTGTACTTAATAATTAAGGTGTACTTACTCAAGTCTTGGAATTGAATCTCAGTTGCACATCCTGCATGCTATGTCTTTCTAAAGGTTAGGACCATTTAAGACCACAAATTTAAGGTGTACGAATGCACGGTTCTTGTGAAGCGCACGGTGTCATCAAAGTCACTTTTAACACCTGTGCAATGCATGAAATATTTTCATGTCTACTTTGACATTGAATAAGGCAATTAACCGCATTTGGGAAGACACTATTAATACAAGTGATAGAAGTCAGCTGAAGTTGTTGTAACCCTTGTGCAAATAACCCCGGGCAACTCCCCCACACCTAGCAAAACAACCCTGAGGGTTAATTTGAAGGCAAAGGTCAGATGCAAGTGAGCTACACAAAGGGTTGCGCTAAGCCATTAAACAGTGTGATACTCAATCACCTTTCATGTATTCTAAAATTAAGGTCATCAGGGCACACATTTGCTATTTAACATCACAGACCCCGTGTCCTGCAGGGGACAGTGGATGGCACACAGAAAACAGCAGGTAGTATGTTGTAAATGAATCAAATAATAAATGAACTTTTGTACAGGAAACTGCACATTGCAGGAATGCTTTATAGGAACGTGCTATTTTAGACACTTAAAGTTGCATCACCATCGAAACACAAAAATGCAAAATTTTATTTCAGCTACTTCAAGTTTCTGTAGATGTACGCAAACATCACACTGACCATCACACTGACCATTTACTGATTACCATTTACCCAAAGAAGAACCCAGATAGCATTCCAAATCGGATTGATATAACTTGGGAACATGTTGAGGGTCAATCTCAAAAGGTCTAACTTCATTCTCTGTACGCAATAATGAGTCACTTTGTGTTATGGCACACCATTTAATTCAAACCAGGACCTGTTTGCCACAAATACCTTTTTACTTATTCATAACAATGACAGTAATGTACTTTAAGTTCAAGTCCAAGTTGTCTGTAGTTCGTCTATGTTTACATAACATTAATTATACAACTGACGCCACTTTTAAAAGCCCCAATATTTTTAGTTGTCCAACATTACCCAGTCTATTACAATTCTGGCGACCTTTCACAGCAGTGGTTGCTTCAGGGCTTGACCTGTTCAAGTTAACTTAAAACTAATGTTTCTCCAGTGTCAAGGATCAGTCGAACTTCACTACATATTTGTCTGTTGTGGAGAAGTTGTGGTCACTCTTGCGTAGGTCAATAAATTTGTCGTCACCCCAAATGACCATCTGGGGCTATTCAATATGCTGGACATCGCAGAAAGGGGTTTACATGTTACCCTATTCATACCTCTTAATCACTTTGTATGGGATGTTTGAACTTTAAGAAGTGCAAAAGGACAACCATTACCTAGCGATTACAACCCATTTCCTTGACAAATCTCTTGCCTCAACCCTTCCCACTGTCTCTAGTCTGTCATTACAAGATCACATTTACACCATTTATAGGGCTCTATCTCTTCTGATGCAATGAATCACAAAGGACTGGAATGCTATTGAAGAAAGAACTTCACTAAAGACACATCCTGATATACAGTACAAGAATAAACAGTATACCAGGAATACATACACATTATACACTGTGCAATAGATAACCTCAATAATGAAGTCACCTCGGTATAACAGACACCTAGGCACAAAGTGTGGCCTTAATAAAGAGGGTCTATTCTGTTGAGATTGTACTGAAAGTTCCAGACTTAGCTCTAAATTTTCAGCGACCATCCGCAATGCAATACAGTTGCATGAACTTCAGCATAAGGAATATACATGTACAGCAAATAATACTAAACATACTGCAGTGATTATCGTGTACAGAAAATATTATGCACTATAATTACAAGGCTCAATAAAACATTTGTTGAATAGGTTACATTACTTACATTATCTACTCATAATTACAATAATGTCACAGTGCAGGTTAAGATAATTTGAAATACAAGGATAAAAAAAATTTCTGCAATTTAAAAATAATCTAAGGACATTCTCATACCTTTTCCTTTGGTAACTAAATGACTAAATAAAATCTTATTAAGAAACAGAAAAAGTATGTCGATAATTTGGATGCACTTGGGAGTTACTCACGTGTACACATCTCTAATCAGTGCAAGCACAGGCTCATTCGGCATTCTAAAAGTCAAAAGGTGCTAGTAAGGGTGCAATTTTAAGTCATCTAGTCAAGAGAGTGATGTAAGAGTGGCAGAACAAATTCGAGAGCTGTGTATGATGAGAGATAGATGCATGTTAGAATATGTTTTTTTAGAAGAAAAAAAAGTTATACTAATGTTTTATTTATGCACTGAATGATGCCGTTTTTACTGGTCTTTAGAGATATGTGTTTTTAACTTACGCTTGTAAATATTGTATGTATATATTGTAAATATATATGCCTTTAGCATGAATAAAGATTGTTATTATTATTATTGAAAAGAACAAGTGCTATCTACAATCAGGCAATAATTGTAAACTAAAACTGTAAGGCAAAGTAACCATGCAGATTGTAGAGCAGTACATTTATGTATTCAAACATGGATCAATTTAACAATACACGTAATATAACCAGACTCATAATCTGAATGTATGTTGATGTTCAGGCAACATGATGACCATGCTAATAGTTAAAAATACAACGAGAGATATATTTTATGTTTTACCGAGGTGTAATAAACATAAATGATTAAATAAAGAGTTTTATGATTTTTCAGTGATCTTAGTACAGCAATAAACAAATAAGAAAAGTACACTTACATGGATTCACGTCGAGGATCGTGAGTTCCTTATTTTCCAGACAACACCAGTAGAGTCCTGAAAGTGATTTTTTACACCTTTGCGAGTAGGAGTAAATTCCAGAGGCATGAACAGGGTAAAGGGGAAGGGGTGAATGCGATGCTAAGCAACTGTCTCAAAGGGGTTTTTCTTGCTACCTCGAGTATTCCACGCCCCCTGAACAACACAGGCCAATCATTTTTCCTCTCCACTCAAGTGAACACTCGCTTATCACGGGGGCTCCAATGCAGGCCATTTGAGCTGCTATAATTGGACTCTTTTCACTGGTAATTGTAGTCTCAAGCAACACTCATACTAAACTCTCAAAGGGAAAATATGGTTTTCATTCAATTCATTTCAATTAGTGGATCACAGTCCAGTCAGAACATGCAGATTGTCTAACTAGAACATTATAAAAAGTGAATGAATACTTAACATTTATAAAAGGCAATGAATGACACACCTGATGCTTTATGACAGAAATTTATTCAGAAAATATAAACTCAAAGAAAGGGAAAACATTAAAACATCAACGCTGCATGCATGATGAGCTATCTGTGACGAGGTCTTAGGGAACTTACAGAATGCAGATTGCTGTCTTTTCCAAAATTGCATCAACACGATTGATATAGTGCTATTTAAGATATATTTCAGTGGTGTGCTCACATTTATCAATTCGGATATTCGTGTACAACATTTTAATGAAATAATGTGAGTATAATATGTAAGTGAAGAAAGCAATCTATCTTATACTGAAATATATGTGTACTTTTGTTGAAAGAAAAAAAGTGTCATTTCACAGAAGGACTGTTTGCTTTACATCGATATGAGTACTTAAAATAAAGATGGAGGTTACCCTAAGACCACCTCATCATTAACGCCAACATTTGGACCATCTGTAATGTTTCAATTTTTACCCAAAACCTAAGACCAACTGTTCATTACATGTTGTTAATCAATATTGATGACCTTCATACGATGGTCCCGCTGTGCTGAATAAAGCCATTGAAATTGTGTGTGTGATACAACCATTTTGTCGCCTGCATTCTTAGAATTGCATTGTTTGCATTAGCGTCTGTTGTATTGTTATCATCATTTGTTCAATTAGTCACATACTGAGTGGGTGTGTCTCTTGTCACATTTTATGCCTTCACCACAAAGTAAATTAACAGCATTGTGCAAAATGACAAGCAAATACAAAAGATGAGTTTTCGTTAGTAAATTTACACATTCATTCACTGTAAAAGAACATCTACAAACACACGCAAACAATTAAGGAGTCGTCAGAGTGACTTTGGGGGTAGTCTGAATGTGGTCATATATATTTATTTACATTTAATCTCATGGACATCTTTAACAGTGCATTCCAAGCAACACACATTAAAGACATAACCCATGAAGATGATGTTAGTTCCAACAATTCCTTCAACTCAGTCTGCACCTACATTGACAAACATACCATCGATCATTATGCTATGCACAGAAATTCTCTCTGCAATAATTACTCTAAGTTAAAGGAGCCCACCGTTCCATTCAGTGAAGAAAAGACCGAAGTAACAGTATGTGTATAGCAATAAATAACCTGTTGTTGAACACACATAAATCTTTAAAATGTTCACAGTAAACTATGTAATTTCCACCCGCAGTGATTACAGTAATTAAAATAGCCAGTTGACAATGAAGAAAACAATTGACCTTAGAGGGTAGGGCAATTATCATTTGTCTGTTGACAGAACCAATGTGATTTCATTTCTATCATCCTCATGGAGGTGACACTTTCTATAAAGGCGACAGTGGGTGACCTTCAAACTGTGTATTCAATGTCATCAATTACAAATACAATACCAAGAGAATGACAGGGAGAGGATTGATGTTCACTTTTAACTAAAAGGCAACAGAAGTGGAAACATTAGCCAGATATCTTTCTGCGTTTGATATCTGTGATCATATGGCAACAAGAAAGGAACTGCATGACAGGCATTGGTCTGTGTGAAGTTCCACGCCCCCCAAGACAATACATTATTCATACCATTCCTTCAATGGATCATTCCAATAGTCTTGAATATCAAACTGTTTTGATTTTGTTGCAGGTTTGAGGCAGAAAATAACCTACAAATTGCCACAAGGAACCAACTTATCTTTCTTGTCTTTCTCATAAGAGTTCGGGGTGGAAAAATAGGTTTGCCAATCCATCCTGGAGCTAAATGGTATCTTACAAGTTATATGTAGAATATGAATCACCTTATATCATGTCACCCTCTCGTTATCATCTCAGCATTATCACCAGGGGTGGTCCCAACTTCAGCACCTCTGCTACTGGGATCTCCCCCACTTAGGCACATCAATTTTTCACATGTACGTCTTGAGCGTGAATAAAGATGTTAAATAATAATAATAACTAATATTAATCATACTTTAACTTGAATGTGACTGTCCCCAGAAATTTAATCAAATGATCATGTCTTTGTAAATTTCCAGTCATATGGAATTATAATGTGTTTGTGTAAATGTTTTGGAAACTATAATTGTGTTGTCAATGTGAAAATAAAATCAGTTCAGTTCAGTTCAGTTCTCCTGTCAGGAAAGTCTGTCTGGATGTCTTTGACGCGGCCATATAGAAGTGTCTTTCACAATTTACAAATGTATTACACGTTCTCCCTTTGTCATTTACAACTGAGTTGGCTTAAAATATATGGAATTGATCCGATAAAACTAATAAATTTCCTGGAATTCTGGGTTGCCAAAGTGTACCACTTCGGATGATCCTTAATAGTACTCTTTAATAGCAGGGATAAACTAAGCCGTATGGATGCATATATGTTGCTCAATTTTTTCCCAATCAAACTTTTGTTAAACCACAGACACCATATATCATATAGGTGTACACTGTTGAAATCCATGGTAACGAGGATCAAAGCATAGTTTGTTATACCGCTTGCTACCGCTTTCAGCAATACTGAAGAATACACAACTCGGTCAATTTTCGAATTTTACAGCCAACTGAAAACAACCAACTGACAAAGTCTAAGCATATGACAATGGAATGTGAAGTGTCCTCCTCATGCAACCAAACACTGCTCTTTTGACAGGCCACATTCTTTCTCTCAAAATTTCTTTGAGATGATGACAGATAAAAGGCGGGAAGCAGCAACATCTTGCATGACTAGATCTCACTTCTTTCAAGAACTCGCGTGATTTCCTGCACTTTTGTCACTTAGCCTTAACAACTGTCTTTTTGAAGCAGCAAAGTATGTCAAACACATTGTTTGTGAACAATCAAATCTCAGTTCCCTATTAGGTCTACTCAGGGCAAAGTCGTGTCACATTTTGTAAGATTAAGGGGACAAAAAATTAGTTGAAAAACATATTCTCGATTTTCTTTAACCAGTCATCGCATGAATGCAATCAAAACACGGATAAGTGGAAATTTTAAGTATTATGTAGTTCTAAAATCATCAGGAAACTGCAGACAAACTGGCTTTAGCAGGCAGCAGTCCAGGCTAATACACCTCCAGTGTGCCATGACATGTGGAAGTTGAATGACTGATCAAAAATACTTTTGAAAATGTCAATGTTAAAATGCTACTGGGTCTGAAGCCTATTTAGCTTATATGACCAGCTGCTGCAGGCAGACGTAATGATGCGTTGATCAAGCTTGGAGTAAAGTGAACATCACAAGTCTGTACCATTGTTTGACATGCTTTGAAGCAACAGAAAGCATACATGTCATGTAACCCGTCTCAGGTCTGCTGCGGTAGTATACATCCAGTTGGGGTGAACAGTTGGAATCAGAACAGCTATGTAATTTACACATACAGCAGTTTTAGAGCGAGCATGGACAGTTCAGGGGTGAAAGATACAGATCAGAAAGATTGTAAAGTAATTGACCAACTTTTCTAGCCCATTCCTCATGTCCTTGCCATTAAATACTCGTCTGTGCTATACAAGCCATTAGTGGAGAAGATACAGAAATAGCATTACAACTGTACAGAAAAGGGATAAAACTTTGGTCAAAAGAGGTGAAAACAAGTTTAATGCCCAGATGCTGGAGTGTTAATAACATTCTTATCAAAGGTTTCAATCAGTCTGAAAAGTCGTTCTGAAGACTGCTGTATCATGAACTCTCACACATGCCATTTTTGGATAGGGGGTTGCTTTGGTCTGCGGGGCCATTGCTCTTGTTGAATCCTGCTATCTTTTCATCCAGACATTCTTTTCTAGTCATCATCTGGTTATTTATGATGAAAATATTGCAATACCATTGGCACTCTTAAAATTCAAGCGACTGCAACACAGAATACGATTTCATAAAAATGGGGCTTTTTTTCTCTGATTAGATAGTACGTGTTAAGTATATGTTTGGAAACTGTCAGTTTTGAAGTTTTTTTATTGACAAAGCAGCAAAATAATTTTGAAGTAAAAGAACCAAAGATTGATCTTCTTTAGAATAATAGTAATTTGACGTGGTTTTTACCAAATGATATTGCACTACTGAAGTCCCTCAAAATTTTCACCATTCAGCTGTTATTTCATGATTTCTAGATATAATATTTGCCAGGATGAATTTCAGTTATTCAGAGAAAATCTGCCGAAAATATTGCATAATGAAGAAAATATCAACTACATCACAACCCTACCCTAAAAGCTCCTAAAATGTGAATGTATAAGACTTTGTATGTGCATTGGGCATGTAGTTGCATAGCAGCTAGAATTAGAATAAACCAGAATGGAGGATCCCAACTAACCATGCAGGAAGACAACCTTACCTTGCTCACAGCCCGACTTCCACAGCAAACAAGGAAGCTATACCAACCTGTATGAACTTCCACAACAACATTGGACCCATGGCCAGCAGTATTTTTCTGCATGGCAAGGAAGAGTTCTGCCAAATGAAGACAAATGAATCAACTCCGCTGGAATCCTGATCACCAAGTTACAGTATACATGCCCTATTGAGGAAAGAGCGGGTCAAAACATAGCCTGAATGAGAAATTTGACGAGCCGAGAGACTGACTACTTGCAAAATTCCTGGTTGACACCTGTCTCAGGCTGCCAGACAATTATCCTGTAGCACTCACATTCTTTCACCACAAGAGGACTCAGCACAATTTGACTATCATGAAGAAGATCATGCCAAAATCCACGACCTTGAAGGAACAAACACTTCAGACCACACACCAGTGACCTTCATATTCCTGGGCACTCTCAACTAACACATTGTCAAGCAAAGCAGAAGTAACATTGGGACTTGCCTCAAGAAACCAAAATGGCATCGATGTAACCCTATGATATACCACAACACTTACAAAAATCACCTGGATGTTCTCTACCATGCGCGAGCACACTCCAGCCCACCCCAGACTAAACTTGAACTGGCACTGATGCCATTGTGCTTCACCCGCAGGATTCCACTCCGCAGCAAGGGCATCAGGAGTCTGGGAGCCCTCAGATTTAAGAAAACCAACATGCAAAGACAGCCTTTTTGGACATGGAAGAGGAATGAAGGAAATCAAGTAAAGATGATTCACCATTTTGTTCACTCTACCATGTAGTCTCTTGTAACTCCATGACTCTACAACAACATGACTCAAGCCAAGCAGATCTACATGAACAAGGCTCCTTTTACAAAGTACATGAAAGTTATGCGGAGCCAGAACTCTGATGCCATTGGGTTATTCAAGATCCTCAACCAACAAACAACTCAGAAATCCTGAACATCTGGCAAACCCATTTCAACATGCTTTCCAGACCATTTACCCAACCCTACTAAGACACTAGTGTACATTCAAAGACCAAGCCAACAATTAATTCATAAAACATTGAGGTAATCATCCGAAAATCCCCATCCACTCTCTAAAACCATGCTCCACCGAGAATGTCTTCAAAGCCATTCTATGTCTCAAGAACAACAAAACCCCTGATTACAGAGACCTTACAGCCTTGACGTAGTAAGGCATGTCACCAAAATCATTGAGTCAAGGAAGTTCCAACACTCCCTAAAGGAAGGTGCTCATACCTGTGGCAAAAAAGGTTACTGACATCAAGTTCACCAATAACCACCCGGTATCAGTCGATCTTAGGCAATATCCTTGAGAATGTCCATGAGAGAGATATCAAGTTCCACATAGATCCTAACACATCAGCACATCAGCAAATTCCATAGAACCTCTACAAAGAATGCAGCCCTAAAAAAAAAGCAAGAAATTGGCTTTAACTACCCTGAAGCAGAAAAACCCTTCGATATTCGGTATGATGCAAAAGTGATACTGGAAGGAGCTGCAAACCTGAGCGCCAATGGGAGTCAACAAGGTCAACTAACAAGGCATTCAGCAAAGAGCCAAGATGTCGCCTGCACTTAACAACTATGAATAACAACAAATCATTCAGCAAAGTTAACAGAACTCATTATCCTTGTCCAATTCTAAATATTAAGGACTGGACTCACACAATGCTGCACACATTTTTCTATGAAATTCACACACCATTCACTTGAAAACTTTTGGATGAAGTAGGTGCAAGAAAATGGTTATTTTCTAATCGAATTAAAAGGCATCTTGCTTTGGTGCCTTACTTCAGTTTCGCAAAGTTTGTTACAACATCATCTTTGTAGAATAAAATGAAAAAAGCAAAGACTTGTGTCTCCTTAAATAAAATATAAACCATTTTATTTTCCTAGTTACAGATTTCTGCAGCCAGGCTACAAAGTGTACCAAATCATACACAATTTCATAACATAATACATATATTACCTATTCAAAAATCACTGACAGAGTTTCAGAATTTTATACATAGGGAAATTCAGTTTGATTACAGCTTAAGAGCTGAACATAATGGGATGCTTTTTAGAACCTATTGTACAACACAAAAACATTTGGAAATATTCCACACAGGCAAAACACTCTCCAGGGAAGAGCGCTCTTCAGATTCTAGGTTTTTATTCATACGATGGACTTGGACAGTATATACAAATAACACAATATTATGTAAATCAAAATTCCTTCAAATGATGACATTATGATGACCAGAAAATATTACTTGCAAAATGCTTAATTACAAGTTACAACAGTCAACACTCTCTGCATCGCTTCAGTCACAGAGTATCGGTGGTTTAGTTGGAGACCGAGTCTCGTTAATTAAATCTCCCAGCTGACTGATTTAGTTCTCCTTACCATCTGGCATTGCATTAACATTAAGTTGAAATAGAGATCCTTGTGGATAAAGCAAATTCACTGAGCATCCCTCCCGACCCACGTTACAGTAAACGATACACCAACCCAAGAATTAAGTGCTTTTATGGCACCATGTAAGGAATGCTTAATTAGCTGTACAGGGTATGTGACTACACTAGCTGACCCATTTGGTCTATGGATTAAAAACTAATCTAACATATAAGGCATTAAGGGCAATAACACAACCTGCCAAATCTCTGAATTAAGTAGAAAGTTATAAATCAGATGAAGGTTCAAATACACTGCTTACTTCTAGCTTTGTAATAACACGACTGAGACTATTATCGCCACAACCCATTAAAAGATTACTACATACAAAGCATCAGAAATCAATCAGGGGAACTCCTACTAAGTATTACCGTATGGGACTTTTTTATACTGGATTACAAGTGGAAGCTTACAATGGACAGGCCTGCTAAGACATTGTATCATACCTTTTCTAGTTAAAAAGGAGTTTTGCATAACCTGAAAAATGGTTTTGCATTTAGAATAATCCTACAACGGGATAATTACATGAAAAATCCTTTATAAATACTCCTGCCTATGTACATTCATTACCAAATCTACAAGTACATTACATGTAAAATGTCTGTCAATGGTATGACATTTAGAAATCCTACGACTGAACACTACATGGAAGTTAATACAGCATTTTAAGAGCTACACATGTAGGCTACATTATTTGCGATATTTGTCAGTCAGTGCCTCAAGTATTGTACACAGTTATCCATGAAAACATTTCTCTTTTCTCTTGAGACATCCATTATGACATCACAAAGAGAGTCTTTTATAAATAAAGACCATCATAAAATGTATATAAAATTTAATTACAAGTAGATATTTATGTACAGTTACACGGGAAATGCGAGCGTACATTCACAAATGCTTAATACTAATACCCCTTGTATACTCGAAGAAACCTTACGAACAGTATATTTACATAAACGTGTTTACAACTAAAACAAAATTCATGTTGCATATAAATAAGTAGCTAGAAACGAGAAAACGGCTCAAAAAGTAGGTTAAAATTGTGTCAGTTCAACACATCACATGATTCTCATTGTTGTGGCTAAAAGTTAACCAAGGCATACCATGTCAAAGTTCAAGGAACTGCCCTACAGCAGATGTACATTGCGTCAAGTACAGGAACAATCGGATTGGTCAACTAGACTTATTCAGCAGTAAGGAAAGAATTTGCATAAGCTCCAAACTGAAGCAAAAGGACACTTCATTTTGGACACTTATTCCTAAATACCTTGCATATATAATGTAGGATTATCAACTACTTTTCATGCTACTATTCAGTTTGACCACCTTGTAGGATACTATAATACTATAATACTATAGTAAGGCAGTAAAGATGCATATATCTAAATTCAATGACATACACAATCTCAGCAGGTTTTTCTAAGCACTTGACAGAAATTCATACCAGGTAAAGTTACACTAAGCAAATTACAATTTGTCTACTCATATATGCAAGCCTTTTGCATCAGCAGGCTTGGCTGAGACTATGATTATGGAATAAGCACTATATGCACTGACTGGTCTCTATTAATTCTCTCATGCAGTCCATAATCACTCAGCTCTCTCTCTCGTAGTTGACAGAAAAATCACCAGGTGGCAGGTGTGTAGAGGCCAATGGCCGTCGGTGGCACTGGTAGTCCAGTTGAACAGTGTTGATGTGCTGTGATGGCTTCAAGAAGGAGCAGAGAGGAGCAGAGATAGTGAAGAGGTGACCAGAGCGTGAAGGGACAGCTTGACTATTTGGGCGGTTTCATGTTCGGAGGGAGGGTGGAGGATTTTGACGGCCGAGGGCCTAAAGGTTGAGGGACACTGAAGCTGGCATACTGCCGGACACCTCGCACAGACGAGGAAGATGCCCCATTGGTGCTGAAATAAAATAAAGCCATTTCCACTCAGTGCAAGTGTTAACTTAATCATACCAAGCAGAATAAACTGTGCATAATGTCAAAATCAAGACTACAATAATGTACACGGGATTCATCAAGGCAGTCCCACTACCAATGCAAAATTTACAATGATAAGAGTGATAGCAGTTCTTACACAGCACTTAATCTAATGTAAGTTAAATGATTTGAAACTCATTTCTAGAATAAAACTTTTTACCAAAAGCAAAAGCAAATGAAATTGCAAAATTTCAGCAAGAACATTCAACCATGGTAAAATTTGTCCCTTCTGGGGGCAAATTTCTCAAACAGTGCTTAGTACTTAAATGAAAATGAAAGTAAAAGAGGAAACAGTGTATGAAGAGAAATACTTCCAAGCTTGAGAAAATCAATATTAATAAAAAGTGACAAGCACTACTCTATGACGTAGAATATTTACATTGGTGTTCTGCACAAAAAGAATCTGGTGCTTTCACAAAACTCATTAACAAAAGAAAAATTACAAAAGTAAAACACATGATTGACCGAATACCCTAGGATATGTTTATGATTAATGGCAGAGGGGAGGGGTTTGGATTTCACTGTATCTCGCTGGCATTTTGCATTAATTCTGCACTGAACCTCTTTGGTTTGATTCTGGTTTGTTTTGTTTTTTCATTCCGGTTTGGTGATTACTTACAAAGGTCAATGACCTAGTTCTTGAACTTGAGCACACCCCAAGAGGACCTGCTGCCGGGCGCCAAAATGCTGGAGTCTCGATCGGGCGTACCAATGCCACTCAGGTTGCTGTGACAAGAAATTATCTCTTAACATTCTCAGTTTTAGAATTAGAACATTCCACTGTTACTGACATGGGTTTTCCTTTCTCAACCACTTTAAACATTATTAATGTCAGCAACGAAACATTCACAAACATGGCTGAGCTTAAATCGCACAAACACCAGCCACCCATCCATCTAGACTAATTAAGTTTAGTTAACTAAGTGCAGAAATATGTTAGTTTGACGTACTTTAAACTTCAGGTCCTTGTAGTAAATTATGATCATAGGAAGCTTTAAGGAACAGCGAGCCTAATATCTCTACATTGTCTTATTTCTGCCATCAAGGAAAGTCAACTACACGTCTTAAGAATTTACTCAGAAGCAATCAAAAGTCTTAAATTTATTTCACACATCTTAAAATGATACTGTAATGTCAATAAGGGCTTTAATTTTTAACTACTTATGATCTAAACATACTCTGGGGTATCATCGTCTGAGAAAGGCATGCTAAATTTACGCCCTCTTTCTAATGACAGTTGACGAAGGGGAGACTGTGGGGCTGGGTAAGACGAGTAAGATGAGGACAGTTTACGAGACATCCAGGGACTCATATTGTGTGGACTACTTTGGCTGAAATAAAACAAAGGTTTTTGAAAAGAAAATGAAACAAGAAAAAAACTGGTGAGCTGTCATAATTCACATGCAATAAAAATAGCTTTGAGAGTAGTGCTCAGTGTCAAGATTAGTTGCTAATTTTAGCAAGCAATAACAAAACACCAATTAGTCGGTTAGTAAGACAGTCAAAAGCCCAAAGCCACAACAGTTACAGGCATGCAGAGAACCACATATCCCACACTATCACTCATTCAGTGTCTTTCAATTGCTTTTCACCATCTATGGTCTCAAATTCATGCACACATGTAAACAACAGGCACAGATAATGAAGTCCTAGTTAACCAATAAATTTACTGCTTATATTCAGTTTACAAAATTACATAACATTCATAAAACATAAACAAGCTATAAAAAAATTTAAGCTAGCTAAGGCCTGCTCAGTGTGGAGGCGAATGACCTTTAAACACATAATCAGGCAAACTGTTGGCCATATTATGATGACGCGATGGTCTGAAGTCGGACAGAGAGGATCGTCTGACGGCCACTTGCTCTTCACTAAGAGTGGCCATAGAGTGACGCATGCGCGGTGGTCCTCGAGATACGTACCCAAGTGACTTGTCCCCAGTGTTACTCTGTGCGTATCCTTCCTTGGAGACTTTATAGTGAAGCCTCTTCACCCATCGCTTCTGCTCATCAGGCGAATTTGCCAAGAGTAACATCTCCTTAGCCGTTTTGATGTCGAAATTAACCTTACAGTAACCGATGAACTCTTCGTCTTTGTCGTAGTGATCTTTATGAACCTTCACATGGCAACCTGGAAAATATTCAAAACTTAAATTCATATGTAACAACAATACAGTCTGTCCAACAGTATAAGTTGATGTCTCCTGATTCTTGGTTCATTGAGTATGAAAATGATTTGTGATCTTATAAGAAAGATTCTTGAAGATCAGAAACCTTTTTTCATACTCAATACAATTTGTATTTCTTCGTGGAACTAACGGAGCATTAAAGAAGGAAATTTGTATGGTAAACATCATGTTACACTTAATTAAAACACAAATCAATTAAAAAGTCAATTAATTAGTAGATAAGACAAATAACCTAACACAATCTGTCAAGCTTACTACTTCCTTTCCTAGCACAGTAGTTGCAACTATTTTATCTCTTCCGTTATACCACTCAAGCACAAATTGTAATATAACATAAGCTTGGGCGTAACAAAGCAATTGGCCAAGAAAGGTGCATTTTCTCCCATCATTTGGACAGATAACAATATTGGAATAGAGGACTACCAGAGCAAGGGGCACTTGCTATGACAACAGAGGTCTGTTGTCTGTTTACAATACATGACGTCACAACAGGCTAATATTGTTGATGACATCATCTAGTATCATGCATTGGTGACATCATTACATTGTTGCCCCTTGATTTACCTAAATGTGCCTCCTCCATCTTGTGACGCTACCAATGTGAAAGTCCTCTATTGGGAAGCACAGATGTTAATATATTAATATAATAGAATGCCCACGGGACCACACCCGAAAACAAAAGCTTGTTGAATGTTGTAGACCAATATCTCTCACAAATAATAACAACCGAAAACTCCATTGATAAAAACAACTGTTCTGTCAGATTTTAAATGTATAACTTAGATTAACTTACGTCTGCACTCCAAGGCTGTGGGAGGATGCAGCATATGCCAAACGGGTTTGTTACAAGTTTCACAGGTGGTTGGTGTCCTGAAGTGAAGGGCGATGAAGTCGTGTCCTTTATGTTCAATGACTCCTGCTTTGTTTTCTGAATTATCACTAGTCACATCACCTGGCTTCTTACACTCTCCTTCTGTTGCATAAAACAACTGAAAAAAAAAAAATATATATATATTATCTATATATATCATTAGTCATGTCTTGAAATTCCACAAGACTGCATCATGCAAAAACCTCTAATATTCAGACTAAGAATTACATCGATAGTTGCAGACGTATGACAATAGAAGAGATGTTACACACATCTTACAATTTTTTTAGCATTATTCAGAGACATGAATTATATGTTGACATTTGTGGTATTATTTCTCTCACCTGGAAAATTCTAGGAATATCTTTGGCATCAGCCCTTATCACATCCCCTTGGGTAACTGAACGTACGTGAAACACTTTGCTGAAAGGGACAAAACATAATATGAAGTTCAGATGCTTCCTCAATTACAACAAAAATAAATCTGAATGCACACCATAATCTAGGTTTGTTAAACTTACTCTATATCAATAACCAACACAGGGTCATTGTTTGATTTATGGTTCTCAGAGGGGTAAAACAAGATCTTCTTCATGCTGACAACAACATACTGCTGTCGCCATCCATAGCGCTTGATGTTTTGCTTGTTTGGCACAGATAACCAACCTTCCAGACGACTTTGACCTGAAAAATTACAAAGAAAGTGTCCATTTAGTTTGAGTGATATATAATTCTCACTCCATTTGTTGTATGCAAGAAATTTCACTCGAGTGACAATGAATTGCTATGTTATGAATGTTATGTTATCAGTTAGGCAACATATCCTCTTTGTTGTCAGTTAGGCAATATATCCTCTTTGTTGTCAGTTAGGCAATATATCACAGAGGATATCAGAAAAATGTGTATTGAGCCGGTAAGTATTACTGGAATTACAACATACTTCTGACATAGTAATACTTACTTAAATTATCATTTTCAGAATCTTGGTCCCCTGCACTGTGGACTGACACTGTATCACTGTTTTGCAAAGAAACTTTCAGCCGTAACTGCTCTATCTCGCTATCCTTGGCATCCAATTCCATCTTGAATTTTATTCTTTGCTGATTCTCCTCATAAAGAGCAGCCTGTAAATCTGACAGATCCCTCTGGAATTTCTCAACCATTTGGCTGTATTTGTCTTTTTCTTGGGTGAGCTCCAACTGCAACTTGCGACACTCCTTCTCCTTCTTGCGGAGTTCCGAAACGCTGACCTTCTTTCCAGGCTTCTCTGAGAACTGCTTCCTGCTTACCACTTCGGTCAGTTTGTTGACAGCCTGAAGAACGAAATATAATCACATCAACATCAGGTTGAGACCAGATCAACATACACTGAAGCAGCCAAAAGTTAAAATCTACTACTAGATTCTTGGTAACTGTGAAACGTGCCCACTGCCCATTTCAAATTTTGCCAAAGCAATAATAAGGGAAATCTGGCACTTATACTGATTTATATATTATATGCAATTGATACCAAGATGTCTATCAATTATCAATTAGTGTGACAACCTCATGACTGTTCTCAAATTCAACCAAGGAACATTGAATTGATTGTGGAAAAGATATAAATGCAAATGTCAATTTCACTGTTTCACTGCTCCAAGCAGTCTCAATCGACTTCACAATTACACCCTTGGCAGGCCTGTTCAAGCATGAGCCTTTCCCTGGGGAATTTACCTGTATCTTCTTTATCCTTTCATCACCCAACTGTTTCTTGAGAGTTTGATTCTCAGTCTTCAATTTCTCATTCTCTGTTCCACTTGTCTCATGGCTGGTCTCTATACTACTCAGCTCTGCAATACAAAGGACACCACAAATAATCACATAGATCTTGTGTTAATAGGCATGTTTAGCAAATCCACTCGACATCATTAGAACCATATATTGATTTGTGAAATAAACATACCCTTTTCCAAGTTTCTGATCCTGGCACTCAGGTCCTCTTTCTCACTTCGAAGGTCTTGCAAGTCTCTCTCATACTTCCTCACACTATCTTCCAGCTGAAATGGATAATGCAATAATATAATAACTAGAGCACATAAGATGTGCAACAAAGTCGGCTGGAGGCTGGTTGTATACAAGTTCGACGTCCGTATTTTGCCAAACACTACGACCGGAGTGCATAACTTCGTCAAAAGTTGATCAAATTTCACAAAGTATACATTAACTAAAAGCTAGAATGTCATAGAATACCTTTCTAAACAAAAACGGTATGCACTCTATGTCAAAAGTGCAAAATTCGCCGTGTTATGTGGCGATTTTATCGGACATTTCATTTGACAGCTGACATTATCAAAGCGAAGGCTCGCTACCCACTACCACCGGAGGGCATAACTTCGTCAAAAGTTGATCAATCTTCACAAATTATACATTAAATGAAAGCCAGAACATCACAGAATTCATTTGTAAACAGAAACGGTATCCAGAGAGTGTTGAAACTGCAAAACTCTCCTGAAAACATACCTTTATCTTGCCTGACAAGACCATCGTGAGCGTTGACCTACATAGCTGTCTAGACACATCACTGAGCATGCGCGAATACATTAAAATACAGAAAAAGGCCCCCGGTGGGTTTTCAAAATCGAACAACCAATCAACACTAAGACACTGCAAGAATTTCCCATCGGGGGCCTCTTGCCTGAACATGCAAGAAGCCATACAACGAACTTCGGTCATTTCTGTTGGAGTTCGCCATCTTGTTCATCAGAGTGGCACAGCGTGAAAAATGCATCTTTTTACTGGCGATTTGCACCAAGTTCCACTCGACGAAATGCTACCAAAAAGTATACAGCTCTGCAGAAAGAAGTTGCGTGGCAGCTGACAAAACGGCAACTGTGTAGACTCATTTTTCTGGCCTGAATCGCGTCACACACGCAGGGTGTTTTCGTGCTCATTGACTTAACATACGTTTTCAAATTTGCCGCCGACCTAGTTGTAAAAGCGGATACGTGGGGTTCGCAACTGCTTCCGACGACTGTTGCATACAAATAATAAGTTAATCATACCCAGTTAATTCTCCACTACAGATTTATTACATATTGTTATACTCTCCGTAAAACATGTTCTATTGTTGTCAGGAGGATATAAGTAATTAAAATTATGAGGAAAAAACGTTTTTCTAGCATATAAGAGCAGTTAAACAAATCAAACTGTTACAATCAATCAAGTAAGTAAATAGGCCCGATGGAGTATAAGTTAGTTCTCTGGCATAGGGATTTAACCAACAAAACACTCAGTTTACTCTCTCCTATATAGGATATAACTATTACACAATTTGCATTAAAAATAACAGACGAAAAGGCATGCAACTTACACAGTTAATAGTGCTCTCCTTTTTGCTGTAGTCAGTCTTGTGTCGTGTGAAGGTTTCTTTCAACTCAAGTTCAATCATTGTCTTTTCCTTTTCAACCTCAGACAGTTTTTCTTCAGCCAAAGTGCGCGCAAGCTGCTCAGAGTCGGACTTGGCGACTGACAACTGGACCATATTACTAAGTGAATGCCTGAAATGACAATTAAAAGAATTAGAACACCGGTTTGTATCTTCAGAATGAACTTCAAGATACAGTATTTCAAAGTATATTTGGTATAATAGCTGTAATGAAACCAACTTTTCTATTTCAAGATTCTTGAACTCAGTCAGCAGTTCAGAATGAGACTTAATCTTCTCTTCCAGTTCTGTCTTCAAATCTTTGACTTGAGTCTTGTACAATTTCTGTAAAGAAAGGATAATCAGGGAATTTTATAATAACATAAAATAAGGTAATCTGATATACAAATATTCCAGTTATATACAAAAAAGTGTGACTTACAGAGAAGTAGTTTTCTGCCTCAAGTTGATCTTGAAGATCACGAACATTTTTTTCTGCACTGTTCAAATCACTGAAAAGAAAGAATCAGAATTTGATAAGCATGCAATGCACTAAACGGGTGATTTATAAAATACACGAAAACTTCCTATAATTTTCTACTTCGCAATACTCACTCCTTGACCTTCCGTAGATCTTCTTCCAAATTCCGTTTTATTTCTTTTAATTTGCTTATCTCCTGTAGTGAGAAAAAGATAACAAAAGGAGTTCAGTTCATTCCTCACATTTTTTCTGGAAAGGTGTTATCAAGAAACACTATTTTGATAAAGACTTTGTGCACATTGGTATTTGTCAATCAAACAATTTCACACTCACATTTTGCAATTGTGTTTCAGATGTCCTGAGTTGGCTAATTGTGTGTGAAGATGATTTAAGGTCATTCTGAATTAAGTTCCTCTTCTGTTGAGCTTGTTCAAGTTGCAACGTCAAAGCCTTATTCTGAAATTTTTATGAATACCTTTGATATGAAAGTGTTCCAATCATACGCCCATGTGCAAGAATATCAACTTTAGAGTTACAACAATATTAATACCACACAAGAAATTCCTTGGCTGCTTTTATCACTCTAGTTGGTTAATACAAGCTAGAGCTGCCACCTACTGTACAACCAAAACAATTCTCAGGAGAAAAAATGTAGTCCATCTAAAACAATTCTATTTGACAAATTGCAATAAATAATCTGGGAAACCAAAGTCCTAGTAAATTAATTACTTTTGAATGACATATTTTCTGCTATGATTCAAGAACCATCTTCTGCATATCTCCAATTATCTCACACTATCAAATGCAATTTTACAGAAGTTATTTCCAACTCACCTTATCTTGCTCTCCACTATAGCTGTCCCGCAGCTGTGAGAGTTGGTTTTGCAACTGACCCAAGTCAACCGTCAATTCACTGTTCCTCTTTTCAACCTCCAACATCCTTGCCTCCACACCTTGCCTTTCCCTTGTTTCTAATTCCAATTTGCGACGCATGTCTGCAAAAACAATATGCATTTTAAGAGTTGCTCAAATACTATGCAATATATAAAAAAATTATGTATTTCTAGATTTAGAATAAGACAGACAAAAATGATATAAGTTGTACAGCTATATGTACACTGAGATGTGTGCCTACACAAGCTTGACTCCTTCTATCTATGGGGGCCATTTGACAATGACAAGACATGGCCTTGAAGTGGTCCCCAGTCCTTTGCCACATTGTATGTATATTGTCAATATTGATGTTTTGAATAATAGAAGGATGAATAAAGATATTTCTAATTCTGGTTCTGTATTACCTTTGATAAGAGCCTCATTAGCCTCCTCAGATGTCGTAATGATCTGCTTCTTATCAGCATTGAATCGTGCAATGGTTTCTCTGTGGGATGTGATCTCAGAATCATACTTCATCTTCCAAGAATTCAACTCCAATTCTATGTTAGCTTTACTCTGAAATGTTCAATTCGAAATCATTATGTATGGATGCATATACATGTACTATTAACTCAGCTAAATTTAAAAGTGATAATGTAGAAGTGTTGGCCTTATTACAGATGGCCAACATTATTACATGCAATTCTTAGACACCTTACCTTCTCCAAGGCAACCATGATTCCTTGTAATCGCTGATTCTCTGCCATGGAGCGAGAATCCTTCTCTCGCAAGTTCTCAACTTCACTTGTTAAAGTTCTATTCTTGTCTGCAAGAAAAAAAACCCCCATAAAAGACATTTACCAACAACTATAAAAATGATAATCTCAATTTATTTCAGCAAAATCTGGGAGGATGAACTTACTTTTGAGTTCAGATATATGCTCGAACCCTTGAGACTTTGCATTTAGCTCTTCCGAAAGCTCTGTCTGCAACCTCAACCTATGCTGTTCTGATGCAGCAAAACTTGATTGCACATCGCTGAATTTCACTTGAAGATCACTGTAGCTTTGCTCAAGCGAATTGTGTCTTTGTTGTAAGTCTGAGTAGGATTTCTTGTACTTTGCGTTTGTGTCCTGTTCTGTTTTTAGCTCATCTTTGACATCTGCAAGCTGCAAGTAAATAACAGAATTTTTTTTTTTCATAGATCATCCTTGCAAGTCACAAAATCAGTGCATAAATCAAATGGATGAGCAAATTTCAGTAACATACCAGTTTGTCCATTTGAAAAATTCTTTCAGTTGTCTGAGCATTTGTCGCTGAATACTGCTGAAGTGTGCTCTGTTTAGAGGCAAGTTTTTGCTCCGTCTCTTGTAGTCGGATAATTGTATGCTGATGTTTTTCACATTCTTGGTCAAGTTTTCTTTGAATCTGAAATTCACATGAACCAAAAATTCGTTATTACAGACATTCTCAGACTTCATAGCAGCTACAAATATAAAATTGCAACCGATAAGCATATCATAATAAGCATATCATACCTCTTTCAAATCATGTCTAATCAATGCAACATGACGCTCATTCTCCATACACATATTTTGAAGACTACCTTTTTCTGCAGTTTCTTTTTCATAGCCTTTTCGCATCTCGCTGTTGAGACAAATGAATAACATCAATCAAAACAGGTCAGTAATTACCAACTACACAAATAGATCGCATACAGCGCAATACGAAATACACTCACTCTAATCGCTGCATTAATGACTCATTCGATTGCCTTTCTTTGTAAAGTTCATCTTCAAGAAGAGCTAACTGCTTGGCATCATGACCTCCCTAAAAAAATATATAAAAAATTTGGGGATAAAAAGCAGTCTTTATTTTGGACACCAATAAATCAAACACTTCAGTCAATAGTGATGCATAATTCTTATCATCATGTACTTACATGAACAGATGCTTTTCTGGCAATTTTTGCACCCTGAAATTAAAAACATTCCCATCAACATTTGCAGATTTCTTGCTGCTACTTCAACATTTCACCTCCAGCTCATCTCTTATCATTATGTGAGGCCCAAAAATATCTCCAAATAGTATATAGAAAAAGTTGATGCACCGCAGGAGAACTATGTGCTGGTTTCACTACAGTTCAGAAAATAGCTCCATAAAAAAGTGTATTAGATGTCTGACTTGATAGAATTAAGTTTTAACAAATAATTCCTGTGCTTTGAAGTTTTTTTTTTTTACTAATTCTGCTATATTCATCAGCAGAAAATACATTAACAGAATACAGAAATTAAAATCCAATCTTACAATTAAATTAAGTGTCATAAACAACAGATGACCACTTGTATGAACCTTATTACGAATATTTAACTTCTCCAACAGGTTAAAAAAATTCCTTGTAACTATGGTAAAAAAAATAATAAAAAATACAAAAATATGGTCTTCTACAAGCTATCATACTGCATGCAAAATTTTTTTTAAATCTGTTCCATGAACGAAATTGTTTTTCTCAGCCCTATGTTCTACTTGCATCTAGACGTTGCCATTACTGGGACGATGTGCTACATCATTGGAAATCTCAATCACTGATCTAAATCTAATGGGTCTAATTACTTAAATTTACACTTCATGCATGTTTTGCTGACGATTAAATGCTGCATTTTATCATCAGTTAACAGATAACACCCATACCAAAAAAAAAAAAAAAAAAAAAAAATAGAAGTGCCTTAATTCTAGAACCACTTACATCAGTCTGTTGAAGAAAGAAGCAAAAGCATTGAGACATAATTCATCAAATAGAAATGCACTTAATTGCATGTGTTGAAATTATCACTTAACAGCAGATGTGGCATAGATTTGCAAGTACAATGTGATCTTGAGCTTAAAAAACAAGCTGCTACTATACAAATTACCCTCATAATACAACCTCCAAAATTTCATGTTTAGAGGTGAAATGTTTCACACATTACCTGCTTAAATACGATAGCATTTAGACATTTAGAAATAAGCATTAAAAATTTTTTTTACCTCATCCTGACTTGGAGCACTGTCCTTACTTAGCAATCTGTAAGTAAAATGGTATCGCATGAGAAAATTTACATTAAAATCAATTTATTTCATTTATTAAATTTAAAAAGTGGACAGTTCCAGAAGAACATTCGCAGACAAAAACTAAGTAAGACAATAAAAGTCTCTTTTCATCATTATTCATATAGAATGGAAAGTCTACTTTGAGTATGCTCTAACGTAAGGGTGAACTTCAGTGATGTGTGCAGAGTTTAGTGCTGCTGAATATACTGTAGGTGGCACCACCTTCTAATATGAAGAATGCAAGTCTTTTACCATTATTGTGTGAATCACATACAAGGTGACTACATCTGTTAATTACTTCTCTTTCAAATACCCTTTTATAATGTAATTTCACTTACTGGTACTCCCTATTATAAGTAAAACCAATAAAAGGCAAGTGGTTGCCAGCATAAGCTTTTGGCACAGGAAACGTCTCTTCAGGTGATTCGTCTTTTTCAATATCGTCAAAATTACTTGTGTCATCATCACTGCGTAGGTCTGGTACGACAGGCGGGACATCTAAAGACAAAAAAAACAGTTATTATCATTAGTTGATCATATCCCGCAATACAGTGTGAACCTCATAGAAAAATCATGAGGTTCACAGTATGAGGATCAAGGCTCTGAACCACACAGTTATTAAGTTTTATTATAATACCATATAAAATAAAGAGTAGGCAGACCAAATATTTTCATTAATAAACAATTATAGTATCAATCAATATTAACTAATACACTATTTACTCACATTGTCTTATACTATTCCAGTCCCACTGGTTATTTTTGAAAAATGGATGGTGCTTGATCTCTTGGACACCGTTTCTACCGAGTCGAGCGCCTCTGAAAATGTAATAAAAATACTACTTAATACATGGGGATAACCAAGACTTTTTTGGTGGCATCAATCAAAGGAATATTACAACATTCGAAGAGAATGCAAATATGCTTACCGGTCTGCTAAAAAGGCACATATGAGCTTTTTTGCATTTCCACAGATATCAATATCATCGGGAAAACTCAAGCTGTTCTTGTGGTCCATGATTTTGCCATATGTACCAACAAGAGAGTCTGCATAGAATGGAGTATCACCTGAAAAAATATGAGAAATAAAAAATGATAAAGGTTAAAAAAAAAAGGTATTCTTTTCAACAAATCCAACTTATCCCTGTTCAACTAAATTAAAATCTAAGGCAAGTACCGCCAGGACTTTTCAAGAGAGTCATTAACCGGGGTTATAATGAGATACTCAAGAGACAGGCATTTAACACCAATTCGGTTACATATTAAGTATTCTATTCTTGCTTGTAACTAAGAAAATATTTATATTTATATGGAAACTTCTATGCATAAATATTGATAATAAAAGGTTTGAGTCTGTAAAATATAAATAAATCTGAGAGGTTCATGCAGGGCACTTTCTGAAAATTAGGAAATTTGGTTGATCTGACAAGGATTGACCCTGGTTCATTGAATGATGTACCCCGTCAATAAGACTAAACCAGCACATAATTTTAACAATCGACACCTGTGTCGCAAAACTTACCAACGAGCATTTCATAGAGAAACACTCCCACAGACCACCAATCACACTCGCGGCCATAGTACCCATCACCTCCCTGAGATTTTAATACTTCTGGTGAAATATAATCTGGAGTGCCCACAGCAGTGTCTGACCGTACCATCATGTCCTGCAGGAATAGACAATTATTTCAGTTGCTTAGCAATTTGGTAAAACAACAGAAATAGAGCATGTATCGCTAACTTCAAATGTCATGGTAAAAAACAAGTAAACCACAGCAATCAATAAGAGTGTTAACTTACTCCATCCATTCGCATACATGTTCCAAAGTCTGCAAGTTTTAAATGACCTTGAGCGTCTAACAGCATATTATCTGGTTTCACATCTCTGAAAAATATATAATAACCTTTATTTTTCCATGTACATCTATTTAGAACTTACAATCTCTATTCATTGACCACAAAGACAACTTCACTGTCTTAAGATTGCTCAATGAAATATTAATAAAAAGTCTGTTTGGAATTCATTTCATCCATTAGTCTTAAGTTCTATTAAATGGAATACTTAGTATCTGATATCAATCTTTTTTACTCCATCTAATTTTTTCAGTCGTGTGAACAGAAAAGGAATGTTACACCCAAGGAAATGTATATCAACTCATGACAATAAAAAGCCTTCCATTGAAATAAATAGTTTAACACTAAGAGCTGATAAGAGGGAAGCAACTGGGCTGGTGACTCAAAAAATCTAGTTACAAACACCAGCTGTGTAGTAGTGTGTAGTAGGACTTCATTACATGGAGTCACAAATAGAGGAATTATTCAGAAAGGGGTTAAATTGGCAATATCACCATGTGTACAAGTAAGATACACCTCCTCCATCGATATAACAATGTGATATTTTGTCATTTTGTGATTATGGTAGCTAGATTTCCAATTTAACGTTAACTGCCTTGAAAGGCATGCAGCAATATCGACTTTGCCTCTTATTACACAACATTAAACAAAATTATCACAACACACAAAATTTATTACCATAACATTTATATTCAGCAAAAATGGCCCCATTAGCTGTGCAACATCAGTGATGAACTTAACACAAAACTATAAAAGTTTTCAGTGAAACTGAAAAGACCTCAACAACCAATTATAAATGAAAAAGTTAAACATTAGTTTACTCCCAGCGTAAATGACTGAAACCAATAGCTAAAACGCCCAGCTGATACTCTATCCTCATGTTTGTATTTTTGGAGACTTTTCGAAACCACCCTACTTCTCGCTTCTGATAACCAAGTCTCTCATGAAGCCAAAGACCATGAAGAAAGGGTTAACCTAGCATAATTACCCCATGGAATGGATAAAGAAATGACTTTGTCTGGTACGATGTCATTGAGAAAGGAGCTACAAACAATTATAACAAGTCAAGGTTGTATTTGCCAATCCCAAAACAAAGCTAACAAGCTTTCTGCAGCACAGCCAAGCTGATTGTACAATGGAAGACACAAATTAATGAATTTTCTTGATGACAAACCTGGTGTCTCATTTAGAGGTCAAGGATAGAGTGACCTTAAATATTAATCTCACATAATTTGAAATTGAATGAGTTGCCAGTGCACAGACTTTCTTAACACAGGCTGCCTTCAAATTAGTAAAGACCTTGTTTGTAATTAAAGAAAGTACAGTTATCTGACTTCCAGACAAATACGGAATTTCCAAACCCTCATAAGCACTTTGCCTAAGAGGTTCACACCAACATAAAATTGAATAAGGCGACATTTATTTTATTCTCATCTTCTCGGATCCAGCTAGGCTATATAATGAGAAATGTGCTGACAGAAAAAGAAAAAATGAGGCTTGCAATGGAACTGAACAAAGGAATAAAGTGTTGATTATACAGGAAAAAGGGGTTTTATGTTGCCATAATTACATATAACACTTGTAAAACTACCAAAAACTGTGTGGGAATTATTAAATTGTAATATTCATTTTGTGTTTTTGGTTATTTTGGGTTCGTTTGTTATGGGAAGGATCATACAGAATAAAATGATCATATATCTTCAAAATTACTTAAATATGACATTCCACAACTACCAAAGCGATATCAGCGAACACAAAGTACCAGCATTATTACATTGTTCACCCTTGTTTGTAACCTAACATAAGAATTTACAGCTGTTCTAACCTACATTTTCTCTGGAATAACACAACTTTATGGCTATCTAGTAATTTACCGTAAACTGGAACATTACATAGGACACACAACAGAACCAACTGTGTCAACAGTTCAATATATTACCATAAAAGGCCTTGCTGCTATGTCAATAAACCATTAACTTTGTCAGAGTTACATGTGATTAACCATATTTATGTAATATAACTCTTTTTTCCCCCACTGTTTAAACACTGTGCTTCAACAGCACGACTCCACTAATGGTCAATCAATTTTTTTCTATCTAGCAGTGGAGTGAACATGTTCAGTAACCTGGTAACAAGATACATGTAATTGTTATCACAAGAGCTGAAACAGCGCTTTCCGTGAACATGATGGATGCAAATTTGGAGGTTCATCATAATAACATATTTATACTCATATCAGCTCATGAAATACATTTTAGCTGGTCTAGATTAGTAGATAGCCTACATTTATTGGACATTTTTTAATCTAAATGCTACTAAAACAGACTAGCCGTGGGAGTACCATCATATTAGAGATACCTTATCTTGTCATACATACGGTCATAAATCATCACAGCATATTATGCTGGTATTTCATGGTGGTGAGGTTTTTGTCAGAGGAACTGAAGGTCTGTAATACTTTCAGTGTAAAATCTGATGAATCCGACCTGAGTCTAACGTATGATTTATGCAAAGCATATAAAACGCACCAATGCCATTATACTGACATACCTCACAGGACAACTTGCTCGTCAAGATTTTTATTAGTCTCATCATTCAGACCGAAGAAATGCTTCGTCAGGCACTTCAAACAAACCCTCTCTCACTTGTTCAACATACAAAACATAACATTCAGTACAAAGATGTTTATACATTTCACAAATACCTTCCTTTCTACAGATGCTATTCTTGTTGTTCTGTAGTCTTTGACAGAATGTTACATGTGATTCTGTAATTTTTAGTTTTTTGCATTACATGACGGATTGGCAGAGGGAACTTTTTCGTGTAAATAACAGATATCAGAAATGATTTCATGATAATAATGGTAATTTAGTCCCATTATAACTGGTTCTTACTGGTCTAATCAAGATTTTTATTATAAAATGCAGATAGCAAACAAAAATACAACTAGTGTAATCAACTACAGCCTGTATTTATGCTTCAATAAGCTTTAAATCAAAAAAGAAACGGTACAATATGAATCACTCTGATCTTCCTTACGACAAATGTACAATCTGAATTTAAATCCCTTCTGAATCTAAATTTAAATGTAGGTAAATATTTAGAAGGCTTACTGTATTGGATTGTTTTGAATTGAGCATACCAGTGGACAGTCATGAGTTCAGCAACCTAACAAATTTGTAAGCATTATATACACATATCATGTAATATAATAGCAACTGCTTTACAACATGTACACAAATAACACTAGGTAGCCTGTCTGGTGATGATTCATGCAGGAAGACTATGCTGTATTGCACAGTGTAAAAAAAAAGTTGTGTGAACATTCACTGCCAACACAAGTACTCAAAATTCCCACAGATGATATTCAGGTGTAAGAGCTAGTAGCCTTGATGATTATAACAAAATAGAACCACTCTATGACTCTATAATCAGATACAGCCACCTTATATAAAGTACACCCACATGACTGGTACTATTCAACGCTAAATTTACACCAGCAAAAAAAATAGCAGCTAATAAAAATTATGATCACTTAAGACAGACAGGTATGTAAACAGCATCATATACATTGTATTAGAATATACCAGTGCTATAATATCATGAATATACACACAGGCTATCATTAAATACTGCAAATCAACATACCTGCCTAAAGTAGCTCTAAGTCTAGACATGCATTTTATCTTTTTTTATAAGGTCCAAAATTTTGCTGCAATGTTTGCATTTCATGATATGTTTTAAAAATCTCTATCACGGTTTTACTATAATTTAATGAGTGGTTATTGTTATTGTATTACCTGCACTCAGTGAACGAAGTTTGAAAAGGGTTTTTGTTATCAACAATGTCCGTCCGACGGGCGGGCGGGCGTAACACTTTCGTTTCCAGAGCAGAACTCTAAAACTAATGCACTTACTCTATATACGTAATATACGTAATACTTTATATGGCCTAGTGGTGCCTTTCGATAGTCACATTGACACATGTTGGCTATGTTTTACAAAATGTGGAAAAAATAGAAAAATAAATATTTTTATTTTTTTTCCAAATTTTGTAAAACATAGAAAATGGAAGTGTAAACCCCACCCTCCTGCCTGTTGG
Organism: Alitta virens; assembly: GCA_932294295.1. Classification (NCBI taxonomy): domain Eukaryota; kingdom Metazoa; phylum Annelida; class Polychaeta; order Phyllodocida; family Nereididae; genus Alitta; species Alitta virens. Next base: position 16,498,688 of record OW028573.1, on the reverse strand, counting down.
ACGAACACTTAACAATTTTAATGATGCCTGTGTGCTATGTGGGATTCGCTGAGGGTTTAGCTGCAGCTCAGCTTATGTTTTATTTTGGCACATATACAGTTGATCAGTAGCTCTTTGAGCTTATCTAATTGCTGTCTTATGTCGACTTTAAATAAAGATTATTCTATTCTATTCTTTATGTACTATTTTTGGGTCAGTATTAAATAATTTGAGTTTCGGAGTCCCAATGTTTGCAATTGGCAAGTCATGCTTCGAGATTTAATTTGCTGAAATTCGGGGCATAAAAGGATTTTTATACCTGACAATCCACCATACATACCATTCAACTCCATATAAGTTAGAGTGACAGTGACACGATTAAATTGACACCTGTGAATTACCTGTGAACGAAACCCATAGAGTGGATGGCATCGAGAGCGAGCACCACTTCGGCACAGTAGAACTTGGCCCATTCCTCAGGAACATCGTAATTACTCATCAAATTGACTAAGTCTCCTCCAGGCATGTAATCCATGACCATATAGAGGTATTTGATGTCTTGAAAGGCATAGTGCAACTGGAAAATATCAAACGACATCAGTAACTCTTATGAAAATAAATCACCTTACAGAATACAGTCAAACTTACACCAATGGTCACCTGTATAAAACTGTCACCTACTGTAAACAGCCACTTTAAACTCCTGAAAGTGAATTTTCATAGTTCATTTTACCCCTTCAATAACAGGCACCTGTCTTAATCAGCCAAATGGAGTGACCATTTAAAATTTTAACTTTTAATTTAAGTGGATTGTGACTACTCATAACAAGTTTGACTGTATTAACGATAAAGCTTCTCACACCCCCAGAAAGAGCCCAAGTTAACAATACAATATAAATACAGAATGTCCAAGTATATGGGACGAATATTTCAATCACTATGACAAAAGTTTGGAAGTTTTGACTGTAGAATACAGCAATACAACAAACAGCTTGGACTATCTATTGTGAATTTGTGACAGCTAGTGTCCACAATATATCACAAAAGTTATCGCATGCACAGGACATTTTTTTATGTGTGCCTCGCAGTCATATCGCACAAAAACGGACCATTGATTAAAAAAAATACACCATTTACATGTGCACTTTCAGTGATCCCTTGAGTCCCATGATCAGGGCCACATATAGTGTGACAAAAAAGTGGCAAAATATTATGCCCCCCCCCCCCCCCATTTTACAATCACATTTGACACATTTTACAGTACACCTATCTTTATCTATTAAATTTGATCAAAACATCTCAAGTTGAACTTTCCCAGGGTCTGAGAAATCTTGGTTTTACAATCTTAAAAATTTCAACTTTTTTTTACACAAGTGAGCACACAGTGAGCACACAACTAAATGAGGACAACTGCGATGCACTTCTCAGAAAAATAGAAGCGTGATTTATCTATTCATTTCATTTATTGAATTCAGTACAATTTGTTATTGAAATCTGATCTGTGGCTACACTATGATTTTCAGTTAATTTCAAGAAAATTACATAAAAAATTATTTTAATATCATCCACAAAACGGTCTCATATTGAGTTCGTTTGACAGAAATGACTCGCTTATTCAAACGTCAAAAATGAAATATATTCATGGATACAATTTACATTGCACCTCCACAACACCTAGACCGTGAGCTGTTCACTCCATCTCACAAGATACGACCAAGGTTGAGCATTTTCTGTGCCAGGTATTGGTTGGTAATTACTTCATTTGCAGAACTATTTTATCAGAAGAACATATTATGAGGGAATCTGGGGGGTCCAGTTGGTGCAAATAAAACCCTCATCAGTCATTCCAGCAGAATTTGCAAAGATATGCCAACCAGCCACAATAAAGGCAGGTTGTAAGACAAATGAAATGTCCATTACAAATTAATCTAGGGTCAAAGTACTGCTCATATCAGTGCAAGAATTCAACAGGTTCATTGCTGCAATTTCAATGCACTGTTCTATTGGACTATGCTATGAAAAGGATTGTTCCTGTATGTCAGATTAGACTGATTATTATTATCACTAAACTTGGGATTTGCATTTCTCTAAAATAAAAAAAAAACACAGATAAAACCATCTCAAGCATTTTCCTGTTTACTGAGGTACAGACTGTATAAACATACCAAAAATGGATGAGATAAATTAAAACGAACTTATTATTGAGCAGTAGCCAACAAAAAGTTTATATTCCAGGGCAGACATTAAATAATAACACTTTTGCAATTTCACATTTTACTCTTGACAAAGTTCTTCCCCTTAGGAATTACGAAAGTAATGAATGCATCCATCAGTTTATTATTTTTACAAACTGTGCCAATGCAAGAGTGTGACAATTCCATTTTAAACAGCTAAGAAGCCAATGATAAATGAGTTTGCGCAGTCCAAACAAATGAGTAAACCTTATTGAAATAACATCAGACATTAATTTTTGCAGAGACTCATACCTGAACAATCCATTCACTGTTTGCGTTTGCCATAATTTCACGCTCCTCCCAGAAAAAGGCAGAGTCTGAACGCTTAATCTGAAAAACAGAGCATCAAAGGAAGTTTTGAGCACATGTAATGACAGTGGTACTAAGGCTGCCGGTCAAACTGCTGCTCATGCTAACAATATATTCTTTAATTTAAGCTTGCGTTAAATATGATTTACTCACCATTTCAAATTTGCTCAGCAATTTCATGGCATAGACCTTTTTCGTCCTTCTGTGTCTGACCTGCAAAGATTGAAAAGAAATGTCTTTCAACAATGTTTAACTAACTGAAATCATGGCTGCGGGCAAGTAAGCATATATTAACAATGTATAGCTTAATATTAATAAAAAATCTTGGGACCCAAAACAATGACTATGCCATGAGTAAAAACAGAGTTGTTATCATTAAACCAAGTAAGGAGAGCCATTGCAACTTGACAAACACAACAAACTACCTCAGCAGGACATTTTCTATGTACATAATTTCAATTTCCACGAACAATGACCTGAGTCTATTCAAAACATGTTTACTAACTAAAACCACTAAAACCAATTTTTTTTAAATTAAAAATGGAAATCCCACCGACAGTTTGCCGAAGGTCTTTTAAAACAAACAGGGAAACCCACAAACACTTGAGGTGCTTTCTTATCACACAGCTGGGAATGAAAATTGGTGAAAGTGAGTAAGGTAGAGCAGCAGTAGCAGTCAGCGAGCAGTTAACATGGCTAAGCTTGTTTGCGTTAGGTAAGGAGAATCAACAGCGGCATTTGGTTTAGTGATAGGTTGGCAAGGAGGGCAAGGGGTTACTCATTGGTGGCATTCTGTAGCCACAGTTGGATGCTACTGCTGCTGCTGCTGCTGCTGTTGCTGCTGCTCCAACTACCACTTTTGCTGCTCGGGAGGGATGCAGAGGTGGTCATTGCCCTAGATGCTAATAAGTGAAACCTTCAAAGAGATCTGCTCCACAGATAAAGTGAGAAGAAATGAGAGGGAGACCAAACATAACTTTTGAAGTATTCTGCACACAGCCAGCTGGCTGCGAGAATGACCTTCACCAATGCCCAAGTATCACCAAAGGTGATGCGAAATGTCATTCGAGTAATCTAATATGCACTTATTCATCTCAAGTAAAAGTCCCTCAATTACTCATGGCAATGATATGCAGAAATCATGTAGGCTTTTCCAAAATTTATCAACATAAGTTTTGGATCACACACAATGATAGCGTCACGATAAGATAACAACACACACTCAAATGCACTAAATAGCTAATTTGATACATCAATATACATGTCAAGGTTTAAAATGTGTCCATCAGACAAAGTTAGTATACTGGCCAATGTCCGACTCAGACAATATATTGTAGACCAAATAGTGTAACATAAGTAGAAGGAAAGTCAGATAAGTCAAATCAACTTAGATCTGAATCATGCATCAGATCAGTCCCTCCCCCTCAATTCATAGCAAAGGATAATTGTAAATTCTCCCAGTCTGAGACAAGATCAACTGCCACATTTAAAACTTGCAAGTAACTTGACGTACCGCGAATGCTAAGAAATTTCACAAACGCTTTGAACCTCTAACTTTGACATACAGCACAAGCACAGCCATCCAAATTCAGCACTCAGTTCTGCTTATTGACATGGCAACCAAATACGCTGAGCACGAATTAAAACCATCTTACTATGCCATGGCACCATCAAGGTTAGACCATAGAGCCAAAGGTCATGGCCACAGCCGCCATGCCATGACATTTCAAACATTTGCTTATCATTGGCATGATGCTCATTCTAATAAGAAAATCTCTTTTATGTCAGAGATTCTAATGGAAGGCTTGTTGAATTTGGAAGGAACAAATTTTCATTTGAATATCAATTGAACGGAATAGTTTAGTATACTATAAAAAACAATAAGTTGAATAACTCTCAGCCATAAATCTTACAATATCTTTTGAACTAAGTTTCTTTTTTTTTTTTTAGGGAATACATGCTACATTTCAAAGATGTTTAGTGGGACAGAATTAGAGCAGAAACTGTCTTATTCATAACTGCATAAATTACATTTAATTCATCAGTTGCCTCAAAAACATGAGTCACAACAACAGCAAAATATTGTAATATTCACTAGAGCTCTTTAACAAACGCACTTCATGCATACATGCTGTACGCATAAGAGCATGTCTTACTTAAAAGTCCTCAGTAAACAGGATCTAGGAAGTTCTTCATATGAATGGTTCATCACGTATAATACATAGCATGAACATAACGGCAAACAAAGCCACTCATATGGAGCATAAGTGCTGAGCTCAGTATAGTGGTAAGCACGCTTGACCAGAGGTTTTTGACCACCAGTCCACCACTACGTGTACAGTAAAACCTGTGTTAGCAGGCAGTCAGCTTAGAGAAATTACAAATTTTGCTGTTTATGACAGATGGTAGTATATAGAGGGATAAAGGACAGTCACACTTGCATCAATGACCACCTTCACAGTAAGACCAATAATGGCCACCTTCACAGTAAGACCAATGATGGCCACCTTCACAGTAAGACCAATGATGGCCACCTTCATAGTAAGACCAGTGATGGCCACCTTCACAGTAAGACCAGTAATGGCCACCTTCACAGTAAGACCAATGATGGCCACCTTCATAGTAAGACCAGTGATGGCCACCTTCATAGTAAGACCAGTAATGGCCACCTTCACAGTAAGACCAATGATGGCCACCTTCACAGTAAGACCAGTAATGGCCACTTTCACAGTAAGACCAATGATGGCCACCTTCATAGTAAGACCAATAATGGCCACCTTCACAGTAAGACCAATGATGGCCACCTTCACAGTAAGACCAGTAATGGCCACTTTCACAGTAAGACCAATGATGGCCACCTTCACAGTAAGACCAATAATGGCCACCTTCACAGTAAGACCAATGATGGCCACCTTCATAGTAAGACCAGTGATGGCCACCTTCATAGTAAGACCAATAATGGCCACCTTCATAGTAAGACCAATAATGGCCACCTTCACAGTAAGACCAATGATGGCCACCTTCACAGTAAGACCAGTAATGGCCACTTTCACAGTAAGACCAATGATGGCCACCTTCACAGTAAGACCAATAATGGCCACCTTCACAGTAAGACCAATGATGGCCACCTTCATAGTAAGACCAGTGATGGCCACCTTCATAGTAAGACCAATAATGGCCACCTTCACAGTAAGACCAATGATGGCCACCTTCACAGTAAGACCAGTAATGGCCACTTTCACAGTAAGACCAATGATGGCCACCTTCATAGTAAGACCAATAATGGCCACCTTCACAGTAAGACCAATGATGGCCACCTTCACAGTAAGACCAGTAATGGCCACCTTCTCAGTAAGACCAGTAATGGCCACCTTCACAGTAAGACCAATAATGGCCACCTTCATAGTAAGACCAGTAATGGCCACCTTCACAGTAAGACCAATGACGGCCACCTTCACAGTAAGACCAGTAATGGCCACCTTCACAGTAAGACCAATAATGGCCACCTTCATAGTAAGACCAGTAATGGCCACCTTCACAGTAAGACCAATAATGGCCACCTTCATAGTAAGACCAGTAATGGCCACCTTCACAGTAAGACCAATGATGGCCACCTTCATAGTAAGACCAATAATGGCCACCTTCACAGTAAGACCAATGATGGCCACCTTCACAGTAAGACCAGTAATGGCCATTTTCACAGTAAGACCAATGATGGCCACCTTCATAGTAAGACCAATAATGGCCACCTTCACAGTAAGACCAATGATGGCCACCTTCACAGTAAGACCAGTAATGGCCACCTTCTCAGTAAGACCAGTAATGGCCACCTTCACAGTAAGACCAATAATGGCCACCTTCATAGTAAGACCAGTAATGGCCACCTTCACAGTAAGACCAATGATGGCCACCTTCACAGTAAGACCAGTAATGGCCACCTTCACAGTAAGACCAATAATGGCCACCTTCATAGTAAGACCAGTAATGGCCACCTTCACAGTAAGACCAATAATGGCCACCTTCATAGTAAGACAAGTAATGGCCACCTTCACAGTAAGACCAATGATGGCCACCTTCACAGTAAGACCAATAATGGCCACCTTCATAGAATGGTCACCTGCTGTAAACGACTACTTGCAACTCTCAGGGCCTGAACTTTCATTGTTTTACCCCCTACAAATAACTGTTGGATGGCCGCTTATCAAAAGTTTGAGTGTGTATACATACAATACAAATTCAGTTTGGGAGAGTCAGAAGTGGCCACTTACAGCAGGGGACCGTTCTATACAGGTTGCCGTCAGGGCAGGTTTGACCATACTGTCCAGAGGAATGACCTAGTTTTTATCTTATCATCATGTTTACAAGCCATGTCAGCATCATGAACAAGATGAAGTGGACTGCACATGCTCTAGGGCCATAACCATCAGACAACTCAGCATAGCCCTTGCCTCAACCTGCATGACCTGATGGGTCCTCTGTTCTGCTGTTCCTTCCTGCTGTTGTTTTAAGGGCAGGTTTTGCTTGTACATGTTGTGGTACCTGTGCACAACCCAAACCACATCCAAATGCACAATTTCCTCTACACACTCTGTACTTTCCATTTACATGATTAGTACTAAATTACCCTCAGATATGGCTAACCACCAGAACACGCATAAAATGGCTTCATTGATTTTATTACTTCTGGTCGGTTAAGCCAACTCATGACAAATGAGGAAATGAATTTAGTGGCTTTGTGGGCTAAATTATTGTATCAAAATTTAACGCATGAAATGTAATTTCCTTGGTGAAATGGCAAGTAATATGAACAGAAGTTTTTTCTATTACTAAAGTCGTGTACTTGAGTTTTAAATGTTAGGAAACACAATAAAGACATGCAATATAAAGGCCACTATCACAAAGGATCAAGAATTAACAGCCAGTGTGTAACTATTTCAAATGTACAATTTAACATAGTGTAACACAGGATTGAAATTCATTCAAAGCCTTGGAGTGGCTGTCCTTTCCAACACTACTTTACACTTTACTGTCACACTTTGACAATTCTAGGTCTTCCTTATGCTTATTAAATCTCTTGCTTCGATGCCATATATCACCACATGAGTGTAACAACAAAAAAACTATCTAAAAGTTTAGAATTTCGAGCATAACAAAAAATTTTTGCCATAAAAGTAACTTAAGTAGCAATGCATAAAAAGGTTTCGTCCTTGGCTTTTATTCATTTCAGAATTTTATGTCTTCTTAACTGGCCAGATAGTCTTGTATAAACCTTGGATAAACTTGATAAAGTGAACCAAGACCTATCAAATAACAATCCTATTTACTGTTACATGAACAACATGACAAAAAAAGTGAATACCAGAATTGTGACAACATTGAATCAATTCATGTGGTTTACCAATATGTCACACTGCAGGGATAATTCATTAATCCAATACCGTCAATACACATATTAATCAGATGTTAAGCGATTATAACAAGATTGAATGATCATTATAAAACAATTCGTTAATTTCAATAATTTCATTACCCATACATGACATCAATCATTTGATGAACTTCAGAAGTTTAGGATGGAAATCTCAAATTAAACGATTTCTAGTTAATTATGAATATTACACAACCATTATATAATTGCAGTTGAAAAACCTAACCCAGTTTAATAAAATGCTGAATCATTATGTTAAGCAAAATATTAGACCAACGTCCTCAAATGTATTGCACCATGTTATGATAGGAAGCTAACCCAACCTTGCTTTGCACCCTCTTTTTACTTTCTTTCTTTCAGTCCCTTTTAACATGTAGCATTTGTTGACAGTAAAATGTAAAGCTATCAAACTGGCACTTTTCCAACTCTGTTGTCTTGCTACACAACTGGGTCTGTGCTAGATTGCCCTCCAAACTTCAAAAGGGTTACATGTCTAACAGTCGACTTGTGTCAGCCTACCGTTCTACGCTTGTAACACTTCATGAAAATATTTCTAATATTTACATCACGCGCCAGCAGCTAGACCGAGCACTTGAAGTCTCAAAAACACTGGTTTGGATGTTTTTATCACAGAGTGTTAGTATTTAGATCATGGATCTGAACCCCACATACAAATAGATGATAGATTGGCCAACAAATCATTCATTGGACAGACAGGAATGTCCAAACATTCACCACGTGTCCTGTCAAAACAAACAACACAATTATAGCCATGCTGTGATTCTATAATTTGACCGTGTGCGTGCAATACTCTGGTGGTATACACATAACACAAAAAGCATGAATTCAAACTTATAATATATGTGCTACTTTTCTGATACTGTCTGACACATAAAAATTGTATTTGATTATGAACCTATGACATGATATGGATCCTACATGTTCACCCTAACTGCATGGGAGTATGCTTAATGATAAGTGTTATATATTAATGTAATAACTATGATTTATAAGTATTTTGGATGTCATGAATCTGCATCTTCAATACACATACTTCATAATCTGATAATACACCAAACTTTCTTTTACCTTTGCTTTTGCCTATCGATGGGATTTATAAGCACTTGACTATTTTATCCCTATCTATAAATTTTGAAAATTCATAAATTTAGTTCTCCTCAGATACCAAAGCCTGTTATGTACATAGCTGATATTAACAAGAGATATACATAGTAAAAATATTGAATTTAATTTTAATCTGAGATTATAACACACAATCTCTCAAATTAGCAACAAAAAGTAGAAAACTAATACACTGTTCTGACAGTAGCACAGTAGAATCACAGTGTGTAACATGAGTAGACTCTTACACAATTCTCTATGCAAGAGATAAGGGAGGCTGAAGGATGGTTAGTGGTAAATAGAATACAAGACATAGGGCTTCAGATTGGTCTGTTGGTAATGTTGCAGTAGCAGCAGCAGCAGCAGTAGCACTAAGTGGTATCAGCAATAGTTGCATCCTATACATTCTCATCTTGATGGCATCTGGTTGCTGCTACTGCTGGGATAATCCGCATCAAGGTCGATACAATAAGTTGCATCATTATCATAAGTTGGCATGATCATGAAGACTATCATAAAATGATCATTGGAGTTGCTGAATTGCAGATATACAAAGAATAAGGGTGGGGTGCAAGAAAAATGGACGGGGGAGGAGAGATTATCAGCTTATGACGTCTATGTAGTACTACATACAACTCTACAAGCAGCAATAGTCACCCCACCCTTAGTGCTATGCAGCTACAGTATCCAGTAAAAGTGAGCTCAACTCTATTCAAGAATCATTCCAGTACAACTATATATTCAGACTGACATAATTCAGTAGTAGTAACAAGAAATTAATACAACTGAAGTAAACATGGTAGACAAAAGTTCACCAATGCTACATTAATGCGGAAAATTTTGACTAACACAGAGAGGTAGTCAAGACGTACTCAACACGTTTAAGAGACTGATTTTGGATTGACTCAAGGACAGCCTCAAGGTTGCCTGATGCACGTTACTGCTCTGAACTTCTGACACTATCACATTGTGACTTGAGAGAATGCTGCCATTATTCAACCTTCCCTGTCCCAACTAACCCCCGGGTATATACAATTGCATGATTTAAGCTGGACTAAGAATCACTCAAGAAAAAGGAGCATCATCTCACAAAACTCCATCTGCAGCAGCAGCTGCAGCAGCAGCAACCCATAAGACAAAAACAGGCCTCATCTATGAACACTATGGAGTCATGATTCATAGGCAAGTGGTACATTTTGGCCCACTATGAGGATATCCGATGTTATGATCCCACAATGTAGGAACTTAACCAAGCCTGACACCACTTGGCACGCAGAAACAAGATGCTGTAACCCTTCTTAACCATTCACATTTTGCTACATACTTCAGATCCTTATCATACTTGTCACTGCCCGAGTCGCTGGCTATTTCTCCTACATGTGCATAGTTCTCATACAATTGAGGGAAAAACATAGGTCTTCATCTTACGAACCGTACAAAAAAACAAAACACCTAACATTCACATGCATATTTCTCTTGGTCATCCAACACAACAAATACAGTAATTATAACTCATGAAGTTGGCATAAGTTATGGTATGTCAACTATGCAATGCCACATACATTTGTATTAGATTTGTCACAAATTACGGGCAGTGAATGAATAACATCTATATCTATTGTATTTATTAGGGGGATTCCTATAAAAATACTCTTATTTCGAATTAACAATGTGAGTAATGTTGCAGTAGCTATGCTTGTTTTTTATTTCTGCATATTAGTGCTAATGTTAGCATAGCATAGCATAGCATAGCATAGCATAGCATAGCATAGCCCCATTCAAACCCTCAGTGGAACAAGTCACTACTTTTATCCCCTGCGCATGGTTTTTGGTGGACCACCTAAGTTTTAAAAGTTTTAAAAACAAAAGCAAAAACACACATCCTTATTCCATTCATCCTTCCTGTCTTTCGCACTGGTTGTCCTTAAACTAATCTGCTATTAATCTCAGACTAATCTTAGTCCCACATTTGCATAAGATCTCCATTCAGAATTTCTTCAGCACCTCATTTAGATTCCAAAATGCTAAGCCATGTCAAAAAGTAGGAAAGCGAACCAGCTAAGAATGCAGCAAAAAACTGCACAAAAATACTCGGCTGCTCTACCACAACAGTCTTGATATCTGCATAACACCATGTTCATAACAAAAGAAACCCAAACAGTGACTTTTTGCTATGTAGCAAGAACTAAATGGTTCTTACTCGCAAACAGCTGGGTAAACCTGTTTTCACGAATTCTAGTTTTACCTGAACAAGTATATTGATTGCTAAACAGTGTTTTGGAGAAATATTATGTAATTTTATTTGATAATGTCTTCGATTCATATGTACAGTATGTGGGTGTCAAAAGAATATAATTCCTTCGACAACCTCTTGTCGCCATGGACAACCTATAATTAGTGAGAGGTCGACATTGCCTTTTTGCAGAGCTGTTCGGGCTAATACTGGATGCTTCAGGCAAATAACCAACGAAGTTCACAGTCACGACATTTCTGAAATCAGCGTTAATGCTTTCAGACATGCATGAAATATCGGAATATGATCCAAGCTTAAAGGCTGTTAAAACCTTTAATATCGATCAATAAACAGAAAACCTGCCATTCAAAAAAGGCAAACAAACTGTACATAGCCATGTAGAGCCATGTAGAGCCATGTATAATATTACAGGATAACACAGCAGCTTAGGCCCTAAGCACATCATGTGCACATTGTGAGGCAATGCTACAACACACCTAACTCTCGGAGGTATGACCATTCAATGACCACTGGTCAATTGTCCATTGTAAACAAAGGATGATGGCAGTATGTTGACCCCAGAAACCTGATATGTTCTTCCAGCAGAAGCTGGATGATTCAAATTGAAAATGGTCAACCCAAAGATGACCAAAGACCACTACAAATGTCAGCCCATGAAATTTAATTCAGTATAACACAAACTTAGATGAAACGTTGATATTGTGAGCCCTAAGTGAGTCAGGTATATAATGCACTCTCTGATGTATATATATATTCTACTGCTCTGCACATTCACAGTGCATTATTATACTTCTTCTCTCTGGACAGTGTCCAACCTACAGCTAGCTAACCACTGGTCAAACAGGAAAAGTGACAAGTTATTTGTATTTCGGGCAGACTGTCATGCAATCCTCTCATTAGTCTGTTCACTGTGTATGAACAATATATATAAGCATGATTAGCTCCTGTGGTCACTCTAGTCTACCTATTACGCTTGACCACTTCACAACCAATGGACAGGACTCACACATACAAAAAAAACCTGCCAAGCAACTGATTCCTATTTTGTCAAAAGAAGGTCCCCTGGCTATGAGAAGATTAATTGTGACTTGTGGTGACAATTGTGCTTACAGTAATGCAATCCTAGACCAATGTGGACCTACGATAGCGCAAGACAAAAAGCCTCTTTTGTGACATAACACTTTGGGACAACTTGCGTAGACCATCTCAATTCTTGGGGCCACCACATTTGAGAAAGCTACAGAAAGTCAACTAGGCTGGCCATTGATAACATCTACCTTCGCGGTCAATTTACTATGTTTACTTTTGGCCACTGATTCTTGTTCTATTCTTCAGGGCCTTGAAGCAATCTATGTTTTGTTGTAACAAGGGTTTCACAGCACAAAAGGACACCCTTCCAACATGTTCAATCACCAGAGGTCACTTTCATCTTAGTGACTTCCAAAGACCTGCCACACATGACATCAGAAGTATCTGTAATGTGATGTGTGACTTCATAAAATGACCAAGGTCATTCAGCTTTCAACACACAGCCATTCATTGCATTGAATATTATAATGGTCGGTCAGGAGACTGTTACACAATTGTTACATGCTTATTTCACACCATGGAAATTCTGTGGCCTTTTTTTTACCACTGTTTACTACAATAAAAGCGAAATTGAGCAGGAACAGCATGTGTCGTGAAAGTCCCATCCCCACAATCAGAGAGACTTGTATGTCGAGAAGTGTAAGTCATGACACAGTCAAACTATTGAAATGTTATCTTTAAAACAATGCTTAGGTCATCATCATTAAACACTAATTTAATACTTATAGATGAATTTTGTTAGGTGATAAGTTACTTTTAATCAACTGTTCAAATTTTCATATGCTGGCAGTCTTTCCATGAACCGTACCACTCACAGAGTTCTCTCGAATGAGGGTTACATTTAGTCCCGAGGGCTTCAATTCAACCATGGATTCATGTGTTTACAAATCCTGCGAAGTATTTCATGTTCTGACAAGGAAACCGTTACATGAAAAAGAACTTCAACCTTCAGAATTTTTGTTTATTGTAGACCATGCTTACCCTCGTCGTAAAACGGGTACAAAACTGAAACATGGAAATATGCGAACAAATGCCAACACACAAAACAACCCAGAATGCTTAGAGGAGGGATGGGTGATGGAGGAGATAAAATTGTGCTGGTATTTGATGTCAGCTGAGCCAACGTGCCATGTCATATGAACAGCCTCATCACTAGCCGGAGTCTGACTATGTATATTGAACATAGAAACCCTAGACAGACCATACAATCCATAGCACCATGTTATCTTTAGGCTCGGTTCTCTACAACTGTTTACGTCCCTACAGTCTGGTTGGTGCACTTCCCACAAGACTTAATGTCTCTGCTATATGGTCCTTTTAACTAAACATGTCTCCAAGCTATTTCAGGTTAATCTAAATATTTGGTCCCCATAGCAACTATGTATTGGTACTGTGCTAGATTTTAACTTCTGTTCATATCAATCTAACCCATGTCACTTTCACAAGATTCCTCTACCCACCATAACATATACTACTCTGGATACCTCTCTACTACAGCTCAATGAAGCAATGATGACTGTGACCATTTAAACAATATCTTTTTTTTATTAACAGAAACCTGAGTGCATTATATAAGTTGTAGGTATCACTGATCAGATCAATAAAACAAGTTATCCATCAATAAAACTAGTTATCCATTTCCGCCATGTACCAATGATATATATGCACCGCAATAACATAATACACAATGACATTTGTGTGTTAGTAACTGTGTTACCCAAGCATCTAGTGCAAGGGCAACTATACAGAGTACAGTAGTATAGACTGTACTGTACAACATTGTTCAACATATTTTTTTTATATAGCACAATACATACCAGCTGGACTTCTCCGAAAGCACCTCTTCCAATGACCTTGATCATGTGGAAGTCCTCGGCCTTCATTCGAAGGTCGCTGATCAGGGTGGATGGTCTCTCATCTGAAAGAACAAAATAAAACGTCATTTCCGGCACAAAAACTTGCAAAAAGCCTAAATTAATCACTCTCATACTTAGACACAGGACCAGAAACAATAACACTCAAGGACAAAAAAAAAAAAAAAAACCAACATCATTTCTGGAATAAAACCCGGCAAAAAGCCATAACAATGCACAGTTGAGTCATGTGTATTATTTACTCTCATATTTGGGCAAAAAAAGCTAAAAAAAATACTGCTCTAGTGTTATATATAACTTTACCCTGTCAGCACTGACAACAGCTGCCATTAATAACAGAGCAAACGGAGCTTATGTATATAAACGATAGTGTTCACAGGGCAAAAGTTCAGTGTTCATAGTGGTGTATGGGACTTCCTATGCAACATTCAATCCCCTACCAAAATCTGAAGTCTATCAGAAAAGATATGGGGACCTCCACAAAAACCAGACCAGTACAAAATGTACTTAACTTTTCTGGCAAGATCTACAGGAAACTGACTTCTTACTCAATACTCAAACCAAACGATATAGTGTATACATTGCAGTAAACACCTACAAACTGACAGGCAATCGTAAACCCCATGCCTTTATTAGTCTAAATTGAACATAATAAATTGGAGAATCAATGGCAAAGATGTTCAAAAGTCAGTGAACAAATTCAAAATAGGTACACCAATTGTAAGTAAATATTTGATTTAGAAGAGTAAATTATTGTGAAGTCTAATTGAGAATTCTTAAAATAGGAGATATTGATATTTGAGTACACCTGTACTTATCAACAGTATCTAGCACATACAAATGCAGTTGCTAAAAGTCAAGAAAAAAAAATTCAACCTTTTAGTTGCATAGACTAATACCATTGAACCAAGTTACAAATGTTCAGAAAATGATTATCTTATGATGAAGTTATGTAAGTCAAATCTCTAGTGGCTCCATGGTCAAATGGAGCCATATTAATAAAGTACATCAAATTAATGGCATTAATTCATTAGAGGTTTGACTATTTGGCTGGGAGTCAGGTGAGGATTGCTATCGTAAGAGTGTTGTTGATAGTGTAACCAGTCATCCCATACATCTATGTAAATGTGACATGGAGCAAGACATGCACCTGTCCCATCTTGCTTTCATCTTAATTGTGCCTTGACACGCGATTTGCTGTAATTTACGACTACACAGGCATGCACACCAGTCACATGCTAAAAACTGACAGGCTAGAGAATATCCAGCAGTAAACAATCATAGTACAATCAGAGGCAATCTGCTGTCAACATTCTGACCATTTACATCACACTTCACCTCAAGGCTACTTTCTCATTTAGTGTCCTATACAGTCCTAAGCATATCAGCACGTGCTCTATCACAATGTAACACGATATTCATAGACCATCGTTCTCACAATTGATTGAATGATACAGCCAATTACTAACTGTAGTAACAACATAACAGTATTAGATAAATCAATATACAACCATTGACCTAATGAATACAATCTGCAATCAATCATCACTTTTGACTTAATCAACAAGCTGCAGCTGATCAATAAACGAAGGATTGGCTTCACTGTGTAAACATGTTTTAAGTAAAACACCATTAAACAGAAATATGAGCATGATAGTAAAGATACCACAGAGAAGATATATGAACTATTTCTCCTCTTTGATCATGTTGATTGATACGTGGAAAATATTGGATTTTTTCAGAAACACTGGGAGATTATTTCAAAAATACTGGGAGATTTAAAATCAATTCTTCTCTCTGATAAAAAAAAATTGAGATTTAAAAATTTTTTAAATTCTTCTTTTACAAATTTTACTTTGCAATTAGGTCCCATTTATACAGCTGATTCATGAGACCGGAAATAAGAGATTGTCAAGGGCACTATATTTTTCATAAATTTCCTCTCAATAAAATCAATAAAAATGTGGTCGTTGAACTTTCACAAAGCTTCTTGTACCCCGAACAAAACAGCCTAAGTCTACATCAGACAAAAACAACAAAAAAAGACAAAAAACGATGGGGTGGGCATATAATCCATTCTAAACACAGCAGCCATTTGCAGAAATAGAATGATGACGTCACAATTCGTGCTACAAATAATCAGCTAGTCTCAAGGTGCTGTGACTGTGCTATTATTAGATGAGGGATATTAACAGCTTGGCTTGGAATTAGGATGCTGACACAAAGAACAGGCCATTTCCTCATGAGCTCATGCCTTTCCCTTTTGACTCATTTCACACTTGCGGGCTAGTACATCACTAGCTCACCATCTGCTAATATTTCCACAATCCCCTTTTTCGTTTTTATCTAAACACAATCTTTTTTTCATTCAATATCAAGTCAACACACATGTTCAATTATATAACTGTAAATTACATTTCCTCAGCACATACCACAAGGCAAACAGGATCACTGTCAATTTCATTCACCTAATATTTGCAAAAGGAATGTTCATTTACACAGAGAATTAAATTTAGACGAGAATTTTCGAATTTATAAAATCAATCACTGCTTCAACCTTTAAAATATGTCATTAAATCAACTTAAGTTAGTCTGAAAAACTAATTAAAAAGAGTCCTGTGATCCATTAATGCAATTTAGACTTGAGTCTGCAATTAACACAAATTTATAAAGAGGATACAATTATTGCAAAGCAATACAGCAATACAACACAAAAGTTGCAGTTCTATTCAGTGAGTATTCGCTATTGTCTGGGGTGGAACAGAGGTCTGCTGGCTGCAGTGCTTTGTTTACTTGAGTTCAAAGCTCAGCAAGTGGTAATTAGACAGCCTGGTAATTGGATGGGGTCTCTATCTGCATCACTCTGGTCTGACACACATCTGGCTGATCTGTGTAGGGTGGGCAGCTTGATTCAACTGCTGAATAGATGTTAGAAAAGATGGGACTATGACTCATTACAACAATAGATAAGTCCATGCCATCACTATCAACAACAGCAGACTTCAGTCATTGTACTTTTTTCTCCCCCTACTGCCTCGGCATGATGCTGATAAGCAAACTTAATTCACGACAATAACACACAATGCATCACACTACAGACATCCTGGACTCGTAATATACATTTAATATATCCCAGCAAACACAGCCCGGGATTCCCCTTTATTCAGCCTATTGATAAATTGCTCCATAGCCCTCGGATGACTGACCATGGAGTCTCCATGGACTGACCAACATAAACACAACCCAAAGCAACCCAATCGTGACCAGCAACCAAGGTCACCCATCATTACAACCAAAATACCTAGCCATACAGTTCACATATTTTATACTGCATATCTACATGGTACAGCAGAACCTTGCCTTGGGCATGTTGAAAATTCACTAATAGGTCACTTTCAATTAATGCAACCAAATCTCAGCCCAATAATAAGACTACTAATAATGCATTCACTGCCAGTCAGACGTGTCTATAATCAGCAATGGTTATATCAGTGTCCAGATATGACAAGGTATTTGTCCAGGATTGTACTGTAGACTACCTTTTACACCAGACCAACAAATATATAAATACAACAAAACCTGGTTATAACGTAGACTTTTTACAGTCCAAAAGTGTTCATTATTAGCGGGTCCAAATGTACTACTGATTTGGAAGGTGGTTTCAATAACATATACACATGTCTAGTATCAACTTGACTCCCAACACATTATTCCCATATTCAGAGGCAATGTTGTTCAAGCTTATCACTGCAATCGATGGACATCATGTCTAGACACTGAAGAACTGTTTCTGGCATAAATCGATTACAAAACGCCAAGAGAAATACTTACATCGTATGAGGAAGTTTTCCACATTTTTGTTTCTTCTGATGGCAGGATAGCTCAAGTCAGCCACCAGGGCTGGTAAACTGTCCTGAAAAAGCAAATGCATAAATCTTTAGTTTGGTCCACAAAAACAAAATAAGTTAAAAATCATTTATATGAAGATGTTGTCTAATGCACAAACAGCTACTTCAAGCAATTTACACCAAACAATTAAAGTTAGATTACTTTATGTTACATTAAAACTAAACTAATTATAAAGCAGCCGTTTAATGCAAGGATGAATAACTATTTTATGCTTGTACAACAGATGTAGATTTTGAGTAGTTTTTATCAGCCATCAATTTGTTATAAAAGATAGTAACACATATCCAATATACCAGTGCAAAAAACCACCATTCCCATATTTCAACAGTATTCAGCACATAAAAGTATTTAAAATTTATTATGACATAATTTTGATCATCAGTGATTAATGAGATAAGGTAAAATTATTATTTCATGACTAGCAAATGTTTTTGTGATCTGTTTATAATAGTCACTGTGTCATAGCAGTCAAATCTAGACACTGAAATCATATCTATGGTTCATTTCAACCCCCAACAGTGCAAAACTAACAGGAACGTACAACCTGCTCTGTTTATTTGTTCAGATGCCCAAAATTAGTTGCAGACAGCCTGAGACAGGGCAGGTGAGCATTTGGGTTATACATTATGCTGGCAGCAATGTTGGTTGGTGGGTCATGTCACAGCTGACAACCCTTGTACTCAGTAAACCCATGACTCATTCTGTATTGTTATACTCAAAGACAATTTCACAACTAACCAAGTAGATTGGGATCTTCAAAATAATATCAATATCTCGTCAGTACTCAGTAGGATCCAATTAATGTATTCATTGTATTGATTAGATTGATTTAAATTTCATGTTCCACATTGGAATAATTGGAGCTGTTTGGTTCAATATATACCCAATTAAAATTAGATATTATAATCTATTTATTTTTATTTTTATTACCGAGTAGTGCTTGTAATTCAGTGGCCGATTAAATGAGCCTTAACAAAACAATAACTGGGCTTTTCCTATATGCCTAGTGAACCAAGTAATATTGATTAGACACACACAGTCCCAGTGTACAACATTCCTAAATATACAGACCCACATCATGCAATTCATCATGAAACTGACAGTTTAGCAAGATCTGATGTTCCAGGTATGCTAACTGCTTTCAGAAGCTCTTCATAATAACTGACTTCGAACACTGACCTACACAATTGCTGAAACTAATCCCTCAAAGGCTTTATATTGTGTCATGTCTTTAATTTTTTCTTACTAAACTTTCTGCTGTAACTTACGCTAATTTTAATATTTTTTTTTAACACACAACCAGTAAATATTGGTGGATGTATTGGATGAAAGGGATCCAATTGGCACTTTTCAAGAACAAAGGTTTTGTCGATTAAGAAGCCCTCCCCCCCCCCCCCCCCCCTTCCCTCCCTTGTGTCACTTGGTGCTTGTGACACTGACAGGTGTCATGTCTCCTGTAACTGTTGTCAAGTGCATGACAGTCCTTTCTTGACCATTTTCACCTCCTTCAGACACTCACCATGATGCCATCGATGTTTAACTCGGAACTGGGGTTCCGCAGACATGTTTCCAGTTGACCGAGACGTAGCTGATATTCCGGGTCGTTGGTCACCGACATTTTGCACTTTTTTGGACGGCAGCCGGTTTTTTGAAAAGCTTTTGCAGAAAAAGCACGCCCGCTGGGCTATGGAACCGTTAAAACTTTAGCTCACATCGTGTCATGGCGAGTCTTCCTTGCTCACGAATCAGAAAATATCAGTGCCGTCCAATGATAAATACATGCGCTGACAATAAACAGGAATTCTTGTAATCCACAAACCACTGTGTTGACATCCGCACCGAGGCGGCTGCTCAAAAACTTTGTCCAACTCCCGAAAAGCACTTCG
The DNA here is from genome assembly GCA_932294295.1 of Alitta virens. Lineage (NCBI taxonomy): Eukaryota > Metazoa > Annelida > Polychaeta > Phyllodocida > Nereididae > Alitta > Alitta virens. Next base: position 16,478,604 of record OW028573.1, on the reverse strand, counting down.
TGCAGTTCAATAACACACAATCCGAGGATCTCACATGCCTTCCAAACACATAGTTTTGTATCTCCACAAGTATCCGTGATCAGTAATGTGCAAGTCACGATGTAAAGCAGCCCAGATATCCACAATTAAGGCTGCACACCGTCATTTTCAACAGCCATCACAGGCAATATGGCCGCACTGGTCGACCCAGTTTTTCCTTGGACGGGTCCAATGACGAAGCCCGCGAACCATTGAAATGATCCTTCGCGCCTTTGGTCATTCAGCTTCATTCGCACTGAAGCTACAAATCAAAAGAACATATGGACAGTGCTTTCTTGACTTATTTTGTTAAGATTAAATAATAATGACTATGATTATAATTCGTGACCTCCTATAGAATCTATTACATGGCCTGATGAGAATTGCCTTCTCAGCAATTTAATTCAGAGGAGGGGAAAGGGCACAGGATATCCATATGACCAATTTTTTCCTATTACAGTGTAGGTACATTAGACCTGCCAAGCTGAGTCCAGAACAGGCTACCTGGTACTATAGGCCTATAGTTTTTTTTAATGGGCATATTACCATAAATGGCATGCACGGAGAAGCAAAATGAACAGAAATAGACGTCAAAGCTCACTTTCTGCTAATAAAAACATGTTAAGTTCTGGGAACCAAATAACCATATTTTCTATTAGCTTCTATTGTAATTTCTGCTTCTCCTTGACCATAATAATTGGACAGTTAATATGGATCCTACTTTAATAGCATAATAGTAATGTGAATAGTTATTCTTCGGACTTGTCTTGCACAAAAATAAAAATAAAAAATATTTGTACACACTCGATTTAGGAAATGAAGTTGAGAACCAGTGGCGCAGCAGTCTCTCTCCCCTCCCCGGGACAAATCTTGGGGGAGGGGATAGAAAACGGGGGATTTAATTGGTTCACTATAGCAATGGAATTAATTTAGAATATTTAGCTCTATCATTGTGCAGTTCATTCTCTGATATATTCCCTAACTAGCTGGAATAGGTATTATTGCGATGTTGGTTCTGTTGTTTGAAGATTGAAGAGTAAATTGGTGCATATATTGCTAAATTTAGATCTATGAAATTCAAAATTTTATTCTGGGTAACCTGAAGACGTGGATGTGGATTTTGTAGATTTAACTTATATAGTAGCTATAACTGATTTAATATAATATTAAACTGCACAATAACAGATAGTCAATAACTGGACCCTAATGGAAATAAGTCCTTTTATGACTCAGTGCTCTTTATTCTTATAGATTCATACCTTATGTAATCAATAAAATAAAATTAAATGGGGACATGATGTAGCCATATGATCAATTTAATCAAAAATGATTTAAGAGCTTTTATTTATTTGATATTATACATGATAGTATCGCCTAAAAATTTATTAATAGAGATCCAGGTAATTAAAGCATTGAAGTCACCAAGAAGTATATCGCTAGAGGACCAGTCAATAGCGTCGTTAAACGATAGATGTCGCTTGCGTGAAAAGTCAGCGCTCTCTATAGTTTACAACAGTCAAGATGCAAGATGGCGAATATTACAAGTGAATTTGAGATTCCCTCATGGTAAGTTAGCGTGAAATAGCATATATACAACCCGAGACGTCTATTTCAGATGCATTTAGTTCAGAACTGCACTTCAGTGTGTGAACGTTAAATAAGCTCTCCTGAAATAGGTAAACGGGTGTGCAGTGCCAAGGAATTGACCAAACAGCTTCTCCAAATGCATGGGCTTCTGACATTTTCTGATCTCGCTTGCTATGCTATATATTTGCTAGAGCCCGTTAATCGAAAATAGGTTATCTAACAATATAGACGTAGTCATGATCTCTAGACAGGATTGGAGTATATATGGTTCATTCCACTGAAACGTTGCACCCCCCATCCGGCATCCCTTATGGCCTCAACTTTAAAATGTGATAAAAACATGCAGTAAATACACACAAGCAATTTTTGCTGGAGTCGGTAATAACTGATGTTTTGGCTCTTTTCGCTGTAAAAGTCGGCAAAAATGGCATGTCCCACACCTCATTTTATATATATCTCTTCACCCTATTCATTAATGTAAGTTTAAGTTAAGACTCAGTTATAATATTCACATAGATATAATCAGAAGTTGAACTTTCAAAGTTGTGAAATATTTGCAGTTCCAGTAACATACATTGCTCATTTGTTTAAGTTTGTCTATGTAATTGATGTCCCTCCTGTTACCTCCTGTTAAAATGCCGCTAGATAGAAGACAAAGATTGTACATAAAGTATACGCACCTTCCAAGATACAACAGTGCTGGTATGGGGGACTTCAGCATATTGGAAAACCAGCTTGCATTATTTAAAGAAAAGAGATAAATTTCAGCAGTTTTGTTAAAATCTTCGCTAATAAGATAATATAAGAAAATTCATAACTAGATAATGACTACTTTCTCCACCTTGAAATTTATAGAAAACATTACCAAAATCTCCCTCTTCAAAATGGTTTTGGTTTCAAGTTGGTGGATGGTATCATACCTTGGCAATATGACGTTAAACTTGGGGAAAATTGTGATTTTCTGTAGTTTTGCAATGGTTTTTCTTGGAAACCACATGTCTGGCATGCATGTTGTTCATGATACTATAAGAGCCCACATAAAAGAACTCACAGAGAAAAAACCAGCCTTCTACATTGAATACTTTTCTTGTTACAGCCTTTCAAATGTGGCATTTCAGAAAACGGCGTAAAATGAACAAGCATTTTAAAGCAACCACAATTCCCTTCACATTCAATTTACAGCTTGGAAAATGTATGTGGTTAGAGTGATGGGTCTAGATATACCAGCTTCCAAATATAAAGCCCATTGCAATAATAGTTCTCAAGATACAGCCTCTTAAAATCTAGATTTCATTTGACACTGTTAAAACGAGTTTGAAAATCGAGTAAACTTAGTCCCCTTCTTTAATTTTTCTACCCAAAACTATTAAAGCTATCAAGCTGAAATTTTGCATCCAGCCTACTAACTAATGTAGCTATGTTGGAGAATTTTTTCAAGAAAATTTGAGATGGTCAGGCAGGAAGATTTTCAAAAATTTGTTGATTTGGCATGGAATGACCCCAAGTTTATGCGGAAACTTTTAATAAAGCTTTAAAGCAATTCTGAATGTACTCCCTGATTACAAAATGGAACGGAACTTGGGCGAAATGACTGTCATTTCCGTTTCAGATATTGCATAAAGTTTTCCTAAATGTCTATCCCAGGGTTGGTGGATTTAAATCAGGTTGATTTAAAATCAAGGGATTTTTTAAAAATAAAATCATTGATTAAAAACAAAATGCTCTTCACTTTTTTTATACTTTTTTATATGCATGTAGCAAAAACTTTATTTAATACTATTTAAAGTTAGAAGTTAACAAAACTACGAAACAGACTTTCGTTATTCTTTTCTATTCCATCAATTATAAATATATATAGCTTTTATTTACACTTTTTCATAAAAGATAGATATGTCACATATATCTATAGCTCTACTCACTAAATCTATCTAAACCTACACCTACAGAAGTATGATATATATATATAGCTTAACGTTCAAGGTCCCAGTTGCCATAATTTCATGTTTTCTGGGCAGAGTCCTGCTCTTAGACATTCAGTGTTTAAGCGAAATAATATATAAGTATATATACATAAAAGATAGAGGATAAATCACAGATTAAATCACAAATACTGATAACAATATCAATATTAGATTGAAATTTTACAAAAATATATACAAATACTGATCCTAATATCACAATAAGATTCAAATTTACACAAAAGATAAGAATGTTCACATGTATAAATGTATACAAATTTAGTCCATGGTTGCATTTGAATGTAGGAGAGAAAAATACCAGGCAACATTGCACTGACCCTGGCCTTTGACTCATCTAATTTGTGTTGACAACAAAACATTTTTTAATATTTCCTTAAGGTAAAATATAAAAAATGTTTTTTAGCTTTTTGCAGGCATTTTAAGTCAGTGATGTATTTTTCTTGAAATGAAAGGAAAACAGGTTTAATGTTAAAACTAGCTTGATGTAAAGCACTTTAAGTCATCGCTGAAGCACTGAAAGTCAGGTTTTCGCTTCTTACTGAGTGGAGGATAAGAATAAACAAACCGATATCAATTAATGCATGAAAACAATGCCATAACTCTGTAGTCAATGTATGATTAGAATATGTTATTGTTATTGTGCAACCTTTTAACTGTGCTGAAGCAATGTCTTTTGAGTGTGTTGTGATTATTATGATGTTAGGTTTTTGCAGGCATTTTAAGTCAGTGATGTAACAAACTGTATTATAACATTTTAGAACATTATTCCTTAATTGTTTACAAAAATCTGATTTAGATTTTCTTTTTTAATCCGATTTAAAAAAAAATCCCAAACCATGCCAGTGGTCTATCCTGTTACTGTCTATCCAGTTACCATAATGGCTGACATAACAGGTTACATTCACCAACCAATTTAACGTTAAATTTATGAGAATGACCTTAGTATTTGACCGTAATTGCTTTGGTTTCATTTCAGGGCAGGGAAGCCACCTGTTGGCCTCCATTTGGATGTTGTTAAAGAGACTAAAATGATTCAGGTAAGTCTGTGTACTTAGTCAGCTTTTAGGCAGGTAGAATCCTGGTACATGCTGAGCACTGGTATTGAATGACACAATAACTTGTTTTTCAGAAACTAATGATTGATGAAAAGAAGTGCTACTTATTTGGGAGGAACAAACTAGCTTGTGATTTCAGCATTGATCATGGCTCATGCTCACGCGTTCATGCTGCTCTCGTTTGGCATAAACATCTCAACAGACCTTTCCTCATTGACCTTGCCAGTGGTAGGTTGAAGATGAGTTCACTTAGTCTATGTTTATTGGATATGTTCAAGTGCTGTGCAGATATGCCGGCTTTCCTGGCTCATAAGTTTATTTTGCCAATTTGCAGTTCATGGGACATACATCGGCTCTATTCAATTGGAAGGCAAGAAACCTCAAGCTGTTCCTTTAGATAGTGAAATACACTTTGGTGCGTCGTCAAGGCGATACATCATCAGAGAAAGACCACAGACTCTAGTGCCGGCTTTAAATTCTGATGATAAGACAGGAGAGGAGTTGGAGGGAGGTTTAATGGGTCTGCCAGAAACTGAATCTGAATTAGATGTAAGTAACAAACACACTCTGAAATAGATGCTATAAAAATAACAACCCTTTCCCCTTCATTTAATTTTATGTCATTTAATTTGGTGTAATTGTACTTTAAGATATTGGATACTTATGATATAGTCATTATCATTAAAGGTTGGAGACATGCAAAAACACACAATGCCATTGTCAATAGATTTTACTTTGGTGAAATTCAATAAAACTGCTAAAACTGAGTTTGGTTTTGATCATGTCCACTTATTGTGTATTGGGAAATTCTTTCTTCAGAATTTAACAGAATTCAATACTGCGCACAACAGAAGAGTCACTGCAATACCAGACATAGCTGATGCACAACCTAATCCTTTGAAAAGAAAACGAAAAAGCTTTCATGTGCAGTTCAACGATGTTGAAGATGTTATTAATCCAGGTTGGTAATATATTCTATGTTCTGAAAAATTGGCTTTCTTTAGAAGCTTGTTCACAATGGAATTTGAAATTAGTCAGTGGCTATCTTTAGTGCATGAAATAGTGAATATCATGGCCAAATCATCAGTTAAAAGTCTGCTTATTTTCATGCTTACATGGTTTAGTCAGTTGCTATAATATTAATGACTTAGATTACATTGTATTAAAAGAAGTCAGATTAACTTTCATATTTTGGTGGATGAAGTTTGTTAAATTAACAGAAATATTGTCTAACAAGGTGATATATGAAATACACCTGAATTCAATTTTGTTTTTTGTTTTTTTTACAGAGGACATTGATCCTTCAATTGGACGCTTCAGAAATATGGTCTCAACAGTTGTTATACCAGCCAAGGTAAGACAAAAACTGGTATACGTTTATGACATTTTTTTGCAGCAATGCTATTGTGTTAATGCTGTGCTATGTAAACAATGAGCCTTAAAAAAAAATAATAATAAAAAAATATATATATACATAGATATTAATTACTTGCAGAAACCAAGAACGGATGATGGTGGTCAGCATGTGGGAGACAGTCTGTCACATCGACTGAAACACTTGCCATATCAAACAAGCTTATACAGTGACATGGAAGTTACAAGTGGAGGTGCTACATCAGTTACTGGATCGTTTGGTTCATTTAGCATTGCTTCAAAACTTGGTTTGAAAATCCCAAATTTAGCACCAGACGTAGACGCTGCGCCCCGTGTTATGCCTCCCATTGCCCCAGTGCCTGCAGCACCCCCTATTTTCCATCAAGAAGCAGATGTGGATCCGTTGGAACCCAAGAAGAAGAAATATGCAAAAGAGGCTTGGCCTGGCAAAAAACCCACTGCATCATTACTGGTGTGAATATTGTGTATATTTCATATGTCGTGTGTCCTTCATCTCATTCACGTGTTGGCAAATGCCTGTAAATTGCATGCTTGGTCACTGTTTATATGTTTTAGTTAGGATCTAACACATCAAAAGTGCTGAACAATAAGTTGTCGTCCCAAGCAGTGGAACACTGTTACGTTTATTTACTGTGTACTAGGAATATTCTGTCATGATCATAATGTACATATTATGCTATCATTTTGTAGCACTGTTTTCATGATAAGTTTCAGGTTGTAATAAAGGCAGCTGAATGCATATAGTTCCACATTATAATTTTATGGATATTACACACAGCCATTCTAATCCGTATGGAGTATGTTTGGTAATATTGGTCAATTTGTGTGAATGATTTTGTGCTCATTTGAATTTTGTATTATTTATTAAGACAGGTCTGTACTGAAATTCTTACACCAAAGCAATTGGTGTATAATGTAATGATTAAAAATTGTATTACAGGTGTAAATTTTTTACATGAAATGAAAAGTTAGTTGTGAATTTGCATCACCTCATCACATTTCTCTAAAGGTGGTAATATGATGCTTTAAGATGTTCAATGGGACGAGTGAATACTTTTAATTGATCACTTCTTGCGAGATTTATAATGAGAATGAAAGTAACATAATGAGCATACTATCTGCCAACAAGTGTGAAAGAGTAGTTCTATACAAATATGAATTTTGTGTCAATGCGAGTCTTAGAGTACCTCACACAAGTGAATTGGTTTTTGTTGGGAAATGAGAATGCTATTGGCAGTAAAACATTTTGTATGAAACAGTTTCTGTTCTATAATTTTACATACCTTGCATGACTGGAATTCTTTTACTGATTATTCTATTTCTAAAAAAAAAAGTTATTTGTGCTGCCAAGCAGGGTGATTTCTTCATAGGACAAAATTTTATTGAAATTGAAAAATCATGAGATTTTCATCATCAGCAATGACTTATTTTTGTATGAAAAAAAAAACATGTGCCTTCATGATTTGAGAATGTTATCGATTTCTGAGACTTGATTTTTGTCACAGGATGTGAAACTGCTTGTTTAAGAGAGCATGTGATTTTCATTTAAGAAACGAAAGATCTGAATGTGATTTTCACCAACAATGTGAAATATAAAGTGAAAATGCCATAAATGAAAGGCATGTGATTTTCAGCATGATTCAGTGTGCTGTCAGTGAACCTTGTAGTTGTACGATGCAGTAGCACTTGAAATCTATCCGGCTTTGGGAGGTTGTTAATTGGTGACTTCAGAGACTACAGGGGGAGCTGCGTGGTCCTTGACAACCTTTGTTTTATATGACGTCACTTAGTGATCAACAGCTAGACAGAAAGGCGGACATGCTGTAGGTGATCGTAATACCTGTCGGCCATACTATGGCCAAGGGTGAAAACCTAGTTGAGGTTTCATTGCATGGCACTAGAGGAAAGCCCCTGGTGCTGCGATAGAGAGACCTCTGGTGGCAAAGTAACCATTGGATACAGCACGAGCACTTTAAATGTTTTGTGCCCAGACCTGGGTATATATTCGTATACATAATATTATAATATATAAATAAAGAGTACAATACATTGTACTGATACATCCAGAAATTCAAGCGCTCGTGGGATACAGTATCTCCGAAGGTGATGGCTTCCTAATCCATAGTTTTTTTCCACAAAACGGGCTATATTGGAAAGTAATGTTGATGCTGTGGTAATTGCTAATCGTGAGGTAGCAGGTTTATTTATTGTAGGTCTGTTAGTGTATTGTCCTTTTGGTTATACCATCCCAAAGTGTTGTTGACTCTGGCTTTAAAAAAAATATTCCGGACCTGGCACTTATATAAATAAGTTTGTCAAACTTTGCCAGAGCACTGAGATGACAAAATTATGATACATCCATCATGTTTAATCTGAGCTAACAGTCTCAGTTATAGTGCACTCTAAAAACAGTTGTCTAAATGACTAGGGGTAGCCTAGTGTATGCACTCTAAAGTAGTCAATATGACTAGGGGTAGTAGTGTATGTCACTTAAGCGGTCAGTAAGAACAGGGGTCATCATGATTGGCCCTAAGGTAGTCAATATGACAAGGGATATAGTCATATATGACATTCGAAGGTAGTCAATCTGAATAGGGGTAGCCATGTATGGCACTCTTAACTAGTCAATAGGAACAGGAGTCGTCATGTTTGGCCTGAAGGTAGTCAATATGACTAGGGGTAGTCATGATGGAAATCACTGCTGGCTTAAATCATAGTAGAACAATTACTGTGGATTCGTTACATTCCTAAGTACATTTGCTAACTAATGAAATTGTACTTGTCTTCCAGTAACATAAATCATATTATCAGGCATAAAGGCAGTAACGATTACACTATATTGCAAGCAGAGAATCATTCTGAAAATGGCTATTACATGAGAATGGCTAGAGAATTAATTGATTCCCACACAAGGAGAATCAATCTCTTGGTCAGGTTTTATGTCCTTTGTATTTAATGCAATGAAACAGACCTTGAGGTATATTGGGATATTGGTTAATTTAATATCTAGCTGTATTTGTGCATGCATGCAACCCTCCAGGCAAAGTTCTTTACTTCAATTAGGATTGATATCCCCCACATTTGGTTGGTAAATTGTAGTGGGTAAGACGGGCTTTATATTTTGCACCAGATAGGGCTGATCGGGACAGGCAAGTGCCAAGGCAATGAGGCGAATGAAGGAACCTTCCAACATGAGCTGGATTCAAACCCAGTGGTTGGCAGCCCAGTGCAACCACTGCGGTGGGTACTGGTTAGGTTTATTTCATTTTATAAAAATGAAATAATTATTGTGTTCTTAGTTGTGGAAGACTGGATTGGGATTCCATTTAATAATATATTCCATTATGATTGTCATCACTGTTAAACTATCATAAAAATACGACGTTTATACATCATTGTGACGACCCCAGTGTATTGTATGCAAATTTATGTGGCATTATACAAACTTGAAGATGACATTTATCTCTCCATGTATATAGATATGTTTATATAGATATGTTTAAATAGCTGACATAAACCTGAATTAAAGCCAATTAACCTGCCTTTTATTATCACTTTTATTACTCGCATAGTATATTGGCAGTATCAGAGTATGTGCTTTCAATTCACAATTTTATTTACCATGGATGGTTTAGTTATCATCTCTGCCAATATTTTGCCATTTGATAGTGGCCAGCTATGGTATGATTTAAGGACTGACAAAATTTTCCCAAATTGCATCCACTGTAAGTGACCTTTCTGATGACGTTTATGGTGATATAAGGTGGCCATTACTGGCTTCCATCCATCTCCTAGATTCGTTCCAGATATTTTCAGTTTATCATCAAGTATTTGCTCAGTGTCTTGTAGTTTGTGTTGTTTCGTACGGCGGACCTCTCGGGGCTATTGTGCCATGAACAATTGATGACGATGGATGGGGGGATTTTTTATGAGGGCCTGCTGCGTAGTTCCTATGTGGTGCATGAGAAATATATTGCCCTTTCACAATCAAAGGCCCTTTATAAATTGTATTTTCTCAATGATATTGAATTCTCTACACTCTTTATATTGTTGATTTAGGTTGAGACACCATCGTGGATACATTTTGACCCTAGTGGTGGTTTCTTTTGGTAAATGAAGCATTTGTGACCTTAAATAACTTGTACAATACGATACGGTATGATACGATAAGATACGATACGTATGGTAGATAACTTAATCGTTTTAAATAACTTAATCGTATTTTAGATAACTTAATTGTAGTTCTGTAATGTTTGACAGTTAAGAAAAAGGACTTGTATTGATCATGCAATACCAACAGTTAAAATTACCCCTGAAGACTTGGATTGTGTGTGGATATCAAAAACACCCATGCTCACGCTGATACACACATTACAAATTGTAAACAGCCAAACTTGCATGTAAATTATAAGCATGTTCTTACTTCATGCACAATTTCTTGTCATGTGACTCTTTGTTCCACAGTTGTAACACAACAAAAAGACTTGCTGTGACTACGTTACCGAAAGAAGTTGCCGCAACGATAATGCATTCTCGTGAAACGCCATGAACTATGTTTTAGCCTCTATGAAAAAAATTGGCCTAGATGTCTTCTTTTGTGGCTTTAGCAAGGAAAATAAGATTGGATGCTTTTCCCCTTTGTGTAAACCAGTGGCAAATAGGTGCCTGCATTATGTATGTGGATAAAATACGAGGCATTTTCTGACCAGAGTATTATTGCAGAGCCAAGGTAATGTGCACAAGGACAGTCCTTGGTCTTTAACTCGACATTAGCGACACCTTGAGCTATTATCCCAGCTGACGTCACTCTGAAGCTTACGTCACAATAGCCCGTTTGACGCTGCGACGCCAGATCTGACGGGAGGTTTGACGTTGGGAGGTCATTCTTAGCCGCCTGCTGAGACCCTTTGAGCTATTGAGTCTAATACCACCACATCCTCCTCCTTGCACCTCAATGGCTCTTTGTGACAATAGATTGAATAGAATTCTCCGACACAAGGTCATCTGTGCCAAGGTCCATTCATGAATGCAATGCTGACCGGCTGCTTGCAACTTTTGTCAACAGGGCCAGGCTTTCGTTAGAATAACTATCCTCTACTCTCCTCTTAGCTGTGGACCCAGTCCTTGTATTTGACATGCTGATAGTTTTGGTTGCAGGGATGATGGCAACATGGTTTGTAGCTGTTTGTCTACACCTGCATGTCACTTGTAAACTAAGCTGGTGCAGTGGATGGATGGCCAAGTGGCAAGTCAATGGCAGTGACTTGTGGTACGCGGGTTCAAACCACACCCAGGCTGATCTCTTTATGAGCCATCTCTTACTACCGCCTGTCCCATAAGATGGAATGGTACTATAAGGGAAAATGCAGGCTGGTAGGGACATAGTTATCGTTGATACCAGCAAATTGTGACTGTAGCATATTTTCCTTTGGTAAAAGACCTGTGTAAGCTTAATTAAACCAATATCCCCATAATATAGGGATAGGCCTACCACTGGTAAACCTCAAAATGGGTGGTATGCGAGAATTAACAGAATCTCATCACTGCTAAATACAAAGTCTGCAAGTTTCAGTGGAAGATCAAAATTGTGGTTGCAGACACAATTGCACATCCAGGCCAGCTTGATTTTGCTGCTCCTTTCCAATTAAAACAACAAGCAGTTCACGCTCTTATTGGTTAAAGTGACTAAAAATTGGAAATCAATTTTGCAATCAATAAGTTCTGCCAAGGCTAATAGGCTTACCGTTTTGAGTTTTATGACTCTTAGAGCATTATGCATGATGCACACAATTGCATTTCGTTGCATACACAGAGCAAGCGAAATGCAACTTATATATATGTTAGCTCAACATAAAAAGGGCGAGGTTTGCTTTACATTACTCTACTGTGGTCGTGATTAATAGTGTGAGTTTACCAGTGGTAATTGATGAAATAGCTATTAAACGAGACAACAGATTGTTGCAATGAATTCGCTAATATGATGTGCACATGAAATGGGATAGGCCTATAGGCTTGTATATGTATTCAGGCCTTATAACGCAAACTATTGGCCTTACTGGTTGGGCGATTTTAACACCGATGTAAATTAAATTAGCAAACGAAAAGCTTAGCGTATGTAAAATGTAGGTCTAACATGGTCGGAATAGCTGAAACCGTCATTAAGACCACCCATGATGCACATTTTATTGGGCTTAGTATTCAGATGACCTTAAAAATGTATATTTACATTGGTAAATATAAAATGAGAGTCTAAAAACTAGGTCTAACTAGGCGCACGGCCATAATAGAGGTGGTATTAAGGCAGGGGATCCACCTTATATGGGCCTATGGTATGATAGCTTTTAAGCCTTTGGAACAACAGTGTAAGGTAGATATATGGTTTGTGGAACCATGGTTACTTGCAATGGCATCTAATGTAACAAATGGGCGGTGGGGCAACTGCATGTTACCAACCCCAAAGTGTTAATCCGGCCACAAACAAGAATTGGCGCCGTTGTGAAGCGCCTGGCTAAATCGCCTGGCGGCAGTGGTAGGCACTGGTAGGCACTAGTGCTCACTAGGTTTTGGCGCTTGGAATAGGAGAGTGCTGGTGCAGAAGAAAAGCTTCAGAAAAGCCTGTTGCATCGTCACTGCATCTGAGGGGTGAAGACTGCTGGGTTGGTCAGCTATTCCTGTTGGTCGGTCAGTGTTACAAGGAAGAGGGCGTTCGAACGAGTTGCAACGGGGACCATTCTCATTCTGCCCAGCGCACTATTTATCGAACGCATCCAAGGTGGCTCGCGGGGCCACCGGCCCTCTCCTCTCTAGACGGATGGCTGTGTGGCTTCTTGCATAATAATCGTCCGTGTACCCACCGTCGCCTGCGCGCCAAGATAAACGCAAACACTGCGCAGTCTATTCATGGTGTATATTACTATATGCCTTCACTTGCACGAATATAGTGGATTTTTACACATCGGAATAAAAGCAAAACAGTAATTTATACCATCGGAGGAGCTGCATGCTGCATGATCCCATGCCGACTCGCACTGCCCTCGCGTTCCTGCCATCTACGAGCATCTCATCTGATGCGGATGAGGCGGAAGCGGCAGGCCGGCCGGTCTTCACGTTGCCAGCATGCCATGTTAGCAGCATCTGGTGAACAGCACCAGTCCCCGAAACCTGCAGGCTGCAGCATCCTTGCCATGTGCTGCGGCTGCTGCTCTTGTCCACTCACATCCCTACGACCTGTCTATCCCTCAATCCTCGGAATCCTGCCATCGGACTAGTGGATACTTCCACATTCCAGCATCTTCCAATTGCCTCAGCATCAGCAACAGTAGCAGCATCCCGTCGTTTCTGCACAACATAATTTCCACGCCATTTGAGAGGTATGTTCTTCCTTAATCAATTGCAGTTGGAGACCGGCTCCATTTTCAATGTATGGGTTCAGTATACATGTACCACCTAATTACAATACATACAGTGGAAGACCACCTCGTTATTAAGACCACCTTTTTGGACCCAAGTACTCTCTTCATTTTAATTGTATTGCACTGAACAACCACCTCGCCATTAGGACCAGTACATTTTGGTCTTTATTGGTATTACTGTATATAAACACAATGTAGTGTATATATAGCATCTCTTCATGATCTGTCTCCTGATCTTTAGAAATCTTCGTGGACACCAAATGTTTCATATTCTTATTGGTTAATTATGTAAGTCATAATCTTTGAATTTTATGTATACCTTTTACTAATACATCTTAGCCATTTGAATGACCAAACCTTGGAAAATAATTACCTTGTACCATTGTCAGAGGCTAGTAATTTCCTATCCCATTTTCAAAAAAGACTTGGAGATGAATGGAAAAAGGAAGCGAGGTGCAATTGTACCTGCACAAACATGCAACTTTCGTATCTAAGATTTTGTCAACAGTCTGATGGTTGATTGGAAGTTGAGACATCACGAAAACTTCTCTTTGACAAATTAATTAAATTGTTGTGTGTTGTAATGTGTTGTAATACAGATCTTCTGAAGAACAGAGAGTACAGTGCTATGCACAAGGCAATCCAATTAACGCCTGGACCTGTCACTGAAAACACCCCTTAATTTACTGGTCTTCCAAGGCTCACGCAGGCTGTTGTGTCTGTTCTACACTGTAGATAGTGTGTTAGTTACCAGCCCACTGATAACAATGTTACACAATAACTTTTCTTTATTTTGTGTGCCTCAATCACTGAAACATTAAAGTGAATTGGAAATTTAAATTACATAAAATTCCAATACAGATTTAATAAAGCAATTGCTGCATGGAGGCAACTGCTGGCAGCTTAATGTCTTCAAGGGCAGTCGAGAAATTGCCATTGTCATTGCTGTTCGCTCTCATTGAATCCGTTTCCAACCCAATAAAGGTCTGATGGTCATTGTTAAAACGACAGGACACAAGAAGCGATGATTTCCTACCTTTGTATGAGAAAAATGAATGGTTAATTTGTGATTTGGGACGCATGGCTGCTACTACCTAACTTGCCATGCCACTGCCTCTTCGGATCAATATTGAGTTACAATGTACGTGCATGGAAAGTGATTATAGCCGCATTATTACAACAAATTTGGACATGGCAAGAGAGCATTTCAAAATTTAAGGCCACATATTCGGTCAGTAATGTTGCAGACCTGAACAGAAACGGTCCATGTTTTTTTGTCAACCACAACACAATTCAATCGAGAGATTTTGCAATATGTTGGTTGACCTTACAACCATGAACAGAACTTTGGATCAACAATATTTTTGATGGTTAATGATCAATCAAAGATAAGGTCAATATCTTGGTTGTTTCAACCAAAAACTAGGTGGGTCACATATTGGTGAAGAAAAAAGTTAAAAAAAAGAATATTTTTACAGAGTGTACATAACTAACAAGCTGGTAAACTGTTGTTACGAATTTAGTACATAATTCCCAAAAGATAAGCTTTTTTTGGGGTCGAATTTTGAAGACCAATTATTCTGATGCAAATTTTTATATATGGCGGTAGGACGGCACAAAAGGTATATAGCTTCATTGTAACCTGAAAGTCACTCTGACAACTGGAAAGTCAATAGCCAGGTTGATTCGAGGTAGGTTCTTGTGTACCCCTTGTTCCCATCCACTTAAGATGATTAAAATGCCCCCCCCCCCCCCCCCCAAATTGGCCCTAGCACTCATTGTGTTGGATTACCAGACTGGTTTGTTCTAGTCTAACCTGAAGAAGATCATTTGGCCAAGACTTTGTCTTAATAAGTATTGTCTTTTACTATTTAAAGCAGAACAAGGCTGGTTGATCCTCAACCTTCATCGGTCTTGACCTTTGTTTGGTAATAAGATATTGCGTGGATGTCGTGGTTTAGTGGTTAATCAGGCGTTCATCTGCCAATCATGACGTAGCAGGTTCGAACCCAGACATGGTAAGAGGAGTTGGGCAGATCCACGTGGGACTACTGCTTCAATCCACCCAGGTGTCCTGCATGCTTCCATGGTAATGGGTACGTGGCAAGCAATTCAAGTGATGACACTTGTGTGAGCTCTTAAGCCCTGCAGTTAACGCCGCGCCAAAGACCGAATACTCCTCAGGAGGTGAGAAAGACTCTGGATTGGCCTGTTAAGGATACAATTGTAAAGTTGGCAGATTGCGTGTTCCACGCACTGGTAGACAATCCCAATTGATAGGTATCTACTACGGATTGGACTCCTTGCATTCCATGAACAACAAAATGTGTCAAGAAGTAAAGCCAGCAATACACATGCTCTTTCACTCATCATGGGGCCACTTGATAACGACAAAGTCTTGTCCTAAAGTGGTCCCCAGTCCTTTCAAATATTCATCCATTACTTTTTCTTTTTTTTTTATACAAAATGTTAATAACTTGTATACAGAAAGGACAATAAAGAGATTCTGATTCTGATTCATACCCTCAGCATACAGTATGGCATGAAAATAGAAAAACATAGGCTGCACGACAGCAAACCCTCAGCGATAGGCCACATAATACACGAGCACCTTCAACATATTTTAAGAAAGCTCTGAAGCAAATGTAGTCGAGCAACTAGATATTATAATATCTTTCGTATGTTAATGTTGTTCCGTCCAAGACAATCACAATTGATAATGTTAAATGAATTCCAAATCAAGCAACTTTGATAATTATATTAGATATCTATTACTAATAAGCTGTTGTTGTTATCGTTCATCTACATGTTCAGTATATGGTCTGCAAAGTTACCATGCCTTCCTTGTATATGACTTAAAACATTAAGCCTTAGGTTTCTTATCCCATTTGTATATTTTAACTGTCTTTTGTGAGGCAAATGAAATCAATAACAATACAAATTATGCTATATGTGATAATGAATATAATATTTCCTACTATGTATGTAATATTAGTATTAATTTATATGTAATTGGCATGATAAACATGTTTCTGAGGTAAATTATTCAACAAATGCATATCTGGTAAAGTTTGATGATAACAACCCTGTCAGTCTTGACAGCCACATGTGGTTGTTACATAACAAACAATAGAAATGGCTTAAATCTCAGATGCCAAACAGCAGAGCCCTGCAGGGGGTAAACTTTTGTGTATTGAGTTGTATTGAGTTGAGACTTTGTGTATTGGTTAGGGTAGTAGCAGTTTTGGGTCATTTACATTATTATTTAGGTGATGTGTAATGTTTAATATACAAATAATACTGCAATAAGATGAAATATTAACATATAAATTTATATATTAACGTTTTATGGCTTTCATTAGAAAATATGGCATGCTAGGTTAGCGAATGTAGGAAATGAAACAATTTTTTAGCATTATATTAAGATCTTCCATCATTATGAAAAAAGCATGAAGTAAACGTAAAAATTAAGGTTGGAAAGAGAAACTACTATAATTAAGATATGTTATTTGCAAGATTTCATTCATGAAAGATAAATAGTGCCTTTGGTACGGAGGTTTGAAAAATGAAGAATTTTCATATTTTTCCATAATTATAAATATGCTGTATTATTTATGGGACCCCCAAAAGGCACAAATGCACTGTTTTAGACATATTTCGGTACATAAGGGTTCCAGTTCTGCTCCAGAAAAAAAAAAAATATGTAGACATAGATATTTGTATAACTTTTTTTCTTATTTGGAACACATAGCAGAGATATATCAACCATGTGACTATCAAAAGGCACAACTAGGTAATATAGAGTAATACTGTATGAAATTTCTTTGGAGAAAGTGCTTTAGTGCTAGAGTTATTCTCCAGAAATACAATTTAACACAATGTTTAGCATTTTTCCAGATTTTCCATTAGTATGAATTAAGAATGATATGGATGTAAAAACTTAGTTCATAAAGAACTATAATTTAAATTATTTGCAAATTTCACTCATGTGAGATTAATAGTGTCTTTGATAAGGAGGTTGAAAAAACAAAACTTCCATGTTTCACCTTATTATGCAAATTCCATGTAATGTATGGACATGAGACCCTAAAAGGCACTACACTATTTTAGACATATTCTGGCAAAATTTTAGGGATGTAGGTGCAGTAGTGCGCGAATTCTGCTCAAGAAACAAAATACATTTTCATTTTTGAATTTTTCCCTAATTTTGTAAAACATTGCCGAGACAAGTCAATCTGACTATTAAAAGGCACTACTAGGCCATATAGAGTATTACTGCATTAAATTTAGTTAGGGTAAATGCATTAGTGTTCAAGTTCTGCTCCAGAAACGAAAGTGACACACCCGCCCGCCTGCCCACGGACAGACATGAATTTTTCCAAGTACATGTAAAAGCACTAACCCTCTTCAAACTTCATTTGCTGAGGGTTATGAACTACAGTATAACATTACCATCTTTAATGGATAATGCAATTACCTAACAACTTAAAACAGAAATATTAAAATCCACAGAGGTCATGGCGTGATAATCAGTTTTGATTTTACATCAACTGAAACTGCTCTGACAACTAAATGAAATACCACACGTTGCAAGAATGCAGAAATTCTAGCAATAACGTAGATTATGGAATGCCATTACTCATGAGAGTGATGTCCATACAAGGTTTTGGCATTAATTTCCATTGTCATGTGGTATTTGCATACTTGCTTCCTGTTGAAATTCCCTCCCTTGCATTTTATCAAAGCTGAATATTCCTGCACTGTTTACAAGGCCATGTTGTGCTGCGCTTGTGGAAGGCATAGGAGACATGAGATGTGTTGATTGCATGTGTTCTCTGTAGAGATATATATTGCAAATTATTGTAATATTGTGTGTCTTACATATACAGTATATCCTCGCAATTAAGACCACTTTCATGGCGTAATCTACTAGTCCTTTAGGGTGGTCTGAATTATAAGGCAAAAATTACAATTGGTTAAGTAAGTAAGTAAATTTTGTTTCAAGTCGGATAATATCATCAACAATAAAACAGAAGTGCACAGCACTTTTGTCCGACAATAACAAATAAGCACAATGAGTATTTACAGATGAAAGATGAATGAAATATCACTATAAGGTACATAAAAGGCAAGTGTCTCATTGACACTCAGGTTGCCACTTAAGAACATAATTTTTAAAACCATTAAAATCCAAAGCCTTAACGGTATCAGGAATCTTGTTCAATAGCATAGCACCTTGTAATGCAGTGAATGAAATCCATGTCTATTAGAGTCTTATACATTGGCTGTCTTAGCATATTGAAATTTCTAAAATTGTATGTCATATCTTGCAATGCGAAAATTTTTTTTGACATTGGTATATATTTGTCTTGCAAAATCTTGTAAACAGTTAATATCATAATTCTTTGTCTATACACATACAGAAGTGATTTTTTTGCTTTATCTGAAAGTTCCTTATAGATCGAACAAAAATCTAAGTACACAAATCTTAGAAAGGGTTTAAAAATTTTCTAACTTCCGTGCATCTACTACTTTACAATGATGGTATACAATGCTACAGTAACCTAAATTTGATAAAATAAATGCATCTAGGATTTTGATCCTTCATGGCAAAGTAAGTACCCGAGACAAACGAGATAATACATTGATTTGCTTAGCTGCTTGGAAAGATATATTCTCAATATACTACTTATAAAATTACATGAATTCATTAACACACCATATGCATTTAGTTTAGCTAGCATAAGATTATGTGGTTTAGAGTCAAAAGCTCTTGAAAGATCCATGGCTACACAGCCTACAGTCATCTTATTATCAATGGCATATTTCCAATCCTCCACACATTTAGTGATAACATTATTTGTACTGTACACACATCTACAGGCAGAAAGCTTGACAGACAAAGTATCATTGAAGAAAGTCATAAGTTGGTCACATATAATGCTTTCTAGAACTTTAGACATTGCAGTAAGAACACTCACAGGCCTGTAGTTATCTTTACATAAACAGTCATTCTTTTAAAAAAAAATAGGAGACACTTGTTTACAATGATCATGGAAACATTCATCATCAATACATCTATTTACTATAACAGCCAGTGAAACAGGATTCCTGCATGTTCACCTATTTTAAGAATACATGCAGGAATCCTGTCATAGACATAGGCTTTACCACCTTTCAGTACTGGTTGAGCAGTACATAAAGGTCATGTTAAATGGCCTTATTTTCGCGAGGTAGTAGTCTTGGAGTGGATAGAATGTTCTGACCGTATGTTATAAGATGTGGAGTGAGTTTATGACATTTAAAGCAGGATGTATTTTAAAATGTATCTTACATGGGATGGACCTAAATTGGAAGAAATAAAATCCAATTATGTTAATTTTAACATACCTAAAAAAAGGTATATGACATTTAAACGTAAGGGAAAAAGTATGATATGATTGTTAGGGAAATCGTGATATGTAATGGGAGGTTGTATTATGTACCTTACTGTGTATGTTACCCTTGGGAATTTAACCCTTACACATTGGCTGACATAGCAACGTTTCTTGCAGCAGTGCTCTATCCCATTTGCCACGAGGCAGACACCACAAGGACAGCATTGGGAGTCTGTATGTGACTGTGGTCACAGTTTCTTCCTCGCCTTCTGTCTAAACAAATTAGTCGCTGGTTGAAAGCTTATTACAACACCAAATGGCTCTAGACACTGGGAGTAGACTGTGTTGCTGCTGCTGGGACTTCTGATTTGCTAAGAGACAACATTAAGTTGATATAAGACACCATTGATGCTGCTTGCACTTGCTCTGTGGCTTTATGACAGTGTAAGGTGGTGACTGCATGGGCTGGACCACTTCATCAGTCTCCTGGCTCTGCAACTTAAGTACGAACCAAGGTGATGTGCTTGGGTGATGAACACGTTCGAGTGTATCATGTCGATGGACCGCTAAATTGAATCTTAAACTAGCCGACAAAAGTTTCAATTTTTTAAGCAAAAGTGTTACAGATGTTTCAATAAGATGTAAAAGAAGCCTTTTATGAAGAATTTGAAGGCCACGAAAAGTGTCAAAACTTGAAAAAGAATCAAAATGCTGAGTCGATGTAAAGTGAGCATCGAAACGACTTTGTCCAGGCACGCGTGGCAATCTGGAATCCAATACCAGCTGCTTGCATGTTGGAAACATGTTGGCAACGCACAACACGGGGATGTGTTTTTAAGTATGGCCAATTTCTGTATCAGTGTTATGCAGACGACTGTCTTTTTGTACAGCAAAAAACCATAAGCCTTGAGCAGACACTAAAGCAGCCAACAACCATTGAATAAGGATAGAGATTGAGAGATTGCCTGAGTCCATGTCTTAGGCATATTTATTGAAGGAACCTAGCCTGTCAAGGAACTATCAAGTATAGCACTTGCTGCAAAATCTGCAATGAATATATAACAATATGGAATAGCAAGCCTATTAGTGTAGCGAGCTTGTTGCACATGTAGCATGGTGCCTTGCAGTGTGTATCTCTTCTGTACTTGTGGTTTGAGCGTGCCCACTCTCCTCAAATCTGTGTTATGACAGCGTGGAGTGGCAGTGACACCAAGACCATTTACTTGTTTGGCCCAACAACACATGACATTGAGAAAAGGCGTAGGGGCTCCTTGTCCATGTCGTCAGGGCCATCGGTATTGGGGGCACGCTGCTCCGTCATCAAATATGCATCGGCCACTGTGTTCTTTCTCCAGCCACGTTCTGAGGCGCCCTCAAAGAACAAGGGTTAACGAGTTGCGTTTTGTTGGACTTCATCGTAGCATTCACTGGAACTCATTGGATTAGCAGATTGCAATATCGTAGATCTTGTGCTAAATGCTGGTAATAGTTCATGGAATCAGTATGCAAGGCTGAACACCAATGCGGTCGCCAGGAGGCGCCACTGGTTTATAGGCGCCTGGCCGGAAGTGCTGCAGCTAAACAGGAAGTGCTGAATTGTGACCGGAAGTGCGTCTCAGTACTTCCGGAAACGTTGTGTATTTATAAGACGAGGCATTTTCCTACTTTTCCCCACTTTTTTTCATACCTTTTTCTCAGTGGTTTCCATGCGGTGCGGTGATGATACATGTCGACCCCGTGACCTTGGCATCAACGTCTTGTGCGCCAGACGCCCGCTCCACTCAGGTCCTCCAAGGTCCCAGACACTATGGGGCAGTAGCATCAGAGCCATGGCATCAGAGCCAGTCTCATGACCTCGCACTATGACAGGTCAGTCTCCTGGATGGGTCGCCATATATGCACAGGAAACATAAGCGATGACTTCATATCTAATTCAGCAGATTCGACCCACTCTTAGCCACCTTTTTATTTAACATACCCTGCCGCAGAAAACTATTTGCCCCACAGAATCTCAAATTCCGCTCTAAATTGGATAGTTATCTCTATCCCAAACCATTGCCTATGAATGAAAATGAAGGTTTTATGATGTTTTCGACCGTATCTTAAATTGAGTTACAGAATCAATAATTCTGTTTTACCTAATCATTAATTGAATGTTTCATGTCATCAATCAGATAACCCACTGTTGGACAAATGCATACATAGGCGCTTGTGGCGCCGTACAAGTTGGTCTGTAGGAGATGAGATATAAGAGGTATGTTTGGACAGCAACATGCAGCTATGGGTCTGCCGCAACATAGTAAGCATCTTGGCTGTATAAAAAGAAGAGGCCAAAAGGCAACCTGTATTGCATCTCTATCTCCGACTACAGATGCTCCTGCAGGGGTTAAAGCGCCATTACTTTGCGTCCTTATGCAAATTCGGCGTCTTCTGCATAGAAGACTGCTTCTGCATGGGAGCCAAGGGTGAACCATGTGCAGGAGACCATGTGTCTCTTTGCAGGACAAGCCGAGGACTAGCACTGGATGCATTTAGTTAAATCAACACAGTATTGATGATCAGTAAGGATACAGGAGCGCGGGAAAGCGGATAGCATTGTGCATAGTGTTGTTGGTTCAGGGGTCCGGCTACCCAGCAGACGGCTACCCAGCAGACGTTCTCTATTGATTCAATGTGGTTTGGTGGGCCGGCCAGCTGCACACGCCTCCCTCTGTTACAAATATCATAATCTAATCTCCATGGTAACACTTAAGAAGCTCGCCTGAAATAGTATACCTGACAACTATTGGGTGACAAAAATGCCCTTCACTTCCAATTACTGAGAGGTGAAAAGCCTGAAATATTCACGGGGTAAACACTCGCTGCACTGGGCAAACTCCACACGGTTGTCTTTTATTAAGACCCAATTTCCATAATCCAATTCATTTTTCACATCTCCAATTCTGCTGATTTTGGGACATCATCCAATTATGCCTTTTACCGCAGGAAACCATTGGGTCAACTTATCTGTACTGGTGCAAAGACCAGATAAGACAAGGCAAGACAAGATAAGACAAGTTGAGATAAGATAAGATAAGATTAGATAAGATAAGATAAGATAAAATAAGACAAGATAAGATACAATAAGATAAGATAAGTTGAGATAAGATTGTAACATTTAGTGACACCGTCATAAGTCGTCGTAATAATTGCGAAGCTTTTATTTTTGTGGTGCTCATTTTTAACCAGGCTTTTATAATAGATTGCGTTAAAAGTTTACAAGTTACGACTCGCAACATTTGTCTGGTTTGTCAAACAGCAATTGAAACAAAGTTGATATGTTGGTCTATTTTGCAGCAACATTTGATATCCTACATTTGAGTATTTCTGACCATCCTAGATTCATTTCCTGGAAGGGTCGCTGATCCTTTACTTCATTTGAAATGTTACAATGGCTATCACACGGCATTCGTGGAATCCAGCTGAGCACATATTATGTGAAAATATTGATAAGAATATAATAATACTGGACTTTCCAGCAAGAGCTTGAAATTAAGACCTTCTTTAAATTACTTCAATCAATGATTCACAAGGGTGATTCTAGTGGCGGGGTTCTACAGTGTAAAAAAACCATTTGAACATTAAAAAAACCCATAAATATTATGTGCAACCTCTTCGGTAAGTCACACTGGTAAATTTAGGCCTAGTTGTGGGTGTCCACTACACACATAGACATGTATTTTCGTTGCTCAATGGCTCTGATGGTGGCATGGTGTGTGAGCTCCAAAGAATTCCTCCCTCCCCCTGGTCGCCTTGAATTCCTCACTAATATGCTCAATGACGATGGGCTATTTTTAGAACCAGCTCCCTCTGCTCTTTCTACTTGTATAGATATACACAGCAGAGAACATTGACTGTGTCTATCTTAGAAAATCGACATGTCCAGATTGCAATGTTGTAAAAGGACTTTTGTTAAAATACGTTGATTTCCGACACATTTCCATAACTGATCATTAAGTGAGACTTGATTCTGTTTTTGGTGTTGTTTATTAATTACATTGTAATTGTGAGAATTTTAATATCTTACAAAGCTTGAGTCACACAATATGGGCAGTGATTTTCTTCTGTACTGACTGAACACAATATTCGCTATCAATAAAGGGTTGTCAAAATTACCAGAAGGTAGTCATACAAACAGATAGCATAAAGACGACCACAGAGCGCTATATATGACTACTCCAAGTCATTTGTCGAGTCTTCATTTCTTTGTTTGGAACAGGCTCAACTAAATTTTTCATCATTCTTCGCCGTATGCACGTTTCGTTCTTTTAAAAATGTTTTACTTATTCTATTTATTTTATTTCCGAACGCTGTTTTTTTCTCAACCTTATAGTAGACTTATTAAAATGAGTTTTGAAGACTAGACACAATAGTCTAGTCTACGCCGTTACACAATTAGTAAATTGTTTTCATGGTTGCGTAATAGCAATTCAAACTGCAGACAGCGGAGATTGAAGTCATTAGTGCGGCAAATTGTGTCATTCCAGCCCCTGATAATCCGTGATAAATTCCTCGATATTAATCATGACTTACTATTAATTCTTGAGAATTAATCATGCTAAAAACAAACATGCCCTATTGTATGTAAAGAAGATATAAAACACTCGCACTACTCAATAAAGAAGTAGACTAATGGAGTGACATCCAGATGAATTTTTTAATTCCCTAGGTCAGCGTTTTTTGCACTTTTAGATCATGAATTCATGAAGGAAGAAATTTAATCGCACTGGGAATTTTAAAGTTATTTGGATGTAATTTGTGGAAGGTTTTTTGTGTTGACAGTCATTACAATGAGGCTGGAGTGTGTAGACTGGGTTGCTGTTTATGCACGGATTTAATCTGCTGAATTTGCTCTGGTTGTGGGTTTAGCAAAGTCGGCAGAAGTGTTATTGTTGTGTCTGGGATTTCTGTTAGTCTGAACTTGTGAGGACTTGGACGATAAGTGTGACGTTTGTGGCGTGTGAGAACGGGAGGCGGCTTCTTTGATGTTGGAACGGACCCGGCGTCTAATGAATGAAACACGAACGAGATGACGCTGTGTACGACGTTGCTGACGACGCTGCGATAATTCCCGTGTGTCTTCGATAGTGCGTCGTCTGCTGGTGTCTTTATTGAAAGCCGAGCCCAAATGAAAAGGACTCAGCCAGAATAAAATTTTTATGTGAAGGCATCCCT
Organism: Alitta virens; assembly: GCA_932294295.1. Lineage (NCBI taxonomy): Eukaryota > Metazoa > Annelida > Polychaeta > Phyllodocida > Nereididae > Alitta > Alitta virens. The sequence continues at coordinate 16,453,567 of OW028573.1, read as the reverse complement.
CAGTCGTGTCTAGGGAAGCATTACGTGTTTGCATGGGAAATATTTTGCTGTATTTTCCAAATAATTGACTGAAGGGTGATTCTGGAATGAAGACTTGCATGTCTCAGGCAGTTTTCGTCTGCTCCATGAAACACGATTCAGGAGTTTCCCGCTCTTCCATTCCCTCCGCCAGGGCCAAAAGTAAATAACTTTCTCCACTTCGCAGTCTCGATGCTTTTCCTCACGCCCCAGGCCTGAGGAGAATGGATTTTGAGCTGAAACCCTTTTCTTGTCTTTGACTAAGTTCGGGAAGAGATTTGTCTTTCTGTGCTGCGGGTTGGACTGTGGGCCCACCATGAAGTTGTCAAGCTCTAGTTGTATGGAAAAAAACTGCAAATTTACTTTTCAATGTGTGTCAAGTTCTAATGGAACACTTAATTGACTCAGATCTGTCCAAGACAATCGTTGTGAGGTAGAGTTAATCTAAGTTTAAAAGTAATTTTCTTGGATATTACTTCCTCTTTATTTTAAGATGTTCAAACAATTAGCAAACATTCAGACTGTATTTTTACTACAATTCCTACTGCTTAAGCTGCCATAATAGCTAGCATGTATGCTGAACTAAAATCATCATAGACTTATCGAATTATGCAGAGACTCCAAATTAATGTGCAATGGCTAATTTTAGACCAACGTTGTAACGTCTGCACTGGAATAGGTCACATCAGAAGAGGCCAGGTCAGTTTGAAGAACCTTATGCGAAGGTTGGGGATTAGTGGGTCCGCTGAGGTAATATTTCATGCAAGTTAAAAGGGCATGGCAGGCAAGGGTCCTCAGGGGCCACCCTGGCCAACTGCTGGCCCAAGTGATCCCCCAGGCCCAAAGAGGTCTGCCTCAATTGCTCTCTCTCTCCCAAATTGCTGCTAAATGCTGTAATGGCCGACATATAATGCAGTGCATAAGGGAAAATAGCTCAGATTCTAAATCCGTGTATGGCTGGCTAGAATGATAAATTTAATTGGTGCATTTTTAACGACTCTCTCTAAACAAATGGTTGTAAAAATAAATAGCGGTGGTCATACAGGGTACTAGTTTCACCAAAATTTGCCCTGCGAAAGGGCATGGAGTCACTCCATGGTAAGGGAAAAAAGGGTCAGATTTCAAATCCAATTATGCCTTTGGGCAAGTCTCAGTGATGTATTTTTGATATAATACCTAAATTCGAAGGGTGTCATAATGACTGTAGTTAGTCATTTTACCAGCAAGCCACCAATCTGAGATAAGACGTGATTGATGCAATGTTTGGGCATTTTTTTTTTGTTTTTATAAAATGTATATAGCAAATGTTTGACATTGTTCAGGGGACCCTTTTTAAGACTAGAAGCAAGACGTGTCGCTTTTGAGGCTTCTATTGAATGCAAACAGGCCCATATTTGGTATAACCGATTTTGATTAGTCAGCAAATTTGCCTGTAACATAGTCTAAAGCTGATCAGACGCTTTGACAGATTTGTAAAGGGGCTAAAAAGTGGCTGATGTAAAGAAGTACACACAGGCAAGCATAGACTGAGTTATGTGCTGATAAACAAACAAATGTACAAAGAAACCTAGACATAAAAGAGCAATGGAAGGGGGTGTTTTTGTATGACAAACAACACATCGGCCACGCTGCAGACTATGGGTTGGTGGGGCTTCAATTGATTCCGCATACCACCCAGCCAATGGTCGGCTAGCTGGAACACGGAGCCCCTGATTTTTTTGTTCCTTTTTTGTGAATGCCATCATTCAGGGAGTGAAGCATCGATTCTACGCCTCCCTAGACCACCAGTGCTCACCAGTACTCACAGTGAGGCAAGCACAGCAATTATACACATAACTGGGGTTGCTGGAGCATCTATGCTGGAAGTAATGCCCATTTTGACATTCCTTTCTGCCCAGAACATTCTTCCTACTCCAAACAATCCTTACCAAACATTTCTCCCTCTCTTCTTTCCTCCCTGCAGCTTGTGCTGGGTCTGGGTGTCACCATGGAGTTATAGCACTATAACTCCATGGTGTCACGTTCCAGTCATGGAGGCCCCTGTTTGTTACAAAGTTTTCAAACAAAGGAGAGAAAAAATTGATGGTGGCTTCAGAAAATACATGACTGTGCAGTAAATGAATTGCCGCAATTTATCAGCAACCCTTTTAGGCCTTTTGCAACGTTAAATGACTCCAAAATAAACAGCACAGAGTGTATAAATACATTAAGTACCATGTTTTGTATTGTATAATAAATACATAGTTCCTCTTCAGTCATCACTAATAATACGTAAGTCCTAGGTGGAGATTTGAACTCTAGATGAAAGTTGCATCAGGGTGGATTAATATGTTTTAAGTACTAGTGCAGTCTGGGGGCTGAGGCTCAAAAGAGGCTTAGTTTTGAGTTAGTTCCACACATAAAGGCACCACATAAAAATTGGTACCATTTGAAGGAAGACATTTTCTAGTTTCACGAAACATGGTTTTTAAGTTCCATCAGGTGCACAGTTTGGCATATGGGGTTAAAAGGTCAACAACCTCTGTAATCTACGATGATGTATATTAAGACAGAAATTTTCAACATTGTCAACCACCTTTTCAATATTACACATACAAATGTCAAACTTACTACTAATAGAGAATATTCAATACTCTTTGGGATTGTTCTCTTAGAATGCCCATTGACCTCATTTTGGGGTCAACTGAGGTCAACAAAGGTCAATGATTATGAATATTCATGAGGAAAGTGTCCTTAAAACTTACAAATATGTTTTAAAATGATTTGTGGTGACATCATCGGAAAAAGGCGAATACCTTATTGGGGATTTTACATCATCTAACAGTGACCGGCTCAAGATGCACAAGATGCAGTGTCTTAAGGCTCTCACGTCTTTGTTCTCTGTATATTGGCCTGTCATATCTTGAAGGCTTGCCAAGAGACTTGCCAAAGGACCCAGCAGTTACTTTTTTTCAGGCAGATAAGGGAGTGCGGCAAGGACCACACTGCACCCAATTTATTCCACTAGTAAAACCCACGCATGCAATGCTTTACGACAGCAAGGAGCTTAAGGCACTCGGCCCCAGTAATGATGTTTCTCACTAGCATCACGCTGCAGGTCGAGCTGGACCTAACCTCTCTCCATACATCATGCCAAATCACAAAAAAAAAAAAAAAAAAAAAAAAAAAGAAAGAAGAAATAAAGAAAAACTGTGAGTAAAAAAACAAGGACTGCTGCTTCTGGGTATTGAATAAAAACAAGACGTCAGAGAGGATCATGTCAATTCCAACTCAGTTCAGGACCAGACCTCGTAGAAAAATGATAAAAGGATGGGAAATGGATTGATCATGTACCCTATGTCCATCCGGATATGGGACTTTCGCCCTTTGAAGTCCTGAGCCAACCACACCTTGCGTGGCTGCAGATTTTGGGGTTAAGGTTCACAGGGATGCTTGATTAGGGATAAACAATCATGAAACGTGTCAGTTTCCAATTCCCCCGACATTGAATACATGGTTCTACTTGTGCATGAAGACGAAATTAAATTGTCATTTTATCAAATTATCATTTTGTTTAGGTGACACTGTTACCTCCTGAGACACAGTATACACTGTACAATTAGCAATTTCTGGTGAGGATGTAGGGAAGGATTGTTTATTTAGCAACTGTTAGATCATTGTTCTATGAGACTTCAAATTTGTACCACAAATCTTAATTCTGTTATACTTGCCAAATGACCCAGGGCTGCTGTAAATGACCATAGCAAAGGTTAGAATTAGAATGGATCTGCTGAGGATGGTTAATTTAAATGGGTCACGCCAGCATCCACTAAGAGCCCTTGTGACAGATGGTCTCCATCAGTGGACATTGTCCTCAATAATTGCTGTAGTGGGAGATGAACTTATCCTCTTCAGTTCTGTGCCTTCCAATAGAAGGTGACCTTGTGCTTACATGTGGTTGTGGACCAGACAAATGAAAGTAGTGCAAGGGAGTTGTTTTGCTATGACAGGTCGAGCAAGTCGAGTGTGGAAATGGTGTATGTTGGAGAGTGCTTGGGAGGCAACTGTTGACAGGTCCATTTAGACCTGCAGGAGGCGTCATTGGCCTGCCACTGAAACTGCCTCATTTGTATTCCTTAAGCCTCAATGCAAATCTGACGTTTTTTTCTCCTTCTCCTTAGCATCTGCATATTTCCAAGGACAAGGCCGTCATAGCAAGAGGTCTGTGCTCCCTCCATCCTTTTCTGAACAGATGCTGCTGCTGCTGCTGCTGCTGCTAGTACTCAAGCTAACATTTATAAGTCACTCTAATTTAACTGAATGGTATTTATTTCCATTATGCTTGTCAGCCACGATGCTATCTGCGCAGTTTAGTTGGTGATTATTACTAAACGCAAAACGTAGTGCAAAAATATTGAAACTATTTGTAGGGATTTACACTTGTATATCAAGCCTTGTTGTCCTCATTAAAAACATTGTGTCAAGGTTATTACCCTGATCGACATTACTTTAAGATTTAACAAATTCAGTATTATTTTATTTTTGCTTTTTCCGCCTTGCTCCCTTCAGTTCTTGAGGAACTTAATGATTATGATGATATAAGAAAAAATGTCATGCCTAAAGTTTATGTCAAATATCCTTTTTTCAATAGATGCAGTTTTGGCGAAAAGTGTAGATTACTTATTATGAATGAATATTTTGTGAATGATACAGCCAATTTTATTTATAATACAATAAAAGAAAGTATAACATGTATAACTAGTGTAACTAACCATGATGCAGTGATGTTGCCACTATGTATTTTGTTTATGATTATAAATAGTGACCTGTAAGCCCAAGCTGGGCTGGGTGACATTCAGTTATGTATACAGTGCCTTGCAAAAGTACCCCCCTCCCCCTCCCTATTTTGTGAGACCAATATATGTCATTTATGGCCAATACACATACAATAATACCTAATTATTTTCAGCAATGAAGTTTTATTAGGCACTTCACCTATATGTCATATTAGAATGGGTAGATCAGCAAAATGTTTAAATTGTTAAGAAAAACATTATATTTGATGACTTGCAAAACTATCCGCCCCAGGCAAAAGTTTGCATTCAGTACTTTGTTGCTGCACCTATTGCATCAAGAACTGCTTTCAGTCTGTTGGGATGCCCATTCACAAGCTTAGCGCAGTAGGACTGGAATTTTAGCCCATTGTTCTTGACAAACTTTCTCCAATTCTCACAAATTTGATGGTGAGCGCTTATGGACAGTAATCTTCAGTTTCTGCCATAGGTTCTCAATTGGGTTCAGGTCTGGACTTTGGCGGGGCCAGTCCAGAACCTTTATCTTGGCTGTCTTAAACCATTTCAGTGTAGCCTTTGCTTTATGTTTGGGATCGTTGTCCTGTTGAAATATGAAATTGCGACCCATCTTCAGCTGCTTTGCAGATTTATCAAAATTTCAGGCAGGATTTGGCGATACAATGCCCCATCCATTTTTCCATTGATCTGAACAAGCTGTCCAGTTCCAGAAGAAGAGAAACATCCGTATGGCATGATGTTACCACCGCCATGCTTCACTGTGGGGATGGTATTTTTATACCTGGGCCTAGAACTGGTATTTTTACGATTGAACGGTCTGAGGGCTAAAAATATATTGGTCAACGCAGCAGCAGCGTAGGCAGCGTAGGCAGGGAGGGCGATAGCGCGGTTTCACATAATATAAAATTCTCCAATAACTGTTGGGGGTACAGCTGTAAATTGCACACCATTAGAACCGTAATACAAACGCGCAACTTACAAACCAAATTTGATCCGACCAGTAGAAGCCGAGAAAAGTTTGATTATAGTACAAATTCAAGCCTGTCAAAATCCCTGATTTTTTGACGTCGTACAAATCGTCAGAATTGATATCTTAGTTCAAACTCTAGATGACGGTACTTTTTCATCTTCAAAATGGTTCGTGAAAACAGAACAAATTAGTAATTATATTATATAGTGTACTTGGATGGCATATAACAATGCATTTCGTGGTCTGATGGGCTATCCAAGGATATTGTAGTGCTAGTCTGATAGATAAATAAATTGGTAAAATTCTGAGTAAAGAATGGAGTATACAAGGCCCAAACACTGGTCTTAATGAGGCAGTAGCCATCATACTGTATTAAAGTGTTTACATTGTAGGCCTAGTGCTGCTGGCATTCTACTCACAACACCAGGTATCTATTCTTTTTTTGAAAAATAATATTCTTGTTAACATTGAAAGCGGTGTTCTGCTTCCGCCTAACATACTTTTTTGAATTCAGGCCAAATAATTCAATTTTAGTTTCATCAGACCATAAAACTTCATTCCATATGGCAGCAGGATATATTGAGTGCTCTTTGGCAAATTCCAGGCTGGACTTTATGTGGCCGTTCTCCAGTAAGGGCTTCCTCCTAGCAAAGAGACCAGACTTGTACGTGATACAGTTGACTCATGCACTCTAGCTCCAGCATCTTCAGCCACTGACTGCAATTCTTTAAAGTGATTCCAGGGTTAGCATTTGCATCTCTCACAGGTCTTCATATCATTCTTTTGTCTTAATTTTCCTCAAAATTTTACTGAGTTTTAATTTAGGGAATACTTAAGTTATGATCAATCGGGCTTGACCACAGCAAAGACTTAAATGTGATCAGTTGTTCAACAATGATACAATAACAAGGATTAGTGCAAAGGAGCAGATTCTTTTGCAAGGACATATTTTCTATTCGCTAATCAAAAGTAAAAACTTTCTACAAATTAATAAAACATTGTGCACCTTTTCAGATTGGTTGTGACAAAATGCCTCTCTGTAACATGTTACACAATGATATCATCATTACTTTTCAATTAAGACAAGTAAATGTGGAATTTCAGTAGGGGGGAGGGCGAATATTTATGCAAGGTACTGTATATATTTTTTGTAATGTTGAACGTCACACATCACTTAAATAAAAGTTTCTTCTTCTTGAATCAACTAGGTCAATTAACGCAATTGAGGGTGTCCCATAGAAAGCAGCCACTGACGTTTGGGTTAGCCAGAGACACTTGGGTAAACGGGAAAATATGGTAATTTGGAAAAGGCCCAATGATCAGGTGTTGAAGACAATTGGAAGAATTTGTGTGAGTTAGGCAGAACAGCTTGCTCTCGGCTACACTGATTCTCCCTGGAGTAGTTTGAGATGCAGAAGGACAGTGGTCCAGTAAGGCACAGCATGTGAGCCAAGGTCCTGGTTGGTCCCTAGCAAAAGCAAGCTTATTCAGCCAGCCACTGTTAGGGGATCAGGAGGGCTTTCTCAATGCCATTGGGTGTATGTCTAGTGAAATATTTATGCTGTCTGCGCCCCACCGTCCATCATAAGATAACTCTTCTATTTGCCAGTAAGCCTTGCGTTTCTAATGCGTCTCTGTTACAAGTCGTTGACATTCACGGATGAGAGGGCAAGTAGGCTGCCCAGGCCCTAATCCTGTGGGACCAGACTTTTCAATTAATCAACATTTTCCTCATAACGACTGAGCGTATGCTGAGCTACCTAAGTCACTTAGTTATGGCTCATTGTCTGCAGAGTTTTGAAGGTTTATGAGTTTTTCAGTCATCTCTATTCTTCACTGCAGCAGATAAAACATTCAGAATCAATAATGAATTCCCCCAACTGCTATTTGCTGTTATAACACATGACAATGCACACGATTTAATTCATCACAGCAATAGCATTGGCCTAATAAGACCCAGAGGGCAAACCACCACTTATTTTCTCTCGTTCATCTGCAACTGATAGCCATAACTGGCGTCAGTATTCCAGCAATCATGGTCCCTGGGAACACTGCTAAAAAACAACCTCTGCATGTACCGGCGTTTTTCATGACTATTGATCAAAGTGACGACGGTGGGCATTTTTAATCTGTTGGTCCCATCATCATCAGACTTGCTGCTGCTGCTACTGCTGCAGAGACTGGTCTCGCACTGGTGCGTGTTATCTCATTTGCTCTTAAGGGCAGCAGCTGCGAGTTGCATCCGATTTCAAAAGGAAGATAAGTGACTGGATCTCATGAAAAGCAGACTGCAGAGCAATCAGTGTTAAAAGTTAAATCTCCCCGGGCTGCTGACTTGCTCCGGGTGCAGCTTTTATCGTTGACTGTCTGCTGTTTACTCTGGAATTTCTACTCTTGGCTATTGAAGGGCCACTTAAATATGATACCTGGGACTTCCACAGCAGTCAAGGGAAAAAGTCTGGTTCTTTTTTTTTTTTCACTCTCTGTTTACTAGTTTTAGCATTGACTAATTTTGCATTTGAAAAATATTCTCATAACTTTTTGCACTCTTTTGATTTATCACTTTCATATGCTACAAAAGCAGTCATTTCATGAACATTACTTCGCTAACACTTTTCGGCATGCTATTATGCTAGCTTCGTAAACTTAATGTACCAAAACGGATCATAAAATTTCATCAATAACTGCGACACTTTAGATGCTATTCCAATTGTGCAGAATATCTAAATAGATTGGTAATTAAATATTAGTCAGCATTTGTAAAAAAAAAAGCAATGTTATTGTTTAGTTTCCAAAGTCACTCTTAATTTTGCACAAATTTGAACCGCTGTAATTTGTAATGGCCAGAGGTCATTGACCCCCTAAAGTGTCATAAATATTTTTATTCATACGACGTGAAATAGCGGGTTATACGGGCCAGGTGATCTGCTTTTCATATCACACAGAATTACGTCTATGTATGCCCAAATAAGTGAACTCAAGATGTTGCAATTTCTAGATAAGGACAAAACGTATACGAACGAAAAACTACTGGCGCGCCTACAGTTGATATGACAAACTAATACAAACCTTATTATATAAAGTAAATTACTTTTTTTACATAACAAAAGCTTAAATTTTGAACATCGGACAAGAATTGACTCAGTTATGGGCAGAAATGTATGACGAGTAGATAACGTTTATGACGCTGGTGGAGCTACATTCGTCTTGTTCCCGCGCGAAAAATGGACTGATTTTGTGTATGTTTTATTCAATAACTCCGTAATTTTTCATCCCATTTTTAAATTTTTTTTAAATTAGGGCATTAAAGAAAAACACCACCTCGTCACTGATCTGTTTGACAGATCAGACTCGGAGGGTGCTACAGACCCACCTCGTCTGATCTGTCAAACAGATCAGTGACTCGTTTGGTTTTCCTATAAGACTGGCCTATTATCGAGGTTATGTGCAAAGGCAAAAGTGTGAAATTTACTTAATTCTGTGACTTTAATTGAAATGTAGATCCAAGTGCCATCATACAAGCTTGACCTGTGTGTCCTATCTGAGTACAGCTGCGGTGTGTTTTATGGTTGATTTGATCACCCACTCCCATTCACGCTATAGAAAGGCAAGCCACCTGCAAAAACACTCAAGCTGTCCCTCGGTCCCTGGTGCTCTGCTCAAAATTGGAGATGCTCTGCTGCTGCTGCAGACGCCCATTGACAATTGACATCGCTGCCATTTGTAAGTGCTACATCTGTGTCCAGGATATGTAACATTCTGGAGGTGCTGTACAAGTAGTCATGTGGTTGTGGTAAGCTTCAGAAAACTCCTTTCATACGAAGTGGAGTTTTTATAGCTTTGCACCATTAGTTACCGATGGTTTTACAAAAAGGAACCAAATCAATAGGCTGTCTTTGAGAAAACCATGCAGAGCATGAAACATCTGTGGCCTCAGAAGTTTGAATGAAACTGGGGTTGATTTCGTAATAGTTGGGTTCAATTGATCCTGTATATTCCTTTTTGAAAAATCAGTTGCATTTTGGGAAATACAGAGTGACAATTTATTTCTTTTTAGTCCAAATGCTTTTCGTGAGCTTCTTATATTATAACTTTTTCTGGTAAATTTACTTCACCCATTTAGTCAATGTATTTTGGGGAGTTAGTCGACCAGGTATTGCAAAATCTGAGCCAGGTCATGCTTTGGCCAAATCGGGTCTCCATGCATGGTTTTCTCGGAGACAGCTAATTATAAAACATTCAAACATGAATGGTGGGGAGAAGTCGTTAGCCTTACGGCCAGTTCAAAACTGATAAAAGCCTCCAATTAGATCTGTTTAATAGAAAGAATTGCAGAGAAAAATGATGGTAACTTAAATTAATAAGTAAGATCACAAGACTTTGGGCAAGAGACGCCATACATTTCTAAAACTCTAGAAATGGTATTTCTTATTGATGTATGGGACACAACAACCTAGATGCTGGGAAAATTCCCTAAAGATGTTGACAAGAAACTCGGAAGCTGGAGATTATAGCAGCATGGTTGGAAGCAGTTGCTTGTCCCAGTTTTATGAATATTTCAGCATAGCAATGTAACAGGCTTTGGTAGTGCTGGGGACGGTACTGTGTGGCTTCTGTGTCTATTGCACTTTTAGCTGCTTCCCTTATGATGGGTGGCCTACTCGATTATCTCAGATGTGCATAATTTACAACAAACAAATGCGCCTGATTACCCTTCAGCCCGTCTCCTTCTCCTATATGTCTGGCTGCAGCTATCTTGCAAGACAAGGATTTCTTAATATCCTCCATGTTGGCTTCATTTGATGCCATGGCTTAAGGCAGTGCTGTAGTCGCATTGAATTGCAATTCTGCTCTGCTCACTCCAACTCCCGTATCATTACCATTCATTGCACTGGGATGGGATGCTGCTGATGCTGCTGCAGGGTACAGGGTGCATCCATGCCATCCAATGGAATGTGCTGAGTCAGCAAATTTATAACATCGTTGCAAGGGCATTTAAACGATCTTTCCCAATTGGTATCATAAAATTGTGAGACATAATTGCATGCCAATCATAACAACACTGTTGTATTCAACCCTCGCACTAGGAATGAAGGCAATATTCCATCGAATTATTTCTCTGGGGTTGTGCTTTGATCCATGTTTGCACCCTTCATCCCCCAACTGCCAGGCATTGTTATTTGAATTGGTTCTCCCATGTTGTCTAATAGCCTCCAACTCCCAGGAAATTCTTTGGTTCCACTCAGTAATCACTCTGCCAAGATCTGACACAGTGTTTCGGTGCAGGTTTAAATATAGCAAATCCAGGCAAACACAAGTGAGAGGGATGGTCGTGCCCATCCCGTTGATTGAGTCATTGGCATGGAAATACTTCTCACCATATTCCTTATATCATTTCCTTGACAACAGCTTTATGCTGCATTGATTCCGGAGTCGATCGGCTGCTAGTATTGCATGTCACAATTGCTTTGAGCAAGGTTAAGATGAGGCTATTTCCCAATATCACATTGACATAGGGCTGAGGAGAAGTTATAGTCGATATAAAGCACATTGTGACATCACTTTTCTTTCTGCTCCCTTCACTATTTTGATTTGACGGATGATGATGGATGGCTCAGTGAGGAACTCTTTTGTAAATGTCTCTCTGGGTGGGAGCCACTGATGCTGCTGCTGCTGCTGCTGCTGCCGCCGCATCTCCCAAGATGGAAGCCAGATGATGCACCAAATGGACAGTAGATAACTAATCAGTCCCGCTTTTGAAAAAAGACATTTAGCTAGTCAGTTTCTTATTAAACACTGCCACGCTACATCGTGTTTTGTATTGTTGTTGAAAATTGTTAGGCACTGATAGGCAGAATGAGTTTCATTCATGCATGGTTGTTCGTTGTATCCTCTAATGTAATCTAGTGTGGTCGCATATTACTTTGTGTAATTTTTATTTAAGAGTATGGATTGATAACAAACTTTTGAAGGGTCCTGATGCTTTTTGTGGGTGGAACCATAAAGACGAGCTAAATATACAGAAGTTCAAAGGTTTTGTGAAGAAAATCTCTTCCTCACCTTCAATCAAAACTTCACTATAAGCAATTAGGGATTAACTGACATTGTTGATATCTATGCTCAGAACTAATGGGAACTTTCGATGCTGATCTTGATATAAACGTTGTTTGTTTTAGGTTCCTATCTCAACAGCATTTCTGTTTGTGCTCTTCGCTGCATATCCGTTCAGGTTGACATCCACAGTGGTACGATGCTCTAATCTGCTAAGCTTAGAAAAACAGGCATGGCTTTGCTCAGTGCGGTGAGATAATCGCATTGGAAACAATAAGTAGGGGGCAATGAAGAGCAGGCGGGTCTCCCGACCTCATGTCAAAGTGCGGCATGTTAGGTGCAGCATGGCCAGGGTCCCGCCTGGGGAGCCACAAATAGAATTCCGAAGAGGGGCATAAAGCAATTCGGGGGGATGGGGCGTCTTGGGAGAGATGAGCAACCAGCCCCACGTCCTCATGGATGCAGAGCACAGCACTCATCCTGCATGTTAACTCCTATGCAGGTCTAGCTAACAGCTCCATGGTCATACGGCTCTACTCATTCTGCATCTCATGCACAGAACAAGGCCCTGCGAAGGCAATAACCTTTCTGCATGTATTCGAAAAGTCGCATCGTTAGCGTACTATACAATGCATTGCACTGGTACAACTTTCATAATAGGATTTGCATTGTTTTCAATGGAAGCCAAGAAATGTACATAATATGCATATTGTGCATATGTTATGAAAAGGCTACTAGGTCGAACGCTTGCAAGTGTCAGTGTGTACACAGAGAAATGTTGGGGTGTTTCTGAATCGTATTGGATGTGGCTAAGTGGCAAAAGAAAGCCGACAATTAATGATCAACAGGTTTATGTTAACAATTTAAACAACAAGCTTTTATACCATTCAAGATCATTACAAAAGAACTGATGCTACTAACTGTTGAAGTTAGTACACTAACTAATCAGAAGTGTGGATAATTTTCACTGGAAGCCAGGAAGGTCAAGCGGGACAATACAGACTGGCTGTATCGGTCAAATAGACAGGACCTTTCTCCACAGAGCACAAGCAAAAATGTATGTATCGGAAAAGGGAGAAAAGTAGGATATTTGGTTTGCAGGGCAGAGATGCCATTAGTGGAGTAAGGAAGAGAGGAGGCTGTGGTGTTGATATGGGTTGCTGCTGCAGAGAGACAGGCATTGACACAGGGCAGCCTTACTCTGCTCAACAAACAGCACAAGATTGCTGCTTGACCTGCACCCGTTGAAACAAGGGTTAACCACATGACAAGACAATTTGTCACAGCACCAATAGTTTCTAATGGCTCTTGCTTGATTCCTCTATTGCAACTTTCCTCTGCTGTCTGCTTTATGCACTTTTGTGGGGTGCGTGCAATCAATGGTATAAGATCCTAGTGGGACACAGTATAGCAGCTACCACAGGCTCACCAACCAGCCTCAAATCTGCCTGTCAGTTCCAAACTCTATGTCCAATACAATTATCCAGGCAATTCGTCTCAGCAAGCAGGCTGTCTTCGCCCCAGCCAGTTTGGTAGTATCTGCAACATCCGATTCGTATATTTCTCTATACCAGACTGTATTAGTCCCATTCATGGGCGGTTAGGATGACTCGCAGGGACTACCATAGAGGCTTATGACATTACTGCCTGCGCCACACGATAACAAGGATAAGTGGATAAGAAGAGTAAAGAGATCATAAGGAAGGAAGTCATAAGACAAAAGCCCAAAGACAGTGCTGCCAAACGCTCAACGGCAGTATTTGTCAGGTTGTTGTACTGAAAACAGACCAAAGAGAAGTTATATTTTTTTCTTCTCTTTTTTGTTTGTCTCTCTGCTGCAGGACATCCTTCTAGCTTGGCTTCCTGGAATGGACTAAAGCGAATTGGTGGTGGACGAAAGCCAGACATGGTCCTCCCAATGCCTCAGGGTGTTGCATTACATCCATTGATATCAGCAAGCCCCGCACAAAATGCTCCTGATAACAGAACTGCCTAACTTAATCTGCAAAACCCATTCTCTCAATAACTCCTTGCCATTAGGAGAAATCTTCTCATGAACCAAATAATGAAATCACCAAACGAAGTTTGTGGTTAATAGGTCCGTGCTCTGAGAGACAATAATTCAGCTAAGACATTGTGAAGACGTTGGGTGCACTCCGTCTTCAGACAACAACAAACAAAGTGAAAAAAAGAAAGAAAGAAACAGACAAAGCTGGCTGGGCTCTTCCATATTTCAGCAGTGCTAATTCACAACTGACAATATCGTCCATCCACAAACAAGCAGCAACCAGTCCGATATAGAGCTGTACATTCCTCTAGACTTCTAAAGGATTTCTTTTCGATGTTCCATCCTTTCAACCTCTTTTAGTCGCATCTGCGCACAAAATAGCACTGGCTAGGTATTCAGGATTACATACTTCTAAGACGGGTGTTTTAATTGTAGTGAGTTTACACTGCGGTGACAGCATACACCTATGGATATTTAACAACTCTCTTTGACGAAGTGTTTTAGAATATATGTAGCTTAGTGTGTTGTCCATTCCGTCATTCAGTTAGATATAACTACTATCAATTTCAATATTTGATTTTGTTTTACAATGGTATATGCTGTGAAATATAGGCATATTTCATCAGCTGAAAAAGCACTTGTGTTTGAAATTGCAGTGTCAATATGGTGCCCTTTGTTATGATTTTTTTTTTTTCATCATTGTTATTTTGAAAGATTCAATAGCTAATTTATTGTATTTGTCAGTTGGGCCATAATATTATATTAGCAAAGGTTGTTGGCAAATATCAGTCATTTCATTTCAAAAGGAGAAATCCCCCAGTGCAAATGGCAGGCAGACCAGATTTGGTCACAGGTGGACGTTAATGGAAGCACTCGTACAATCGCATAAATCTCTCACAAAACCAGTAATACAAAGTCAATTCAGACGATTCTGTTTCCCATTACATGCACAAATAGAAATCCTGCCACACCAACCTCATCACAAATGCACTTAACCCACCTAGTCAAACTACCCTTCTGATCAGCTAACACTCAGGTTCACAGAATCTTTTAACCTAATATGTTAGCCCTTTCATACAGTTAAGTCTGAGATAGTACTTGGCATCAGCAGAGAGGTCCAGGTGCAGAGCTTTGCATATGAAATTATATTCATATTATATAGACCTACATTTTGGTTTGCATGAAAGGCTTGTTATTCTGAAAAGTACTATACACTGCTATATTTATCAAACTGGAGTGATTAACAATTATCTTTTTATTACATGATCCATTATCATGCGGAGGTCTGCGTCATTTCAACTTTAAGTGATTGAGAATATGTAAGGTATCATCTGTATTTGATTAAGTAAATAATTTCGATTGTATGATTAGCAGGCTAATGGTAAAGCGTCTAAGAAGTTGACAACATCACGTCAATCTCTGACTGGTCAACCTGTTTGAAGTGTGATGTCTGACCACAGAACCCAATCATGGAGGACCCTCACTTGGTCTGCATGGGTTAAGACAATATAGCAGGTGTGACTGGTATCCTAGGTAACTGTTCCCTCAAACAGTACTATTTCAGCTAAGTTATACAATATACAGGCTTCTCTTGTGTTAACAGGCCGGAGAATCAGGGTGTGCACACAGTGCCCTGTTTAATTTGGCAAAAGCATTTGCTTGCTACGGACGCCTGTGAATGGTAGGTTATAGCAGTTGGGGGGATTCCGTGAGGTGAGGCATTATGCCTGCATGGTTCATAACAGATTTCACATTATGGCAGACAATGATAATACTTATTTGGTGATAAGCTATTTTGTGATGGGCTGCTTTCATGAATGTCTCCCTGGGTGGTGAGGATGTGCTAATGTGATCACGTCGTTGGTGGTGTCCTCCTCAAGCCCTTGGCAAACAAAGGAGAGGAAAGAGGCCGAGTCTGGGACCTTGGGCTATGGATGGGCGGCCACACACCTCTTAACAGTGACCTTCTAGTGACATGGCTGCATTGCCAGAGCTGCAGTTAACGCCTCTCTGATTAGGAGAAGGTTAGCACACGCGGAATACATACCGAGGATGATTAGCTGCGCACCCAGACTCCCCTGCCGCCCATCCCATGCTCTCTCTTGTAAAATGACTATAATTTCTCATAACTCGCTCCATCTCACTCAAGTAGCCTATCAAGCGGCTTTGAAGGTCACTCTATAATACTTCTCTGAACATGGACGTCAGCTTGCATTAAATTACCATATCTCTGTAGTCTCTACTCTTTGTCCAGACAACTTTTTATGACTGTCTGGATTTCTAGTGGATAAAAAGCATATGTTTGATTGATCTGGTTAGGTGCTGTAATAAATGAGGCAGGGTAGAGACTATTGGTGTACTTGCCTGGGGCCAGTGACCCGGTCAATGACCTCTTGTCCCCTCTGATGCTATTACCCGTGTGATTAGATGTGTAAGTGAGCATGGCCCTCTCCCTGCCTAACCTTCAAAGGATCACGTACTCCTTTCAAAGTATCTGATCTCGCTGAAGATGTTTGGCCAGTTTTCTGGCTCTTTGCCCCAGCACATGTAGACAATTTAAGACAAAACAACACTGAGACATATAGATCTATGGCTGCAACACTGCCACACCCATTACACACGTAGCCATGTATCCATGTATCATACATGTTTGAATTACCCTGCTAGTGCAGAGGCCCGCTCCTGCCCACTCACTTTGTGTATCATACACATTTATCGTCCACGTTAGGTTTTTGAATTTGCATGTAAATTGCACTGTCTTCGTTGATGAATAACCAAGTACGACAAAAATTAGACATGAGAGATACATCACAATGAACATCACCTTGCAGACAACAGCTTTACGGCCTATCTACAGATGGGATGTATCAACGAACTGAGTTGAATTTTGAGTCAGATTTTCTATTTCTTTTAATGTTGTTGTTTCCTCTTAAAATGTGGCAAGTGAAGAATTGTATAACCATGCTGGAATTCTACTTGCATGAATTATTCACCACAGATTTGATCTAGTGGAACACCATTTGTGATGAATTTGCACTTTGTGTGAAGATTATGCATGGTTTCTAACACAGCGAATGTTAAAATCTCACTGTAGTTTATTTCGGTTGCATGGTTCCGCAGTAGCATTCAGTCCTTTGCTTGGTACAATGGTATAATGGTATAGCCATACATTTTAAGACAATTTAAAAAAAGTGTTGTTATTTTATTGATTTTATCATTGACTTTCTGTTATCGTCTTTTGAGTATGAATATAATTAAAAGTAGTACAAAATACACTATCGATATTCCTTAGAAGTGAGCTTGAGTTGTGCTAATTGATGTACTTATAATGAATCATCTTATAATACCATATGGAAGCCTGACTTCTGCTATTTCAATATTGTCCACGGTGGCTAGCTGCTTGTTTCAGGTTAGAAATTTCATCGGTGTATCGAAATAGGTTTTATTATAATTTTTTTAGCAATTACGTGATTGACCTAGGACAACTACCCACTAGCCTGTGCGATTAGCACTGACATATAGGCAACTCTTTCAAGTAAGGCTATGCATGTCTTTCATCATTTCCCGCTAAAATCAGGGCCGGAGCAAGGATGAGGCAGAGGAGGCCACCGCCTCCACTGGTAGCGAGGTGTTTTTTTGTTTTGTGTTTTGTTCAAACGAAGGCAATTACCCAGCCTTGTGATTCTCTAACTTAAACTATTCTTATGGTATTATGGAGTTTGCCTCGTCTGAATTCAGACATTTACGATTTACTGTTTTTACGTAAAAGTTATGTATCATTCTGTTTATTTCTACCATAAATGTATCGAAGACTTGGAGCGGAGTAAGTCTAACCCAACAAGTTTAACGAAGTGTGACTCGCGCTCACTTTTGAAGTGACAAACTCCACCGACATGAACTTTTGAAGTGACAAACTCCACCGACATGAACAAGCTAATGTCAAAATGGCTTGACATAGACCTGCTCTATATAAATATCAGTGTGTTGTATGAAGGAAATCGGTTTGAGTGAGAGTCTAGCAGCACGAGGCGACTGTGTAAACAGCTAAGCTTTGTCGTGTCAAATGACAGTAACAATGATGGAGACGGCCGCCATGTTATATATGGCCGCCATAATGTGTAGCCAAAAAGCACGCACCCCACACCATTACAAGCTTTGGATAATGCATACTCTTAAAATATGACAAAACTATCCAGGCCAGGCTACATACTATGCACAGAGCTGGGCAAGAATTTCTACAGCTTCCTCCTAATGTCTTTTTCATGTCGTGAGTTCTGGCGTTGGAATTTGCATGGTCTGTTTGTGGAATGCGATTTTGTCGCCTTCACGTTATTCTCCAGCAACTGGTTTTATTGTTGAAGATTCTTCTGTTTATGAATCCTCCCTGATGAGCACGAAATGTGCCTGGTTGCCATGACATGCCACGTCTGATGAATCCAAACAATCTTCAAACTTCTCACTGAATGCATTATGCCTAATATTAAGGAGGTTACTTTTCTTTGTAGTTTTAGTGGTAGAAAGACAATTACAAATCTGTCTGTTAAAAGTGATTTTTTCACACTTGAAATCATGTCCTGGAAACCAAATTTAGAAGGATTATGACTTCCTTTGAACTGTGATTACCTTACTTTACCATATCTTAACATATCAGATTGTCTTTGAGACCTAGATTAATGGCCAACTACTACGTCAACAAGAAAATATTCGAGCAAGGATGTTGTAAAGTGTCTTCAAGACATAAAGAGTTAATTCTTTGGAGCATGAAAACTATCATTATTCAGTATTTTATACTCTCAAGATACTTGTACAAGGTTTGCAAGAGTCGTGTGAAAAGAAGCATCTGTTTTGGAAGGCAAGCTGCAGGAATTTCATAGGCCTCTAGGATCTTCTTGGGGCTTCAGTACATTTTATGATCACTTTATGGGGCTGCGACGGAATGTATTGGAATTTTGTTGCAGCAGCTGGCAATAAAGAAGGTTAGAGAGGGGAAGGGTTAATCTTTTTTTATCTGGATGGATAGAAGGATTTTGATTTAACTGACAACCTCTTCTAATAGATGCATCACTCCAATGTAAAAATAATAAAGATGGGTTTCCTGATGGAATCAGATGGATGCATCCAATTAAGCCATCAGTTAGTTGATCTATCATTAGACCCATGGCTGTTTCCTGGCTGCCATAAATTCGATTGATGTATATTTTTAGACGACTTTTTGATAAAAAAAAAAAAAGTAGGAACATCTAGATATTCTTGTACATAAAGTAAGATCATGAATTCTGCAACTTTTGTGCTAAAAACATCAGGAGAATTTATAAAACACAGATTTAGTGAGTTGAGTCTTTTTAGTCGACAAAGGTGAAGAAAGTTTTTCATGCATCTTCTTTCTGTTTTTAATACGAAGTAGGGCATATTATTCTTAAAACAATGAAGACACTTTATCTTATCTTCTGAATATTTAAAAGGCCTGGGGAGACAACACTTTTAGATGGAAAACACGTCTAACAAACGTAGGGTAATGTGGAAATCTCCGCTAATGGAATTAAATGAAATACAGGGTGATATGACTGAAAATGTGGATGACTCCAGTTGCTCTACATCTCGATAGAAACCATCCAAGGAGAAATAGGACAGTGTGGGTAATATGTCGTATTTCGCGAGGAATGTTGAAAATGTGATAACATCGTGATCACTGAATTATGGTATCCTGATGTTAGACTTGGATTCCTCAGATAGATCTGCATGTTCCTTGTAGCTGACATTCATGTGAGGTAGAAAGCTGGCAATTTATCTTCAAGTGTGATTTTGCCCCGTTAACATAAGTAAACAGAAGGCATTCAACTCGAATATCCAAGCAGATGAACAGACAACCTATTTGCTGTCATTTACGATATGTTTGACAAACATATATAGCTACAATGTAGTTGGAACCAACCAGTTGAGATAAGGTTATATATATGTATATATATATATTTTTTTTTTTTTTGCGGTAATTATTTTTGAGCAAAAAGGCCAAAATGTATGGTGCTCACTCAGTTCAGTTCAGTTAATTTTTATTTCACTCATAATACACCCCAAGTGCTAGTCTTCTATTAAACCTACTCTGTCAGTCTATCTAGAAACTCACAAAGACATGCACTGTGTAACATGTGGTAAGTGTCAGCTAATATAGTACATAAACAATATATATATATATATATATATATATATATATATTATGTAAAAGAAACAAATCTGCTGTTGTATCATATTAACTGGCTATAGTGATAAATAAAATAGCAAGGCACAAATGAGACACATTGTCACACTCATTTACCATGCACCATGCGGCACAATGGAGATATCATCAATATGGCAATCATTGGAACCTTATGGACAGTTTTCTCACGAAACTCGGTTAACATACCCCACAGCTTGATGACTGATGCCAATAAAAAGCCAAGCCAATGCCAAGTGTTGGATGAGTGTCTGGTGACCAGGCAGCCTGGACACAGTGATAACAACAGGTGGGCGTTGGCTAATATCATCCATATCGATTTCCATGTCACTTGAGAAAGTGGTTAAATCACATTTGTTGGATTTATGGACGACACGAAGATGAATTTTGGAGAGGTTTATTCACTCACTATAAGTTGACATGAACATTGACGTAAGCGTAGCATAAAGTGGTGATGTAAAAAATTGATAAAATAAACAAAACCCTTTGAGTATAGAACATAAATTACATATAAACAATACATATCAAGATATCTATCAGTCCAAATATTTAAATGTTTTCATTTAAACTTACTAACACGTGGCTCTCCTCATCTCCAAGTTCAACTACCCAAGAAATCTCGAAGTCCAATTTACATAAACCTGAGCATTATTCAAATATGAACAAGACATGTTGCCCCTTTTTCAACATGGACAGGTGTGACAGCATGTCATTGGTCACATGACCAGAATTGAAATTCACACCCAGAGTTCACTGCTAATACTAGTGGTGACACCTATAGATCCGGTCAGTGACTAGCGCCACCACTACTACAGTCGATGACTGTAACAACATTCATACACTGGAAATTTCTTTTACATCAAATTCTAATTTCACCAACAAATGTGTAAAATTTTACTTTTAGACATTTTTTTACACAATGACTGACCACTTACAGCTACCGTATCGAATTTTGACTGAGAGGTCATGACGTTGATTATATGCCTAACTAACTTGTTAAATAAAGCTGACTGTTGCATTGATGCAAAAGGGAAATTGCTAATAAGGAAGTCGGTCTTTCTAGACAATGTCATTGAGCTAAAGTCTTCAGCAAAATTATTTTCTGTGTATCAGGTGGCATTGTGCTGTAATGCATCACATACAGTACATCATGAGAAGGTTACTCCATTTTTCGAACAGACAGAGCTAAATATGGAGGTCCCAATGGACACATAATCTTGTTAATGTCTGCCATTTGTCTGTCAGTGAGGGCCATTGAAATCAAACGTTACATGGAGCTTGAATTAATTCGAGTGTACCAAGAGATGATACAAAGCTCAAAAGAGGGCCATTTGGAAGAGCTTAAATGATTGGTGAGCTAGAATTAGCTGGTGTCCTTTGGGATAAAGCAAGAGTGCTTTGCCTTCGAGTTTCTGTTCTTAGCCCATGAGAAAAGCATCCTTACAGAGGAGGAGAGCTGCTGCTGCTGCAAACAGGTTTCTATGTTGTGTCTGTTGGGTTGGTTGTTCAATGCTTGCCAACTGCTAATCACTGCTACAGTAACTGCCAGTTTCACACTGGATTCACACCACAAGAGCAGAGCACCAGCAATACAGCAGCACCATCATTACTCGTCCCTGTCACCATCCATTTGTCAGGCTAATCATTTATCTCTCCCTGTCATCATCTATCCTCACAGGAAAAATGTATCGTTCACATATTACATGCAATAGTCATGGGCATTAAAAACAATCACATGTAATTTTCATCTCTCATCTATCAGATGATTGATTTGTGCCTTGTTATCACCAGTGATTTGTCACCAAGAATTGGATCATAGAAAAAAAAGGATAGAAAACCAGTTCCTGATCAATATCGGACCAATTGAACTCTGGTCAATATATATGACCTCCTACAGCAGAGTGGGTGTTGCATTTAATGAAGTTTACTTTTCACCTGCAACTTTTTTCGCCTTCATCAGCAATTGTGTTGGCATTTATGTATAAGGTGGTAATAGACAGTAATATTTTTATGTGAACTAAGCACTACAATACAATTACTTAGACCACGATCGATATTTTGTGCTGTACTTGGCGCTAAACTAATCCTCCACTCTGATACATTTCATGGAATCCAGAACTATAAACTATTAAGAGCAAATAATATAACAATTAGGACAGCATGATAATGGCCTAGGTGGAGAAATTATTTGTTATCTTTTGGCATGTTATGGGCAAGGTACTGTTAACATATCTTATTCTTGTTGTATTTGATATATACTGCTGAATCCCATGATGTGTATTGATGAACCCCTAGCCTCATGTTGCAGGGTACCCCATACAATCTGATGGACCTTTCTGAAGAACCGTGCGAGTCCTGTGAGCATCCCAATGTTCTCCTAAAATGCTTCCTGAAGGTGCTGTATTTGTGACAGGCCGAGGCACCTCAGTTTTAAGGTGCTGCGAAGCTCCTTTTGGTCTTAGAGTGTGCTCAGTACTCAGTAGTTGTGCAAACTTTCTAGGCCCCTAAAACGTATGAGCTGGGTAGGATTAACTGTATTTTTACCTGCATTGGTCGAGATTAAAGTGTCGCCAGCCAAGGATGACAGATGACACTGTGTGAGCCACTAGTGACACCTGCTAATGGACAGTGTCTCTCCCTAGCACAACGTGGTCTTTTTTCATCCTATTATCAATTATAGGTAAAGCACCACATGTTTACCGATTTTGTTTTTATTACACTTTTAAGTAAGAATGTCTTAGTATACACTTTAAAGTATTAATGGTATTGTGATTTTTTTGGTCTCATTTTTAGGCAAAGGACCATATGTGCAACGGTTTTATTTACTCAGTTGTGTCCCTGCATGTATTACTTTATTTCACTCCAAGCATTATATCATCATTACGTCTGCCTCGGGCAGCTGTTTATATTAGCTAACTAAACTTCAGAACAGTAGCACTGAGACACTTGACATTAAAATATACATATATGCAACATTTTATTGGTAACAAATATGGTTACATGCTAGTATGATAAGAATTACTACTACTCTGAAATATATGACACATGCGGGGTATTCTCCACCATAATATGTATGGTAATATAAATGCAATTAGATGACATTGATGGATCGACTTCCAAAGGAAACTGAAGTAAAATGCATTTAGCTAATTCATTTTCTCTTCAGTAGCAGGGTGCAGGTGATTCATACATTCTGTTCTAGGAGACACTTGACTCTTTGCAGGCTAATATTTGAGAAAGATGAGGAGCCCATACAATAAATCTGAGCTCCTAACAGCAATTGTTCCTTAAAAAGGGTTTTGTGATATGATGGTATTTGTCCAGATGAGTGTGCAAGAAACTGTCAGATTGAAGTAGTTGTTCACTTCGTCATTTGTCACTCTGCATAGGCCTACTGTATTCTTAAAATTGTGGCCGTGTGTGTTTGTGAATATCTAACTTAAATAACTCATTCTTACAAATATGTTTAATTGCTTGTCAATTGCACAGCCAGCGTTATATGTACATAGTATATTGGCAAATATGCCTCGAGGTATCCTATCACCATAAAATTTAGAAAAAGATATGTGGAAGACATGATTTTCAAATATATCGATTATTTTTTAATGAAAGAATAAAAATATACTGAAATTGTGGAAGCATCACAATTGTCACATTATGTAAGCAATTGCTGCGATTAAATGTTGCTAGCCATTGTAATTTAGCCTCATAATCTAAACCATCAGATCTAATAGGCTACCAGGCATTTAAAAACAAATGAAGCAGATAGGTTGCTTATTGATTGTCATGGAAAAGGCCAATCGCTAGCTCAGGTGCACTGGATACCAGACGGCTACTTCCTGTTAAGTCAGCACCGTTTCTATGTATTTTTGTATCAATTTTTTGTCCGCCTCTAATACCAAAAATAGAGCGAGGGCAGCGTCTTTCAATCCATACGGAAACTGACATCCATTTTAAAAATGAGGAATAACCAGGGGGGGGGGGAGCGGGAGGGGTGGGGTAAAGAAGCTTACTAGAAACCGGACGGGCGAAACGGAAGTTGATATTCCAGTCGGCTAATCAGCCGCCTTGGGTCCGCAGAGTAGTGATGTCAGGGCCTCGCGTGGGGCCAGCGTATCAACGCCAAAACGTCAACTCCACTGATATGGACCACTTTATCACTAAGCCACTGTCAAAGCGCATCAGACAGATGGCATCACAAACCCTGTTTCTGGAGCAACTTTTAAAAAGAGCTACTTTTTATCCTCGTCTTCAATTACGCAGCTGCTGGCCCATATTGATGCTGTCTTGTGGTCCAAGGTCTACACTGGTTTCTGTGCTGTGCAAATTCTCTCCTTGCTTTGCTGAAGAGAACAAACGACAGAGGTGTTGATGACCTAGGCATGACCTTACAATAAACATACGATAGATCATCTACAGGCTAAAGCAATGTACAGTCAACATCGTGCATGGCTAATGGTTTGACTGCGTGCTGAATGTCATTTGTTGTCCTGTAATCTATGTCCAATGCATCCGATCACCATTGGCCGAATCCAGGCCATCCCAAGCTGCACATGCGGACCCCACCCTTCCTCAAATGAGATTTCCCTCCCCCTCCTAATGGGGCTTATGCTGTGCAAGTTAACACTTTCCTCCCCAAGCCCCACATATACTGCACTTGGTGCTGGTAAGGTTACCTATGATAAGGGGTAAAGCAAGGTGCATTGTTGGCACTGCATAGTGAGCGATGCGGCATTATTTTTATCACCTAAACAACACAATCTGAGCCAAGTACACATAGTTCAGGCAAAACATGTAGTCCAGCAAAACAACACCTTCCTAAAAGAGAAACTGTATAGATTAAAGATTTTTTTTCCCATTAAATGTTACAGTATAATTCCACAGTATAGCAATTAAACTGAACAACAAAACAATAAAGAGATCGCATTACAATAGATAAAATTGTTCATAAGTGTTTTTATCTAGGTTACTTTTTGTAACATTTAGTACTCTTCATGCCATTGCTATTTCTTGCTAAGGCTCAAAGAATGTATTCAGATTTCTTTACTAGTGGTTTGTGGCATGAACAAGTAAATATCACCCACATATCCACTCCATTTGCGCATATTTGAGCCCGCTCCAATGACCCGAGGTCATATATTCCAGGGATGTCCTCATATATAATGATCTCCTGTCCTCCAACCTCGCTGTGCTGCGATGCTTTATTGACCCGCTGAGGTCATGCTATATAAGTCTTGTCTAATGTAAAAGCATGCCAGTGGCAAATATGCAGCGTCAGCAGTTTTTGAAGGTGATGGAGGAGATGGGATGAGGGATTCAGTGCTGCTTGTTATCCTAGGCTGTCTAGGCAACCAAGCATCCATCCCCTCTGATGGCTCTAATTGGCACATGGAGGTCACTCTTGCAGCAGCAACCTTCAGCATCTTTTACTGACGTTTCCTCTAAACTTGATCTCCAAACTGGGATTGTGGTCCGCCCTCTAGCACACCCCGGTGACTCCCCGGCCACAGCAGAGCAAACAATTCTTTGGTTTCCTATTCACAAAACATTGAAGTTGGGAATCTGTTTCTATGCAACGAAAAGAAACTGGACACTAAAGCTTTTAAATTACAGTAGAATTTCACCATTAAGACCACTTTTGGTGCGGATTGCACTGATCGATGGTGAGGTGGGCGTAAAATTGATTGTTCTTAATGATGAGGTGGTCGTGTTAGATAGGTGGTCTTTTGGCCGGTTTCTACTGCATATGAACTTCATGTGGATTTCAGCCATGTGTTAGTCGCTGATGATATGCAGAATATTCAAAAAGGCTTTCATTTGCCTTCAATTAAAATGGAAACTAAGTTAGAACGACAAGCATATCAAGTTGCAAAGAGGAACAGTAGAGGCTGTCAATTTGCCAGAATAGGCTGCGTTTGTTGTGGAAGTGTGAGCATACTACTCTTGGTTGGTACTTGCTTTAAATGCTGCATAACGGCCTGACATTTGTGACTCCTGATCAATACTGGCTAAAAAACGGAATATTGGTATGTCAGCTATAATTGCTAAATAGCCCTTGGAGCACTGCTGTCTAAAATGTCTATGTAGTTCGGGTGACATCCTTTGCACGCAGCGAAGTCATTCATTGTCAGCATAGTTCCCTTTTGGTTTTGCAATTCTTCATGTCAAGTGATGCATAAATTGACATCAACCTGTCTAGTAGGCCGTCCTGCGTCCATCCAAAAGTATAGGACCTAATACTTGACTTCAATGGCGAGGTAGTCTTGCATATGTGATTCATAAGGAAAAATACAATGTATTCAAAGGGGTCCAAAGAGTTTGTCCCCGATTAATTGGTGATATCAGGCTGCCTTGAATCATGGTTCAAGGGCCTATTGCCCTGTAGATATAGATTTGTTGAATGTTTGGTATCAGCTGATTGATTTGATGTAAACATTTAGTTTTCTTGTAATTAGTGTAATCGCTTGATTGATGTGCTTAATTCTTCATTAAATTGTTTACTTTGTTCCACGACATGGACGTAAGTTAGCTCTTACCAAGCAAATACCTCATCGTTTCGAAAAGAATCTGAGTGTGGCATCTAAGTACACTACAAAATTAGGCTAAGTATTCAATCTTGGGCCATCAGCTCTTCAGTGTTTACTCTGTCACTACAGAAGTACTGAAGATCTACGCAGTTGTTCGTGACTCTGGGAAAAAGATTGGACTGGAGGTTGGGAAGTACAAATACACCATCGCTGTAATCATCTTGGCCTCGCGGTTTGAATCTTAATCTAAGTACAGAAAACGCGATTAGGCTGACTAGCAATTGTTCAGGTGAGCATGGTGGACCACTGGACTGTAAGATGGACTTTTACTAATCCGATCTTGGCCCAAGCTAATCTGCATGCTGATGGGATTCCCTCTCCTTCATGCTTGGTTGCTTCACCCCGAGTCACTGACTCATCCTTAGATGTTTTATTCAGATGACAGTGATCCTGCTTTGCTATGTAAACTGCTTGCAGGCTGAGCATAGCATATTATAATTATTGCTTTTAACGTAAGAAACCACCAGGTTCATAATTCACCGGTACTGCGGTGACAGATGACATGACAAGCAAGGCTCATGCAATGGGACAGGCACAAATGTTATTCAAATACAGCTACTGCATGGAACGCCATTAGAAGCAGACCAGACTAACCAAGATCTCAGTAGGTTTGGTAAGAAGTGACAATGTGTACTGGACTGGAGTAAATGTCACTTATGACAGACCTGTTGAATTCCAAATTTTCTTTATCTAGAAATTGGGCAACCATGTCGAGATAAAACTCAGTTGGTGTTTAACAATAATCAAAAATAAATATTTGTAGTGAAAAGGTGAAGCGAGTTTTATATGTATTTTGACAACTGACTTCTAGGGGATTTTTTTTTAAACAAGGATTTTTAAAATTTAAAAATAACTAGATCAAAAATACTAGCAGTGAGTATCATGAGTGCAATAGATGCGGTCATGACAGTATGTAGTTTCAAAGAACTGCTTCTGTTGCTTGATGGCAGATCACACAATATGTTTTTGAGCTCGACAAAAAAAAATTAACTCTTGGGAAGCATAGCATGTATGGCTAAAGATCAAAGAAAAAGAAGTGGTAATTGCAGTTGTTGTAATTGGGGTTTCCTAAACTTATCATACTATTTACCCGGAAAAAATATGAAGTTTATGACAATTTTACATTAATTACACTCAATAAAATGTACAATTTACAGAAATATTCAGTTACTATATGGCAGTGTTTGGTAAGATGGCTTGCATTATGCTTGTGACATACTAATGTCTTTAAGGAGTCTCCCTCGGGATACAATTACATTTTATTTAAACTTGTTAGAATTTGTAAATGTTATACTCATCCAGAAAAAAAACATTTGGAGTCTGAGTCTTTTAATTAACTATAAGTTAGTCATCTTCTTGTCTCCACACGTTTTTAGTAATGAAAATCTATATATCATAAAGAACTGTTTAGTGTGATCCCATCCACTGTATACAATTGCAATCCAGATGAGAGAAACGTGTTACCTCGGTGATTCTGCAGCACATAACACAAATCAGTCGCCATGATTGATTTCCTTACATCAGATGTCAACATCATTGGGTTTCCTGTTGTGGTCTTATGACCTCAGAGTACTTATCAGCCTCCCTTTACTTCTTTGCTGGGACCATATATGGGTTGTTATTTGCTCTTCCAAGACTAGATCTATGTGATACCAAATAAGGTTGGCAGCCATAAAGGACTGTGCCTTCTCAGGGTTTTACCATTGACGCTAAAACGGGAGGTTCTATATATATATTTGGGACACCCAGATCGAGCTGTGTCAGTAATATACCAAAGTAAACATAGCAGGGAAATAAAATATCATCTTCCTTCATGGTAACCCGGATCTGTTTCTGTGCTGTTGTTAGCCACCAGTACATAGAAAAGAACCATGCAATCCTTTACTTGGTCATCTATTCTGATACTATACTTTTTTTCTTCTTCTATGGATTATTGAGAGCTAGAGACTTGGTATGTATTTCGTGGTGCTTACAAGCGATTCCATAAAATACAAAAGAGTTCAAAGCAAGCCAGCAGTGACTCTGCCTCAGCGTTTTTAACTGTCAGTTCCCTATTTTTGGTCGTATCATAAAACCACCACTAACAGGGTTGTGTGAAACGGGATAGCACATAAAAAGCTGAATAGATGTCTCGAATTTTTTGCTTGGGCCAAAATATAAAGGCAGGGTGGACCAAAGGGACCAGGGTGGGCCAGGGCGGGCCAGGGACAGATCAATGGATGCTGAGAGACACCAGGTCAGGCTGTGTCACCACGGAGTCCGGCCGTCCACATTGCTCTGCTTCATACAGAGAAAACGTGGCAGATGCACCGCCCAATTCAACACCCTGGTCAAGGGCGGGAAGGGCTGAGTAAGTGGAAAAAGTGAGCTGCAGATCGAGGGTAGAAGGTGGAGCATTAAAAGGTTACTCTACAAAATCCATTTCCTCATACTGCCATATTTACAATAAACAGATAGCAGAGAGTTTTCCATCTGTAGGCTATATCTAAGGAGGGCAGTGCTTGTTGTCAAATAATAGTTCAATTATGTTTTATTTACTCCACCCTACATGTCATCTCTGTCATGGATCTCTGTCATGGATTTACTGTCATTTATTCAATCATTGTAATTTTTATTTATTAACTTTTATTTTTAAGACTACCACTGAGTGTCTGTCCCTTGCTACTGGTCGCAGGATTGAAATCTGAAAGACATTCTTTATATTAAGACTAGGGTGGCCCCCTTGGCAGCGACATCAAAGATGTCTTAAAGGGGTCAACCTACTTAAAGCTGGTATCAAAGAAGAAAAAAAATATTACAATCATGTTCATTATAATTTGCTTTAAGTCAAATAAATATATCTGAATCTGATGTGATGATTCCATTTACATACAGTGGAGCCTCGTCATAAAGACCAGCTTTTACAGCTAATTTGTCATTAAGACCAGCCTTTATAGCTAATTTGACTGGTCTTAATGGTGAGGTCTAATAGGTAAACAGATTGATGATCTTAATTGTAATGATCATAATAGTGAGGGGTCTTAAAGTTTTGTTCCACTGTACATTCCTTTACATTCTTATATTTTGCTACAAAGTTGTACTTATAGGAATATGTATTTTGTAAACCATTGCACCATTCTGCAGCAGCTATGTCATATTTTTCATTATGTTGTGATAAAGATATAAATCACATATTTGGCAGATTTGTCCTTGTATATGGAACTGTTGAAACTATATATTTTAAACAAGAAATACTGTAGCTGTTCTTTTTCTTTTTACCATTTTCGTTGTGGTTTGTACGATGCATTTTCTGTGCGTGACTCAGCAGCTACCACAAGCTTTAAGAAATTGTACGTGAATTTGTCGTGAAAGCTTATACAACATGAGTAATTAGTCTAAGCACATATGTTTGGTGCTTGCAAGTGACTGGAGTCACTGAGCTCAAGGTTTACTGTCTGATAATGGTTTCATTTAGAGGCGCCTTTGAGGAATATCAGTATATTGCAGGCATCAAATTAAAAGTGGTGTAAGCTAGTGGCTTAGCTGGAACACTGCATGCTTGAAAAAGGCGTCTTGGTGTTACATCAGTTGGGGCATTTTGCAAACAAGTCCTGTCCAGAGGCGATAGAGAGGCAGGGGGCTGAAGGGTGCTCAAAGCCCTTGCCTCCTGAATTAGCCAGGGAGGATAGCTCTGCCCAACAAGACCCAGGGATTATGCAAGGGTCTGCGGTGGGCCAAATTCTGCTAGACTCTGCTACACTCAGATGGTATTAGAGGCAGCCTCATGGATTGACATGGACATCTCAGCTGTAATTACATGTGGACGACTGCTGAAATTGAATTCCACTACTGCAATGACCAGACACCAACTGCAAGACAGGCTCAGGCCTCCATTTAATTCTTAAATTACTTTGTGTTACATGGACAGCCTCAATGTATAGACATCTAGATTGCCTTGGAGCCAACAATGCAGATTACTGAAAGTTCTGCTTGAAAATATGGCAGGCTGAAGAAAAATGGGACTAAAATGCCTGCTCAAATTGGACAATAAAAGTAAGGGGGAAAAAATCTTCAAAATTCCATGGCATGCATTAAACATCAGGCAACCTGCAGGGTGCGGTATAAAAACTTGCACCAGCAGCTACTGCTGCCTCTTTTGTTATTACCTAGAGCATTGACACTTTTGAGGCGGAAAGTGCCATTCTGGATTTTGGTCAATTTTCTGTCTTTTCTGTCTAATTAACTGGCCAATCCTCCTGAAAATCATGTGATTATTTCGAGATTAGTTGTAAATTCAAAAAGTCCCTCTGGAATGCCATTATATTTCTCTGTTTTAATTTCATGACCATGCTGAATTAAAACTGGAACCAACCTTCTTATCATCTAATACCTTGATATATATATATGCACATATAAAAAACATTGAAGGAGGAATCTGTGCAAATATTATATTTTCTATGGCTTAAGATGATGTTTAGATGTTTTATTTGTTCACAGTATGTAGTATTTCAATATGGTTAGTACATTACATAAACAATTAATGACATTAGCATACTGTGGGGGATGTGCACTAGCTTACTAAAAAGCTGTAAAATTGTGCACACCCCTTACATTATAAATAAAAGGCTTCAGAGGTGTAGTAACTAGGAAATATCTAATTTGTAAACTTTCTGCAACGAGAGACACCATGCAAGCAGACAGAAATTTGACTTCTGTGATGTGTATCACTCAGAACAAGCCCTGCAGCATACACCCTCTCAATAATTCAGATACTGATATTGTCTAACATTATAAGATCAAAAATATCACAATGACCAATTGCTTATACCCCTAACTAAATGTGGCAAAACTTTAAAAGACTTCATAAGCATTTGAGTAACCTAGAGCTATCCTGAAAGTAGAGATGCCTTGTGCAAGTTTTTAGGCCGCACCCTGTATACTGTATTCAGAACTGTATTAACCAGATTTTGGTGAAGCTGCATGTAATTCATTAGCATCCAAGGCAGTCATATCATATTTTTATTAATATTATATAGTCTATGCGGCCATATGAATCATTATGGCCCCAGTAACAGTTCAAGGACAAAGACTTCCATAATTAATATCTCCCCATACATATATCAGAACATGAGTGCTAATATGGCGTCTCAAGGCTGAGGAAAATGAATGAGGGAGACCAGACGAAAATTGTCAATTAGGCCGGTGCGGGTATGACTTACGTGACCTAACGAGAAACTGAAGAATACATTGAGGACAGCTCCCGCCCTGGGGCACTGTGCCCTCTCAATGACAGATAAGGTCAAGAAGCTCCTAAAGGGCAGCCAGGACGTCGGGAGACTTGAGGCAGGACGCTGGACGCAGGACAAGACGCCCTGGATGACGTAACTTGGCCATCAATCGCGCGTCTCCAGACGGACGCCAAAAATCTGCATCTTTATTGCTGACTTGTCGTGATTTATCTGCAGAGCATCATCCAGACATGAGCCAAATCACCCAATGAATATCAGGGTGAAATTGAAAACCCAGACAGCCCCACTGACCGCGTCCGGAATTCCCCATCCTGGGAGGCCCCTAAGAATGTGCCCTTCTTGATCCTCTGAATAGAGCCCATCAATCAACTGTCGATTTTTTTTACGAAAGCCAAGTTAACCTATCCATCGTAATGTTGATATCAACCATAACATACAAATGTATTTGAATAAAAGTCCACCTCTTTTACCATATCCAGAAACCCCTTTTTGAACATCAGTCACAGGTCAGGTTGAAAGGCTGTGTTTGTGAAGTATCAGTAGGATAATCTGGGATCACCAGTAACTGTTGTAGATTGACATCGATGAGAACTGTTGCAAGGAGTTGATCAATGTCCATGTCATTCCGATTTTAAGTAACCTTTTACAATGCGACAAATCATTACTTCAACCTATCACATCGATGACCTAACGTGTCAGTAATACGAATACCAGCAATTATCAGGTCATTTTAACCGAGACGTGAAATTTAAGGGATGTTTGGAAGCCGATGCCTGAATGACCTCAAAAATATGAATCCAACGTAAGTTTAAGTTTCAAAGAAAGCTTGATCTCGTTTCCATGCCGGCTTTTGTATAGTTTAATTATTTTTAATGAAGGACAACTATATAGGCCTACACCAGGCCTATAATATACAATATACTCAGCCTATTAGTGATGCCATAGGCCTAATAAGTAGACCTGCAGCAAATGTTTGACAGGTTGTAGCAGGAATGTTCTAAGGTCAAGAAGAAAGACGCTTTCTGAGCTTGTTATTTTGCTTATTCTAACCCCAGGGAGTGCAGCTATGGGCATCTCATTACACTATGCTATATGGTCTCTGGCCTCTTCCAATATGGCTGGCGTCTGCTGTGGAAGGTGGGACATGTCCTCCAGATTAGTCTGACCAAGCTACAGCTTCCTGCATCTGCATCCCCATCACTAACGCCCTGGCTGCCACATCCTTCATTGAACTGCTTAATGAAACAACTCAACCACAGCCAGGCACAGCCCTGATGTTTGCTCCTGATTCTTTCAGATAAGGTTGTCATTCTTTGTGGGACGTGAGAAAGTGAAGACAAAATGAAATTGAATCTATATATAGATGAACCACAGTATTTATATTATCTGTTGTTATAGATGAAATTGACCTTATATAGCGAGGTGATCTTATGTGCTTAATAATGTTTGTTATGGAAACACATCATTTGTAGCGTTCCAGAATATATGACAATTTTCATATTGCACTTTTAATTTCGACTTCCTGCCGCTCTACTACTTAACTATTGTCTCTAGATATGTATGAATCTAACTGGAATACATATGTACCCCTAATAGAGGGATGGCTTTTATAGTGAGGTGATCATATGACGAGGTTCTATTGTTCACATATTTATTAGGAGTTATTAAGGTCAGTCTGGCTTCGGAAATAATGGCTACGGAATTTGGCAGACCAAAATTGTATGGCCTAGGTCATTTTATTAGACTTATGTATTCACTATTTTGTCTTTGTGTCTTTGCAGATGTCTAAATCGGTGCGGGATGTCCCTGCATCGGTGCCCTCGGTAAGACCCGTGCCGTCCTGACGACGAAGACGACGGTGGCGCAGCGTGGTGGCGTCGGCGGAGGTGGTGACGGCGGTGTCTCTGTTGGCGTCGTCGGCAGAGCCAGGTTCGGAGGGGGAGGAGGGTGACGGAATGCATCAACAAGTGCAGGCCCCTCTTGCCTCTAAGGAGGCCACGGACGACGAGAGTCTGGAGTGCTCCGAAGAACTGGGTGACCTTGAAGATCCTAACGACGAAAAGATCTTCCTCAACGTTGGTGGCATGCGTCACGAGACGCTCCTGTCGTCACTAAGAAACAAACCTCGCACTCGCCTCTGCTCGCTCTCCAAGCGCCATCAGAGGGGACAACGCCGCGAGTACTTCTTCGACAGACACCCAGGCGTCTTCAGTGCCGTCATGGATTACTACAGAAGTGGTCAGAATCTTAGTTCATTTGTAGTACATTAATAGGTTCATTATCATTTTACCAGATCTATTGTCATTTGTAACTAATCATGGATTACTACAGAGGTCAGAATCTTAGTTCATTTGTAGCACATTAATAGGTTCATTATCATTTTACCAGATCTATTGTCATTTGTAACTAATCACTGATATCTTGCCGCCACAGACATCTGCATTTGCATTATGGGTCCATTGTTTAAACTTATTTTCCTGGAGATTTAAAAGTAAACTTTAACGTAATGGCTAAGTTGACCACACTATATATGATCTTCTTGTGTGGATGCGCGGTGTGGTAAACAAATTATTGCTAACTGATTGAATGTAGGCCAACAGCTGATTGTATGATTAATTACCCTCATTGTCTTAAACATACTTTTTGGCTTGCAGGAGAACTGCATGTGCCCCTGGACGTGTGTGGGGCAGTGGTCAAGAGGGAATTGGACTTCTGGCAGATTGACCACAGCAACATCGAGGCCTGCTGCTGGACTTATTACAGTACCTACCTGGACAACCAAAAGACCCTGGCAGACTTCAACAAGTCAGTGAGAGAGCAAGCAGAAGAGGCAGAGAGGGCAAAAACCCTGACAGGATGGAAGAAGACACAGATGCAGATCTGGATGAATCTAGATTACCCTCAGTCGTCCAGGCTGGCGTGGGTACGTATACCCGGGTGCAAGAGGGTTGTCTAGGCTTATGCAGACCAGTACTGCTTAGGTCTTGTGCGTCCATGTTCTCCCTACCCCACCCCTGTCCTAACATCGGTGTGCAGGTATGATATGTAGCCCCAAAAGCAGGTAAGGTGTCAAGGTTGTGCAGCAGCAGCATGGTGTCAAACAAGTGTCAACCAAAGGTGTCAAACAAGGTGCGCATATAGTACCAATGCACCGCTTGGTGTGCACATCGTTAATACCTGACTGTTGTAAGTGCTTCAGTCATCTGCTTTTTGTGCTTTTGTCAGTGCTAAATGGTTGGAGATAGCACAAGCTTTTAGTTGTAGAAGATCGAAACTTAGCGGTAGTCTGTAAATGTCGTTAAGGTCACCAATATGAATTATATAAATTCGATTCATTATAATTGGTGAAATGAATGATTTTAACTGACAATATCTCTTTTTTTATGTTGATAATATAATTTCTCATGGGTCTGTTTTGCAGGTTTATGCATTGACTTCATTCGCCTTTGTTATGATATCCATAGCAGGATTCTGTATGGAGACTTTGCCAGAGCTGCATACACCTGTTAATGTTACACGAGAATGTTACGGTCAGAAGAAAGAAACGATTTCAATGTACGAGTCTCATATTATGTTGGAATACTTGGATTATGTGTGCACGTTATTTTTTACCATCGAACTAATAGTAAGGATTTTCTTCGCGCCAAACAAGAGGACTTTTTTCAAGTCCCCCATGAACGTAATAGACATCGGAGCTCTATTGCCTCTCTATGTGCAGATTACACTGGAAGTGGGTGACAGGTACAACTGCCTAAAGAACCATAGGGCAGTTCTGGAGACGCTGTTCATACTGAGGATTATTCGCATATTCCGAGTATTTCATTTGGTAAAACATTATAAGGCACTTCGCATCCTGGTGCATGCTATTAAGGCCAGCATCCAGGAGTTGCTGATGCTCTGCATCTTTCTCGTCATCGCCATGTTGGTCTTTTCTACCCTCATTTTCTACGCAGAACGCCCAGGCCCGTTAGAAGATGGAGAGTTTAACACGATCCCCATCGGATTCTGGTGGGCTATCATCACCATGACAACAGTGGGGTATGGTGACGTTTATCCCAAAACGACCATGGGCGCCATCATCGGGGGTTTGTGTGCTGTCTGGGGGGTGCTGCTCATCGCCCTCACTATCCCAGTCATCTCCAACAATTTCACCCTTTTCTACCTTCATGCCAGAACTCGTGACACCATCACAGTGGACAATGACCTTGGCAATGATGATGATGATGACAAGGACTCAGTCGGCCCGATGGAAAAAGAGAAACTTCCCTCCAGTTTCAAAGACAAGCACAAAAGATGCCTCGACACCAGAACTTTGCTCATGAGCTTGGACTCAAATTCCACTACGGACGAACACAGCATATTGCTGGCCAACCGGAACCCCGATGACAGCGCCAATAATACGCCTGTCAAACATTTAAGGAACAACATCAAGCAGGGCCACCTTGAGGAGAGTGTCATTTGACCTGATGATACTTCTCAGTCGTCTTCAGTGCGGCTCTTAATATTGTGTACATATGTACGTATCTTCTGAACCTGTTAGATAACCATGGAAAGGCTGACACTGCAGTGTACCCTTGCATGTTTTACTGCATCCATGATGGTAGATGTCACCTAACTGTCGTCAATACTATGACAGTGATTTCCCCCAGTCTACTATTGTACATTCTAACATGTTTCCATTAGGATCTTGTCAGTTCTCTGGTGTAAGATGTTTCCATACACATCATCCTCTCTAACGAGTATAAAGACACTTTCTTCCTGTTCCATTCTTTCCATATCTAATGAGATAAACTCTTTGCTGCTTCTCTATTGTTCATTCTTCAATTGCAGTGACACCGATTGTTCTCTGATTGAATGTCTAGCAGCAGTTGAAGAGAGGGAAACTTCATCGTGCCCCGAGGGCACACTATAGCCACCCTTCCCCGGGGCACAATGACCTTGCCCTCTGAGTCCCCTTCATGTCCTTCTAACGACACAACTGCAGTTCGTTTATAACGTCCATTTTGTGGCACCATGCCAGCTGCTCAATTTAATTCCTTAGGCATGGTTTATGATATATATTATATATATATGCATACATGTATGGATTTATGCATTTCATTGCTGATTAATCCCTGCTTTTTCTTGTGCACAAATCATTTTTGAGACTTCCGTAAGCTTTTATAGTCAGGGGTGACCAAACTTGAGTTGTCTTTCATGCATTGCAGGCTAATTTTTCACTTGTTGCCTTAGAATCTAACAATATGTATCAACCTGCTTTTATCTCATTTATCATTTATACAATTTCACTTTAAGTAGCGTCCTTTTGGCTCGACCATTTGTTAGTGCAACTAAATACTGTAAATAGATTTTGAACACCTCAGAACTTTAGTATGTTTGAGAGAGGCACTGTGTATCTGCTGGCCAAGGGCAAGGGAGCAATATTGTCAATAATGGTTACATGTATCATAGAATCCATATTAAATTTCATGATTGGCTTGTCTATTGTGAATTATCTTTACAATCAAGATGTAGAGACCATGTAGAGGAAAGCAGAGATCTCCAGGGTACACCATGACTGGTGGAGACACCTAGGGGTTAAGGTGGTGCTGCCACCTAGTGCATGCAGAAAGATATGATCGTTAATCAATAAAATTGTTGGCTGGGAGATCTTGCAGCTATTTCACGTTCATTCCTTTCTTGAAACAGCACTTAGGAATTTAGATCACTAAAGGTGAACATATCATGATTAGAAATCAGTCATTAAAATTTCAAGCGTTGAGTAAAATTATAAGTGTGGGAAGTTGAAAAGTCGAAGTGCAATCCTACATTTGCTTGTAGCTTTATTAAACGCCATAAATTTTACATTGCCACACGATGGCATTGATGTTTTCCAAGACTCTCCATAGATTTTTCCAAAGGAACTCGACGTACGATAGAAATGTTTCTTGTTATTACTGTCCTGACAGTGTACTTCAGCAGTATGAAATTGGTTAACACAATTACAACCAAAAATTCTTCTTGTTGCCTAGTCAAAGTTTTCTTTTTTTCATAAGACGGGTACATATGGATGAAGTTTTATTGAACCGTTTATACGATTCTTTCCATACTGTTGGAGATTAACGTGAAAACATATTATATGTGATACGTAGGAAAGGTTATACATTATATAAATGTGGACTATGTAATACCACATGTTTATGACAACAAAATAAACTAAAAACGAAAATTCTATGGTTTATGTTGCTTTTTGTGTGGTCCAGTCAATTAGGATGCTATTTGTTAAAACTTTAAATCACAGCAGTAGGACAAATGCTGCTGAAATGCAGCCTACTGGTGTAGCACAGGGGCCTCCACAAAAGGAGATACTTCTTATTTGCTGCAATTAATAAAATGTAGATAGTACGTGTATAGTTTAGCTGGCCTTCAGTGTCATCGATGCAGTTCAGGTGCTGG
Source organism: Alitta virens (assembly GCA_932294295.1). Taxonomy (NCBI): domain Eukaryota; kingdom Metazoa; phylum Annelida; class Polychaeta; order Phyllodocida; family Nereididae; genus Alitta; species Alitta virens. Next base: position 16,415,266 of record OW028573.1, on the reverse strand, counting down.
ATTAGTCTGCAACCACCCTTTGTCACAAAACTAAGTAGACGGTTTTGTACTGAAAGTATCAAAAACCCCAGTCACCTGAGCTGCATGACAATACTGAAGAAGGTCATGTGATCGAAATTGCAGTAAGCCAAAAACGTGACTCTTGAGAAAAAGTAAATAATACACAATGGGTGCCCTGAGTCAGAATCCATTAAAATATTGTACTGGGCTTTCACATGCAGTGCAGGGTCCTCCATGCCAATGCAACACTGGATGAAAGGATGGGAATTCTATGTTATCTTTTTTCAACAGGAGTGAGATGTTTTTGTTTGAACAGTTTGTCCATTACAGCTCTGAAATTAAATTATGAATTGGCAGTGTTAAACCCAAGAAATTTTATATTCATGTCCTTGTTCCAGTAATACTGGACATTTTTGACCTCAGCATAGGTTTAATTCTCCAATTTAAGGAGTATTTCAGGGCGTATTTTGTTGAGAACTAGGAAATTTTCAGAATTTGGGGTGGGAAAAAAAAAATTTCCAAGCAACCCTACGCTCCGTGAAAAAAATCCTCTTTAATTTAATTCAGTTCACTTTATTAGACGACAGCCTAACTACAGATATTCCAGAGAAAAGAAACTTATTGTTGATATATTGTGGTGGCAGGCCACACCAGAAGACGTATGCATGAGCCTTTTACCAAATATCAAAATACAAATGTTTATACTTGTGTACAAATAAAGATAAATGTTTTTATATATATTCTATATCAATTACAATGAATTAGAGAATCAGAATTTGAAAGTGCATAAAAATGTCAGTTTGGCTCCGACAATGGCTTTGGTCTACTGGAATGCTGACGTTTTTGTGTAAGTGGTAAATTTAGCTTTGAGCTGCATTGTAGATCTGAGTTTAAAGCTCCATTTCGGTTGCTCAAAACATCAGTTCCATTTTTTCAATATTTACGAAATTTCAGGGGATAAATCTTGACGTAGTAATTGATCACATAAGCCACGCTAACTTGTTGAATTGGAGGAGGCATGTTGGCTACAAACTACTGTTATGATGAGTGTATGGTCAAGTTTTGTTTTAATGTTTAGCTATAAAACGGGTTTTGGGATGATACAGATGAGTCTCGGGGATGATACCAGGGAGATACAGCCTCTTGCTGTTAAAAATACAAAAACGGCACTTAGTTGTTACTGGGTGTTTTACTGTTATATCTAGTAACAGCCCCCCCCCCCTTTTATGGTGAAATTCTAAGGCTATAATTCGATAAATTCTGAAATTTAGCTTTGCTTTTGAGCAATTGAAAGTCACCAGTTTACAGGAGACTTGAGGGCTTCATCATTAATGAATGTCCAGGGGTAGATCCAAAACACAATTTAATTCTCTAATAGGTTAATGCTGTTTGGAGGCCCCAGGAGACCCATGGGAGGTTAACCCTCTGAAAACATTAAATATGTGTCTTATATATTAAAACGCTTATTTTATCTTTTAGCACAGTTACTGAAGAATAAATTTCTTTTTTAAAAGATGATTTTTTAAAGAAGGCCTCAAGCCATTTTGGGGTTAAATGTGTAAAATTAGAAATTTTTACCCTTAAAAAAAAAACCCCCTTGACCTATAGATCTATGCTAGTAGATATGTTTTGGTAGCAAAATGTGTGAAATTAAGATACTTATATCAGTTAAAGCTCATTGTTCCGACTATATAGTCGGACCAATGAACTGTCGGACTATTGAGCTGTCGGACTAATGGGCTGTCGGACTAATGGACAGTCCCCCTTATATCAATACAATCTTCCAGTTCCAGTCAGAGATTGGTTAATTAAACTCATTTTTGGATTATTTGGCCCAACTGCATGACATTCCCAATGAGATTCATGAAAGTGGCACTGAATATGGTTAGAAGACTGGTTTCAAGAATGGCCTATGACATCTACATTTCTGGTGATTGTACTGTTGATTTAGTTTAACACAAGCCTTTCAGATGACTACATACACATTTCGATACCAGTTTACAGTTAAGGTACTATTTCCACCACGTAAAAACCAAATTATCATATAGCATTTTGCAAGGAATAGGTGGGTTTTGATTTTCAGCATTTTTTTTATTTGTCAATTAGTCTTCCATTCAAGATTTTGACAGCAATTGGGAAACCAGCAAGTTCGTCATTTTTCCCTCTTCTGGCCTTTGTGGCAAATGTGACGTGCTGTTTTCTTTTCATTGTCGTCAGAAATGTGTAGAATAACACACCTGAAACGATTATTAAAAAAGGTGTTCCGAAATATTCGACAATAATTGTAATATACAAGTTGAATGTTGTGTACTCACCTCCTAACGTAAACACGACACCTAGAAACTGGACAGGCTGGACTGGCTCATTGAACAGCACATAGCCTCCAACTAAAGTCGAGATTAATTTGGAGTGCCCTACCATGTTATAGCTGCAAAAGAGAAGAGCACGTTATTATGATTTCAACATTTACAGGAAGATAGTTTAGATGATACTGAATTAAAGTTTATCAAGATTACGTGAGAGGAGATGTCGTTCCAATTATTAAATAAATGGAGATGTTTAACCCAAAAGCAATGACTCCTGAGCACAGAACCAAGCCCTGAAATGAAAAACAAAATGGATATACTTGAATTGATCCATTTGCATAATAATAGCATTTTAAGTATTGCAAATAGTCTTAAGGGACGTTCACACTATCACAGATAAGACCTACGTATGATGACGAAATAATTTATTTTTACTCCATCCTTGCCCATACGTGATTCACTCGCCGAGTATTATAGCTTATTCATAGATCGCTCCTGGTCGCGCTTGACCACTCATGACCATATGTGGAGAGGGCACAATTTTTTAAACATGTTTAAAACTTTGGCAGACGTTCTATGAGTAAATTGTTATATTAGTTACGTAACTTGCTTGGGAGTCACTCGGCAAGCATTTCACATACGTTCTACGTACGTCCGTAGCCATAAGTAGCCATAAGTAGCCACTGTCCGTATATACTCTTCATTCACTCCCGTCCACTCGAAGAATGCTCGTAAAATGCTCGGCGGACGTCCGTCGTACGTACGTCGCAGGCGCGCGGTCTTCCATGCCCATCCTTGCCTATCCTTTAACCACTCCCACAGGCGATCTAAAGCCATCTATGAGCCATCTACGAGTGCCTACGAGTGTCTCATGGATGCCTCAAGGATGCCTGAAGGATGCCTGAAGGATGTCTCAAGGATGCCTCAAGGATGCCTCAAGGATGCCTGATGACGGACGTTCAGGGAGTGTTTGACAGACGTCCGGCAAGCGATTTATGACTGCCTCATGTACGCTCATAGAAAGAATTTATACGTGATTAACAGAGCCACGAGTGAGCACGTATATCTACGTATAGCCCATTTTTGACATACGTGGTCACTCGTAGGTTCAGTGTGAATGCCGCTTTACACTACAGTAATCGTAAGAGGCACAAGTGAGATTTAACATGCAAACTCTTGCAACCCATTCTTAGCCCAACATCAACACTATATTAATGTAGGGCCCGTATTGGACTGATTTGGGTGTGTTTTCAAGGGTATGTGTTATGTAGTATGAGAATTCATCAGGAAAATGCAAAAACCAAGATTCTCTTATTCAATTGGTTCCTTTCGACAATCAAACTGTGTTTCTTTTGGAGTGTGCGTTTTGGATTTTATGCCTCTTGATTCTATTTCTATTCATTATATGCATTTTATTTCTTTAATGTAAAGTTAAAAAGTGGAAGAATTTTAATTGCCATCTAAACTAATGTAGTAAACCAGCAGTTTTTACAATTATAGTATCACAAGCCCACCTACCAATATTTCCAGCGACCAAGGCCCATAGACCTGACTTCCAACAAAAGCCTCCACACACATTGCAAGGAAAGCCACACAGACAACAGACATGGGGGCCTGATGGTACAACAACTGCATGGCGTCCATGTCCAACTCCTTTTGCTTTTGTCCAATCCACTGAAAATGTCAAATTTTTCAGTTGTAAATAAACAAGAAATTGAAGTTAGTTCTAGTAATTAATTTAGTATCTCTTAACATAGAATTACGGACCCCCTGTAGTATAGCTGTTATCCATTGATTAGTCAGGCTTATCTGACAAGTTAGTCTACTATATAGTGAATGTCATATCAAGTGTCATCTTTTGATTAAAACGTTATCCATAATGTTCATTATGACTAATGAGTAATGACATTCATTGGCGCTAACTTAAATCTGTCAGCTATTGAGGGGTCACTCATCTATACACCGTCAAACAGTGTAAATAATAGTCAAAATGATTCAAAAGTTAGTCAAAATGGCTAATTATGTCAGCTATTTAAGCAGCAGTGTACTTAAAGACATCTCACCACTTGATACAGTGAAGTTGCGATAACTCCTGTCAGTCCAAAAATCACTCCCAGGAAGCTAAACTTGAGGTCGAAGTTGGAATTCAATATTGCACCGATTATTATTGGAATCTGTCGTGAAAATATTGAGGAAAGTAATGAATTAGAATCAAAAAGAATATATATATAATTGAAAATGCACCATAACTTGCACAAGTACAAAAAAAAATTAGTTATGCACATGATTATGTCTTCAACAGTTTTCAGTAATAACATGTACCATTCACGAATGAATGAATTTTGACATATTCACAAATTACCTTGAGTATCACCAAAAGTCATCAGCTTTAGTCAATGCAGTCTAGAGTGTGGCTAATGGCATAGAAAACATTGACTGAAGCTGACAATAGTTATATGTTTGGAATACTACTTTGAATAAAACTGGCTAACACTCTCTTCAAAATAGCTACCATGGAGCGGGGGGGGGGGGGGGGGGGGGGGTCAGTCATTCTAGAAAATGTCTGATAAGTTGGCGGTTTTGACCATCAGTATAGTCAGAGAAAATATTCAATGTCTTGTAAGGAGTAACTAACCAGCACTAGATTTATTTTCCATGAAAACCTCTTCTTGTAAAAGATGGTCTGGAGGAAGACAATACATGGCATGGTTAAACACTTGATGGTTGTGCATGTCCCCACAGTGTTGTATTGCAATGAGAAGTTGTTGAAAATGACAAATGCACAAAATGCCAATGAAATAGATACAGTGTCTCTAACTGAACCGTGTTTAGCTTTGAAGATGCCCAAACGTTCACTTAATGTAAGTCCCAAAGAGGTAAAAGCAAAATGAACACATGTCATAGTAAGATTAGGATAACCATAGTATGTGTATATAGTCTTGTTGAGTAATATTATAGTTATACTCAATATTATGTTTACTAAGAATATTAAGCAAGTAAAACAAATCCTTGACATTTTGATGGGCCATGTAAAAAGTAATTCCATATCTAATCCAGACACCAATGTAGGATGAAAATATCAACATTAAATTGTTGACATGCATTGCAATGATGAAACCAAACTACATTTCATAATGATTCCCATTAATTTTAAACCTGGCAAGTGAATTTACAGCAAACACGTGAACAAGCCCTGAGGCTCTAATTACTTTAAATGTACATTCAATTAAAACCCACAATTGTTTTAGGCGATAAGCAAGTATGCTAAATAGATAAATCTCTATGTAAATCCCACTGTAAAAAATGGCAAGCTTGCATAGCTCAATATATTGAATGAGATGGTGGAGTTTTGGTAACCATAGACTTTCATGATAATTAACTTGCCTAAATATTATTCAAGTTATGTTCAAGGTTGAAACTGTTCACTGTCTCACAACAGAAAAATTATACTTTTTGACTAAAATACTAAAAAAAAAGGTAAATTCAAGCGTGATGCATGGCCCCAGTGGGGTTTTGAGCCTACAACCTAACCTAGCTGTCTTACAACCTACGCTAAACTCCTACGCCCTAACCTACTTTGCAACCTAGCCACGTGGGGGTTTTTTTTGTGACTTGTATTGGTATGGGGATACAGATAATTCCCTAATGTGGATCAATTTGCCATATTTTGGAGAATAAATGCGTAAACATTTATAATTATCTTATAAAACGCACCCTCCCATCACATGAACTATTAGAAATTATTCCTCCAGACTCAGACTCAGACTTGCATTTATTCGGCAACAACGACAAAAAAACACTCATACATGTTAATAAAAAAAAAAAGTAAAATAAAATAAAAATTAAATAAAACTGACATAATTAATCTAAATTAAACATAACACTTCAACTGCATCATGCCAAAACGAAGTGGAGAATGTACCAGGAATATAACGTAGGTCCTCTAACATAGAAGCCAACATGTTCACCATCACCACTAAGACACTAGTCAGTGGGAATACCTCTACTACCACTGATGCTACTCTGACTTAAAAATGCAATACTTGTTTCAAGTTAATAGATAACTTAAAACTTCAAGTTGAGACAGGTTATGTATTTGAGCTAAAAGTCAATATATAATAATGGAGCATTTTAAGCTATTACAACAAAAAGCTGTATATTACCCAAAAGTATTAAGTTTGAGTTACGACAGATCAATATTTTTTATGTCAAACATTATCTGAGATAACACAGCAATTTGAGTTACAAAACTGAAGAGATGTATGTTCCAGATTCATAACTCAAGTCTACATCAGTCACTGGTTCAGCTCAATATATTTAATTTTCTCGTTGCAGGTAGGTAGGTAAGTTGTAGGTTCAAACCCAGCTTGGGACAACCATGAATGAAGTATGTCCTTTTTTTTTTTTTTTTTTTTAGCTCATCATTAGTTGTAACAAACAAATAATATCACTTAAGATCTCACCTTTCATCATTCACTCAACATAAAATCTTTAGGTGGAAATGTTGTAGAAATGTTGCCAGAAATTCTTATTTGCAATGTTGCAGGAATGTTAAGACATTGCAGTGAATGTTGTTTGTAATGTTGAAAGAACGTTGTGGGGAGTCTACAAATTGACGTTACTTTTACGTCACATGGCAATGTTCTCGCAACTTCCGTGTAACATTGCAGCAATGTTGTGGTAACATTCATTTGCTAGCTGAGATGTAGGGGGAAATGAGTATGTTGAGCCAAGGGGTAAGTTGAGCAACTTAAAATGGATGTCAATGAGGTGGTGTCTTGTGTTGTATGCTCTTGATGACTCTTTAGAAACAAAATTTACTGCCAAATGTGAAATTTGTCCTCCAGACACATGGCTTTATCATTAAAAATCTAAAAGTTTTCTGAAGTACAAGGCTAGGAAATAAAATTGATGAAGTACGTTGTTTTTTCCACGACCAATGTGTTATGACATTTGTCTTTGTTCTGTACATTTACGATGTAACTGCAAATTGTTGAAGTTACTGTCTGCTGTGTTCAGTTTACATAATGTTTGTAAGGGCAATCAAGAATTGCTCAGTTACCACGGTTCAGGCTCTCGATGCAAAACCCCAAAAGAGAAACATGTGAAACCTTGAGAACACTGGCTCAGTTGTTCTGCTCTAGGAGGGCCCGGAAGAGAGAGGGCCCAGAAGAGAGAGGGCCCAGAATAAAGAGCGCCCAAAATAGAGAGGGCCCAGAAGAGAGAGGGCCACCTGTCCCGCCAACCATCTCGATCTACAGCAGGAGAAGTATGGACAAACTCTAGTGTTGTCAAGATTTTAAGTTGAGAATATCATATTGCTGAGGTGTATAATACACACCCACTGAGTGTGGATCTAAACAGTGGCCCAAAACTTACCTGTGACGTATGTCCTCAAGTTCTACCTGCCACTTGGTGCTTTGGAAAACTATAATTCTGACTGATCAGATGTGCTACATTTTGAAACTGTAAAGGGCAAGATAATAAAATACAGAATACTGTGAAATGTTTTCATATAGTTACAGGTTCTGCTTTTCAACCATGGGTGGGTGGATGGATTAGGGCTTTACATCCTGTATTTCTGCACCTGATGGGCTACTTGGGACAGGCAAGGAACCATGGCAATGGGATGATGGATGAAACAGCCATCCAACTTCAGCTCCACTGGGAATCGACCTAGGGACCCAGTGGTTGGAAGCTCAGAACTCTACTACTAAGCTCTACACTCCTTTAAATATCACTTTGTACCCAATTGTTTGCCAATTAGATTGTTAGTAATGGATGGAAAACTTAATAGGTCATCCATCCTATCGATACAAATGCAATATGGCCAAGGTGAAATGCAAGTATCACTGCAATGCTGAGATCAAAAGCCGCATCATTGGTCTGCGCCATAGTGGCCTGACATATGGAAACATCCATAAGTTGCTGAGAAGTGAGAAAATACCAGTCTCACTGCCGACAATAAAGACAATTGGTCTGCCATTCAAGACTACAGGGTCCATTCAACGGTCTGGAAGACCAAAGGTGACCACAGAAAAAGATGACAGGCGTCTCAAATTGCTGTGTTAAAGGACAGGAAAACGTCCCTTCAAAACTTGGCACAGGAGTTTGTCACTGCCAGTGGTAACAAGGTTTCAAGATGGACTATTAGCAGAAGGTTATCACAATATGGTTTTTCTACCAAAAGGTGTGCCAACAAGCCACTCCTATAAAAAAAAAATATCAGGGATAGGCTTCGTTTCCACTTGGAGTATGGTAATCTTGATGAAGAGTGGTTTGATAAGGTCATCTGGAGTGATGAATCTCGGTTTGAATTGTTCTCTGATGCTCCCGAACGTTGCATAAGACGGTCCAATGAAAGATTTCATCCTGACTGTATTTCCACTACAGTCAAAGCTAGTCAAGCATGGTTGAGGTGGAATCATGGTCTGGTGTGCCTTCTCAAGTGCTGGCATTGGAGAGCTTATCAGATGTGATAAGTCTGTGAATGCAGCCGAATACTTGAAAATTTTGAAGAAAGGCCTTCTCCCTAGCATTAGGAAACCTTTCCCTGGTGAAAACAATGAAAGTGTAGTATTCCAGCATGATAATGCCCCTGCTCACACAGCAAAAGTGACAAAACAATATTTAGAACGCAACTCTATTACTTCCATGTTTTGGCCGGGACAAAGTCTGGATTTTAAATCCAATAGAGAACCTGTGGGCTAGCTACAAGTCCCCTGTCCATAGGACAGGGTTACAAGGTCCTGGATGAAAAAATATTGACTTTTTTGCTTGAGTGGGAACTAGCCTTTTAGTAAACGTTTGTCACACAACATACACCCACTGTAGCATTAGACATACCTTTTTTCTATTGTGTCGCGCTCAGATATGGTTGATTTCTTCCAATATTATTCGATTTCTGTGCCATTTTCGAATTCACATTTCGGTAAACAAAGCTTGAAGCATGGCCGCCTAGTTCCGAAAAACTCACAAGAGGGCTCTGGCGATGTTTCAACGCCCCTAGTGGCACACAGAATAGCGCTGGAAAGTCCATAGTTTTCTCAATTTCACAATTAAAATATTTTAATAAACTATTCCACACGATTCCACTGTTCTATGGGTCTAATGAAGCTAAATTATTAGATATTTATCTGCACCATTGCACCTGGGTGGCGCTGTGATGTCGCCGGAGCCCTCTAGTGAGTTTTAGTGTAAGTAGACATCAATAACATGGTCGATTCGTCACAGCACGATTCGTCTTCGTAAAAACTGGACGGTTCATCACTCAAAAAAAGGTAGGTTCTTCACTGGCAGTTAACATATTTTATATAATAGCAGTGACCATACACTGTGTACCGGCCAAATCAACCAATTTCTGATGACAAATCGACCAAATTCGGGTGACGAACGGACCAGTTTTCATTAGGTTCAATCAGGCAATGACGAATCGACCTGCTACCTGTGAAAGCATGAACCAAGCGAACGTGAATTTTGAAAATGCTCTTAAAAAGGATGTTTCCAGTGGCTTTTTCAGTAAAATCTGCGTGAAAGTAGTAAACGGAGTAGTAATCCTGTACATAACAACAAAATAAGGTATGCTAACGTGTTTATTGAGAAAAATGTGTCGTAATTTGGAGCGTCCATGAATTCCTATAGCAGGCGTTCCAACCCTACATCGCATCTAATGCAATGTAGGTCGGTTCTGGCTACCTGTGGGCCTACATGGAGGGCAAACTAACTGGAAAGCCGTGAAATTTGAGTGGGAAAATGTAGACAGTCCCAGGCTCTCTAGAAGTGTGGCGAAAAGACTAACTCTTCTTAAAAAAGCCAAAGGAAAAGCATTAAATTTAAGCTATTTTTGTGTGATACAAACAATATTATGCAACATGGCTGTATTTTGTGTAGAAATCAAGCAACATTAAAATGACATGAAATTCTGACTTGGCTAATTTTTTTGTGCTCAGGAGTGTATGCTATCTAATGTGACACAGGAAACAAATTTCTATGAGATATCTTAGGAAAACACTGCAAAATATAAGAATTTTGTCAGGATTTCGAAGCTACACGATGGTACATTCACAGATTACCCAAAATATTGTTCTTTTACTAAATTCCTTGAATTTTCTAACTGAAAAATTCTTTGCTTTCTTTATATATCTGTCCATTATGTATAATATATTAGTGGAAATTAACTTAGAATCTAAGTTGATTTCTACTAATATATTATTTCATAGTGCATGTTCCGTATCAGACCAATTGTTTGGGAGTCGCTGAAGCGTGGAATACATTTTCATAAATATGTAGTATGTTAGTGTCTTTACGAAGTCCTGAGCGGCATTTATCCCTTTGATGATTGTGTGCTGCATGTCTAAGAAGAGACAAACTGGAAATTTCTTTAGCTTAATGACAATCATAGCAACACTTTCGAGTGGGGGTCACTTGTTTATGTGCAGCCAAACTTGGTTATAACAAAACATGCGCTCCCAACACTTTTGTTTCTAGGCATAAACCCCAAATATAATAATGAATTAGTTAACAATTTCATAGCCAGGTTTAAAAACAATATAATTACTGAACTCCCAAATGATTCAGTTGAACCTGCAATCAGTTGTATTGTGTAATTTATGATTAGAAGATATGACTTAATACTGCACATTAATTTCCATTAATATATTTTGGGTAATTTCCTCCTATATGGTGCTGATTGCCATTGATCGAGTTCCACAGAATATAAAACGCTTAATTACTATCAATTAAAACGCCAAGCAATGACACGGGTTAATTGGCTAATTAAAGGATAAACACGTTGAGGGGTGATTACAAGAAAATCTGTTATCCTTTCAGTATCAGTATCAGCCTATCCCACGAAGAGGTATCAGTACGGTAATTGCTTTTACCTTTGGTGCCTTGTATGTATGTATGTATGTATGTATGTATGTAAGGAAGTATGTATGTATGTATGTATGTATGTATGTATCTATCTATCTATCTATCAAATAACGCAAACTCTTTTTAGAAAATAGTTATTTTTATTCAACCAATACATGAGCACATGTACAATAATAACAATATGTACAGTAAGTATTCATGTCTTTCTAAACATGTTCATACAAGACAGTGATTCTGATAATGAAGTTAAGTGACAGAATTGTTTAAAATGTCAATAAGACCATATTCAGCGATAATACCACCTAAAAATATGTAAGTTCACTAGTCCAAATTTTCACTAGCAAGAGAAAAACACTCATGGCACCCTCCAAGAACATGACGGAATGTCTAGGACTGTCCGACCTTGGAGAAATTACTTTCTCCAAGGTCCGACATACACTAACCAATATATTCCCTCCAAAAATGAAACTGTTATATTAGCTATCCCAAATAACATATATATATAAACCCAGAAGACAGTGAACATTTTTTTATCTTGACCCCAGGTTCAATACATAAAACACTCGTGAAATAAAAAGTAGGCCTACCAATATTTAGACAATCAAATCAGTTATTATTGTAAAAAAAATATCATATATGTAAAGTACAGTGGATACTAAAACGACATACATTTATTTAAATAAACTGCATCAATAATGGCCATCAGCCTGAATTAGCACTTTTCTCAGCTACTGGGGGTGTCTCTACTGTTGCTGCTGATTGCCGCTTGGCGGCGTCCTGTTCCGCCATTTTGAAATGAGTGTACATGATGACACCTAGTGGAAAGAAAATTAAATGAGTGAAAAACAATGTAAAGCAATGCATTAACCAATGGATGATTGAAAGAATTAATAAACATCATGTAGAATCTAGTTTAAAACCGTTGGTGACAAATGACTTGTCTAAATGAAGGTGTGTTCTTAATTGAGTTAAATTACGATGGGGCTAAATCACAGTGGTCCTAATTACAAGATTCCATTGTTTTACAGGCCTAAATTTCTTCTTATCTTGATCAACAAAAGGCCACAGGCTGGTGCCGACTGTTTCCAGTTTCTATCAGTTTAGCTGGTGAAAAATAAATCATATGTAGGGATGGAGGGTGACCCGGGTGAGACAGAATACCTAAAATCAATCAATATCTATCCAGTTAACTTATAAATACTGATATACGTACCTGAAAATGTAAAACAAATGCCAAAAAATTGCAGCAATTGGATTGGATCTTGAAACAACAAAAATCCTCCCACTAAAGTCACACTGAACTTCAAATGACCTATCATATTATATCTGGAGGTTGTTAAGGAAAATTAGTATTCTCATTTAAATATATCTGTTTCATTAGCATATTGCACACTTATAGTGGGTGAATAGGATACAATAAATAAATCAAGTATTTTAAAGCTTATTGAGTAGACCTAATAGGAATTATTAGCTTATCAAAGCTCATTGTGTAGGCCTAATATGAATTATTAGCTTATTAAAGCTTATTGTGCAGGCCTAATAGGAATTATTACTACACAAATTGCAGGCAGTTGGTAATATGACCATAATTTCTAACTTAAGCTTATCCAATAATATAAATCATCATATTACTAACTGCCTGGTTTCAGAGACAGAAGGAGGCTGTGATAAACCATGTATTGTATTACCATTTAGAGCAATGGGAGTCTGAACACCATTACAGTGTTCGATATGCACATATATTTCTATATGGTATATACGTATACAATATACATGTATTATATATTCCATATATTTTGTAGTCAGGTCACGTGACACAAAAAGACTGTATAATATCTATTTATATATTAAAATAATGAAATATGATTGATATGTTCACTCATAAAAGGATACGTAACAGGCGAAGTATTTCCAATAATCCAATATATCGATAAGTTTATGCCAAAAGCTACAACACCAGTCAAAGCGACGAAAAGCTGAAAAAAGATTTATATGAAAGATTACACTCAAACAATAAACGAGTTAAACAAAAAAACAAACAAGTTACAGCACAGTTGGCCGAGCTTGGCTAGTTGGGCCTGTCTCTTGGCAACAACAAGGAATTTCAATGTATTCAAATATCTCAGAAAAGTTTATTTATTTATTTTAAGTATTTTGCAGTGAGAGCAGACATTTTTTTACATTATCAACGTTTATCCTAACAATGTAAAAAGCGTGTCATAAATAAAATATATATATTTTTAAAATCACCTTTACATGCAACTGTGGCCATGAAAAACATGCAAATAAGGCCTTGATACATATACAAGCTGATACCTTCGATAGGAGCAGCTACTTTTCCTTGTCAAAAATTTATTGTACATAATATAGGGCTCAATTTAGGCCAAGGTAAGACTCACCATTGCCGGTATAGACCATGGTCCTAAAAAGCTACCAGGTCCAACAATCGGTTCAAAAAATGGTATGATACAAGCAACTCCAATGGCTGAGAGAGGAGCCTGGTAGTAGAGCAATTGCATGGCATTCACATTCAATTCCTTTTGCTTCTCACCAACCCACTGAAATACATAAAAATGTAATATTCAATGACATGTTGACGTTTTTATTTTTCATTTAAGATTGATCCATAAAATACACGCGAGAATAGTGTTAAGGACAATTACAGTTAATGGAAATTTTCTGTATTTTGGAAAATCAACTTTGAGAATATTTCTTATCATCTTTTAAAACATGTTTTAGTTCTACTCTATATTTTCTTCATTCAATGGTTGGTTGAATATATCGTCTCGCACTGTTGAATCAATCCTGTGAAACTTTTCTGTGTCTTCATGCACTGTTAACCTCACGAATGGTTAAGCTCTACTATTTCATTGGCATATAGATATAGAAAGCAAACTTCTACTTCAATATAGATATATCTATACATCCTTCTTTCTCTTTTTTTTTTCAAAACAATTGCTGATTTTTTTCTATGTTGCACACATTCACACCAATGTCTATCAAACGGTTTGATTTTCTGATATCTGTACTATTATCACAGGCCAAGTAAATTGTTCATAGGTTAGTTTCCAGATAAATGGACACAACTTACCACTTGGTAAACAGAAGTTACCAAAACACCACAGATAGCAAGTGCGACACCGATGTAGTTGAATTTCAGGTCATAGTAAGAGTTGAGGAACACACCAATAGTAATGGGGATCTAGAAAGAAGAAAAAAAAACATATTTATGGGAGAAATAACATACATGTAACATATTCATATGAATAACATATTATCGTGACCTCGTTACCATTTAATGGTTCTCTCTGAATACCAAGGCTCTCAACGAAGCATAGATGGATTTTTTATTGACAGAGAGAGGTCAATTCTGACCATTTGTCATATCAATGGCTATAATAACTAACTGTACAAACGATTAAAATGTTAATTCTTAATAATGATGTAGTAGATATGTAACTACCTAAGTAGGCCTATTCGTTTCCATTTTACTTATACACATAGATGTAATTTGCCAGATTGTTTTCTTTCTTTACTATTGATTTAATTTGTACTTTTCTGTTCTCTTATTAACACCATTGTAGATTGCATGTCTGTTTGTTTCCTGTTGTGATTGGGTCAAGCAGACTACATACGATATTCGTCAAGTTTGGCAAGAACAATACGATTAATTTGTTTTTATTTGTTATTGAACAAATGATTTTACGAAAAAAACTAATTAAATTTCTTATAAGCTTGAAATAAATGACATAAACCATTTGAACTTGTTGTAACACTGTAACGATGAAGCTTAACTTTTTTAATCACAGCTTGGAGAAATAAATCAAACTGACTATACACTGAGTCCCAGCAACCCACCACAACTGACCATCTGACGTATCACTTAGCAGTGAACTAGTGGGTGGGGAGGGGCAATTGAATTAAATAATTAAAAACTTGCTACAATACCTTCTGGCCCACATTAAATTTTCAAGACCCTCCCTGGAATCAACAATTATTTGGGCAAGCAAGTAACTTAGGGATTGGCCAGAGCTTCTTATAACACCATGACATCAGATCAACACTTCTGTAAATCTCAAGTGTGAAATGAAGTCAGTTTGATTGAATGCTCTATAACATTGGAGTATTCTTCATTTCAGTATTATTTAATACATGTATAGCAGTTACAGTTTCGGTAATCAGGCCTGGTTGGTTTCATTTGTCTGGATCCACTTCTTTGTCATACAGTACTAGACTCCTGCTAAAACCCCCTTTCCCATCAAATAAGTTTGAACAAGACTAATAAAAACTGGTATACATTTAGCATTTCACGATTCAATTTCACAGTACATAGTTTTGTTGATGACCGAAATTAACCGACTATGCCGAAATACAACTAAACTGGAAATGAGAAATGTCATTAGTCATTATACACAGGAACACAAGAAATTACGTAGTTGAACCAAAAATCTGTTGTTTGACTCATGTTAAGTGTGGGGAATATGGAACTAGTATTTTTGGATAACCAGGCATGTAAATACAAATTGTAACTGAATACAGTTAACTTGCGATAAATTCTACTTTAAGACACACCCTTTTAAAAGTGACAAACTGAAGAAGTCAAAATATTAAAGAATGCTAGAAGAAGAAGCATCAGTCAAACTTTCATTTTTTTCCATGGTCAGTGTACCTTATAATAGATGTTGATTTTGAAAGATTGTAACAAATGTTGAAATCATCTTCACGACGTCACTGTGTCACCACTCCCTGCCACGGAGCACAGCGCCAACGGGAAAATAGTTAAAATCAAGAAGTTCATTTTATTCTTAGCATTTAATCAATATATATCAATTATAATGATGCACTTAGCGTTGTCTTTTAAATGACTTGCAACAGGCATTTGATGCCCCATTTTAAAAATACATTGTAAAATCACTACGTTGTTAGAAAACTCCCCTTAATACACAGAGCGAAGGTCATATCACAGGGGAATATTCAGTTTAGTATGTGATAAATATGCCTAAATAAGCTTGGAAGTGCAAGCTTCAGTTCTTATTAGACAAGTTTATCTCAATTCTTGTTATAAGCTAATAGTTATACGATTTGGGAAACTTTTATTACTTTGATTACATATGTTATGTATGAAAAAAATAATGCGTTGATACCTAAGTAAAAACAAAATTTGAGAACAATTTATATTTTTTCCACGTGAAAATTCACAATTATTGCAACAAAGCAGGTGCTAAAATTTGACCTAAACATTCCCCATATGTCAAATTTATCTAATAAGATAATTTTTAGAAAAGCTTTACGTTATGATACAACACCAATAGGGCACAGCTGTTAGTTACAAGCTAACAACGTTTTAGACATTTCTTCAGACATTATGACTTTCTAGGACTGACCCCCCCCCCCCCCCCCACCTAAATCCGCTACTGCTCTCGTGGCCAATTTAACAAGTTAGTCAGCTTTATCAAGTTGGCCCGCCTAAACATTTTTCTGCTGTCCAATACAACTTTTTTCCCTATACATTACCATAATGTTGCTAGCTTTTTCAATCCGATATACTCAGTGCTCCTGAATAAACTTGAGGGTTAAAAAAATGAACAAAAATCTGTCAACGCAGCATGAATGATCATGGTCTCCTCTTCCTGTTAATGCAACAAAAACCTGACTCTGTTAGAAAACTTTAGGATATTTGATTTCAAATGAGTTTGGTTTATCACATCCCAATGAACTTCATGGCAGCTGGGTCTAGGAGACTGAAACTAAAGGTTTACTCCACAGAATGAAAGTTAACATTCAAGACAATCTTTAGATGCAAAAAAAAAAAAGGGATAAAATATAATTTTGGTTTATCACACCCAAATAATACGCTCATGCTGTTATATTACGTTGTATGGTTGATTTCCATCACTTGGCTGAATTTCATTTCATGCTGTGTTGACAGAATTTTTCGTATGAAACCTGAAGACAACTCTGAAGGCATTGTTGATGACGTAGAGTTTATCATTTAGACACTTAATTTTATTTATTCTTTTTTTTTTTCATAAACATGATATTTTGTATTTTTCATAACAAACCTGGTGACTGGTAAAAAGTACTTACTAATGTGAGCTTGACCTTGGCAGAGAATGACCTTGAATAGTAGAGGGTCTGGATGATCATGATGCAGGGCATAGTGAGGCACTTGATGATCTGGTAGGTTCCCACAGTGTTCTTTTGAAGTGATAAGTTGGTAAGCACAACAAAACCACAGAATGTGAGCGATATTGGCACCATTTGGGAAATAGGCAAAGGTTTGACAGTGAACATTCCTAACATCCGACAAATATGCATTCCTATGCTGGTAAATATGAAGTGTATACATGTCATGGTAATGTTAGGGAAGCCATAGAATGTGTATACAGTCTTGTTCAAAAGTACAATGGCAATCGCCATGCATATGTTGGCGCCAAGGCAAAATATAATAAAACCCTTGCTAGGTGGCGCAGGGGCCTCTGCTTCATTCCCCTGCTTCATCTTCAAACGACCTAAAACAGAAAAAAATAAAAATTCAAATTAAAAAGAAATTAATAATAACCAATGCCCAACTGTTCAAAGTATTTTCTGACCTACCAGCTACGTCTTACCACTGGCTTCCAAAAATCTTAATTTCACACACACGTTTTACCATTTCATGACGTTAAAACATATGGTGTAAAATAATAAAAAGTACAAAATTATAAAAAGGGTAATAAACCCATATTCCTAAAGTTGACAATTTTTAATATCTACAGTAACAGTCAATGTCTGCTCTTGAGGTTATGTAGTTTTATAGTTTGTCTTTGAATACATTCATATCATATTTGCTTTTATCACAGATGGCAAGGAATTCCATGACAAAGCAATCAATAATGTATAAGAATCTAAAATGAGCCATATCTCTGACACTGTTGATATGACTACACTTTTGATATTTATTTTTACAGAAACTGTTACCTCAAACACAAATATTGCTGACTTCCTTCTAGAGACTATAAACATCTAGAAGTAACCAATGGCAATCATGCGAAGAGCTCTCTGGTGTAGTTTCCCCATGAAGTTTTTACATACAGTTAGTTTCATTAAAAACGGCCTGTCAAATTGAACCTAGAAGCTAAACAACTTCTGACCCATGATGTTACATGTAACTATTTAAACGGAACTGTATGGCTATAGCTGGCTACTCAAAGCCAGATTTAAAGTACAGAGTTACGGCATATTTGTCATTTTTGTTGAAAAGACGCATGTCTATTGTACATACATATTGAAGATAGATTAGATAAATTTCTTACATATTGCACAAGGTTTAAACACAAACACACCTGAGACTTGTTTCTTTATCTTTCACACGACATTAGATACAAGTGACTTGTTACCCACTTTGACTCGCAGTCAAGTATGTTATCAGTAAACTGTGATCTTGTTAAAACAGAAGTTTGGAAATTAATATGCTTTCAAGACGCTCCTCACTCCAGTCAGCTGCATGGTGCACAGGAACTTTTAATATGGTCAAATAGTATCTTGATTTTGTTTTACCTGTTTTTTCACTTCTGTGACGTAAAGAAGCCTCAGTACGCATCTTTTTGTCGGCTGTTATTAGCAAAGAACCTAGTCCAAAAATATATGCCCTAATATGGTTGTGCAAATACAGACGTCTCAGCAATCAATAAGCCTTTTCAGGTACTTAAATCATGAAATTAAGTAGCTCTGTTGAGATGAACCTTGTAAATTGCCTTCGTCGCGAGCCCAAATAGTCAAAGGTGTCAGTCCATGGCTATTTAATGTTGCTGATTAATTGTTCACCATTTTTTATATCAATAAAAATGTCGATAACAATCATCAGAGCATCCAAAAGTGGGCCATATTTGTTCACCTGTCAAAGTCATCGCAAATGAACTATAAGCTGCTAATGGAGACAGCTTGTGTCTCTCTAATCAGCAATATTAGGTTGAAGTAATATTGTAATTATATCATAATGTGTGAAAACAATGTTCATCATTACTCAATACTATGTACACCATTCCCCTCCATTGTCTTAACACAATAAATAGGAAGATTGATTCAGGTGGAGGCAGGTATACACTGTGTCCCTGTTGCAGAATACTTCTTGCCACTGGCGGATCCAGCCCTGCTTCTACCGGAGGGGGGGGGGGGGAAAAAATCATGACTTAAAGCCAGTGCCTCTTGCAGTCATACTGGCAGAGTCTGAATGTTCCTGCACGTAAGCTAAGTTGTCTTTTATTTGTGTCACATTTTCACTGTTTTGTAACTATAGGTTCTTTTTTTTACCACTCACTACTCATCAATTTGCTTTTGAAAACCAAAATAACAACATAGTAGAACTAAGCTAAAATGTGCCATAGAGTCTAAACACCTTATTCTAATTGTGTCATATATAATTACCAAAAGGTATACAGAATGTTTGTACAACAAAGTCAGCTTTTGCAGTAGACCAGCAGTGCATAAACTGTGGGCCCTGGAACGACAGTATCAAAATGAGAAATTGTGCATAATGTTTAAAAAATCAGTTCAGGGAAACCGAATGCATGACTAGCTGTGCATGATATTAGTGTCAAGAAAACACCATTAAAGTTAACCCGAATAGACCTTCAGAGGTTGAAAACTCTCCAAAATGGTGTTTCGCCTTCCCATATCAACATTTCTGACATATATGGCGAATGCATTTCCAATATGCCATGTACCTTTCACTTTTCAGGGAAATAGATTGAGTAAATATTTACTATTGAAGAACTGACTCCAGAACAAGTTGCATATCTTATACAAACTGTCAATCGTCTTATATTTATTCATCACAGTGCCATGTTTACCTTAATTTTACGAACAATGTTAATATTTATATTGTTGATAATATTGGTATTTCTTACAATGGTAGTAGAGTAGCAGTAATAGTAGTATTAGTAGTCATAATAGTAATAGCAGTGTAATAGTAGTAATAGTAATAGTAGTAATAGTAGTAGCTCAAAATGGACACTCGATCTGCTAGTTACACTTCCCAACTGCTGTTTCTGTGCCAACTTCAAGTTAATTGGGGTGTGGACTTTCATTTTTTACATTACTTTAGATGTCATAACTTAAAGATTTCCCAATCATTGGTAAGCTTTACAGTTGGAAAACAAAACTTTTTGATAGGTGAACCCGGCGTTACATACTACATAAATAGTGAAAAATTCTGATGAAAAATATGGCCCATTGATAAAACGTTGCACAGCACAATCTGGATATACTTTAGACAACCTTTTTTCCAATGTGCTTCGACACATACAAAATCTATATTTTATCAGCCACATAGTGACCTAGCAATATGTCGATTAATAACCTTTAAGTTTGAACACGTAACTTCAAAGATTTATGAGAATCTCAATTCAACTTAATCACCTGTAAAAAAAAAATAGAGTGTGCTATATATATATATGACATATTTCAGAAAAAGGTCTTGAGAAGTGCATTTCACACAAGTTAAATAAATACTCAAGTGATCTAGCCATGTTCAGTTATTTTTAAAGTGCTTTACAAACAACACTTTCTTCCTGTGTTTTTGAAAATTAAACAAATCAATTGAACAATGTGGAAAAGTGTCTGTCACATTTGGTCAACTTGCTCGTTTTCAATGTAGCAAGTTGACCAAATGTGAACAGTATATTGCATACATCTAATGTACATCTATACATCTATAACTGGGCACAGTCTTTATGTACCTGTACATGTGGAATTCAGTCATATGCAAGCATTCAAAGCTGAACTGACCAATGCCTTGAAGCTATGCAGAACTATACTCCTGCAGCTAAATGTCATAATATTTTGGTTAATCAACTGTGTTTAATTAGACCTACCCATAAGCCTCCAAAACTGTCGAAACATTGTAACTAATCAACTAAATGTCAATTGAATACATCTATTAAGTCCTGTTGTCCTGAGTAAAAATCTATCTCTGGAAAATATTAGCTCTTGCATGACGCCGCGCCTGCTTGTTCCGTTCTATTTGGTAAAGTATTTTGAGGTTCGCCTTTGACGTCATTTTTTGGTCAAACTGTTATGGAAACAAACGCCAGATTCAAATATTTTACAAGGGGAAAAAATTATATATCTGTATCAATAGAAATGCTTGTTCCATGACAAATATGAAACTATTTTATAATGTTTTTAGTTACCAATTTATACAGCCGACCTTCAAGAACAATATCTCACATTTGTACATTTGTAGCGAGGGCATAAAGTTTCATGATCATGCATCCATGTGATTAATTGGATTAATTATTTGTTACATATTAACCTGAAACAATACGTGAGTCTAGTTAAAAACGGCCTAAAATGGAATAAGAGGTTTTTGTATCTATAGGTCTGATAGTGATTCAGCAGCACTACGTTCATTTCTGACATAATACTTTCTCATTCTGCGCACTCGGACGCAAATATGACAGTCTAATATTATGTCCCACAACGGTATTTAAGACTGAGCACTCACCTTAAAGCCCCTGTCACACGGGCCGGTTGTGCCGTAGTGAACCCGTAGTATTACGTAATAGTTATGTAACAGCTCTTTCCGCCGGTTTGGCGACCGGTTCTGGCAGAAAAAAGGGGCGGGGCAGCACCCGCCGGGTTACCCGCCGGGTGCTACGGGTAACCCGCCGGGATACCCGCCGGCTGCCACGGGTTACCCGCCGGCTTCCACGGGTGCCTCGGCGGGTTCTACGGGTGACTCGGCGGGTTCTACGGGTTACTCGGCGGGTTCTACGGGTTACTCGGCGGGTTCTACGGGTTACTCGGCGGGTTCTACGGGTTACTCGCCGAGTTGTAGGAGTAAGCCGGCGAGTAGTAGGAGTAACTCGCAGCCTCCAGGAGTACACTTTAAAAGGCTGCTGCTCCCCTAATATTAGTCTGATTTTCGTTAAATAAGAACTAAAATTGTAGTATAGTTTATACTGATTCCATACCTGTTTTCGGATCGAAAATATACCAAATATTAAGCGAGTTATTCGTCTGAGAAGGTAGCAAGGTTGGCGGAGGCAAACAGTGGTGCTCTCGCAGACGTCCGCGCCGGGACTGTATCAATGCTGAGCGCTTCTATAAAAGGCTGCTGCTCCCCTAATATTAGTCCGATTTTCGTCAAATAAGACTGGATTGTAGTATAATTCATATTGACTCCATAGGTGTTTTCGGATTGAAAATAGACCAAATATTAAGCGAGATATTCGTCTGAGAAGGCGGTTGTCTGGTGGCGGCTGCTGCTCCATTAATATTAATCAGATTTGCGTCAAATAAATATTGAATTATAGAAGAGTTCATACTTATTCCACACATAATTTCAGATTGAAAATAGACCAAATATTAAGTGTGATATTCGTCTGGGAAGGCAGCAAGGTGCTCTGTGTATGTTCATGACTTGAAATGGTGTGGTCAATATTTTTTACCATTATATATACATTGTTTGGATGAGCTTTGTTGCAATTAATTTCTACTCATTCTGCCAACTGGCCAATGGGAAGGACTTTTCCTTTGGTTTTGTAAAGTCAATTAACCTATATATGTAATAGCAATCTGCCTTGACCGTTATGTCAATTGCTATTAGCATTTTGAATAATACAAAGAATGGGGTAAGTCATGCTTTTTCATCACTGATCACAAGCATGAATTGAAATCATTGATCACAAGCATGAATTGAAATTCTGAATTGACCATTATGTCAATTGCTATTTACATTTTGAATAATACAAAGAATGGGGTAAGTCATGCTTTTTCATCATTGATCACAAGCATTAATTGAAGTTCTGAATTTCAACTGGTTCCTGTTTAATATGCATATTAAAGAGGGAGATTGTTTTGATCATGGATGGAACATGCAATATCAATATTAATTTCAGTTGGATTATTTTCAGAAACAACAACGAAATATTGATAATTTATATAAACTAGAGTATATCTATCTATAGATAGTTGTTATAGCTCCATAGACATCTTTATCAAGTCGGAATTTTATTGGCAACAAGCAAAGAAACATTGTTTTATTTTCGTTTTTTATTGATTACGAATTAATGAATTATTGATAGTAACATATTATTAGGTGAAGATCTTATAACTATCTGTCTATCTACATATCTATATTCTATGATGTATTACTAACTTTATTAACAAGAATATTCTTGTTTGTGCCTAGTATACTCCATTAATTTTCCCCACCTTAACTATTATATAAATTCTACACATTTCCCTGAATAATTCAGTCTTTATTTGACGAAAATCTAATATGTAGATAGACAGATAGTTTAGAGAGACAGATAGATTTATATGCTTATTATATAATATAGAATATCTAGCTTAATATTTGGTCCATATAAGTACATAAAAGATAGCAAATAAAATCACAGATCAAATCACAAATAATAATTACAATATCAATATTACATTTAAATTTTACAAAAATATACACAAAAAGATAAGAATGTTCACATGTATAAAAAAAATACCAATATACAAATATAATCATTGCCTGGTAATTACAATACAATACATAGTTTTTTAATTAATGAAAGCAATTACATCTTTTTGTAATTGTGAATGACAATCAAGACAATGTCATATTACTGTGTCATCTTTGAACAAACTATGAAATGACAGGTCAAAGAACCCCAATTTAGGCAATTAGGCAATTGACACATGTATTGAGCATTTGCTGTATTCTCTACACCCATTCTTTATATCATTCAAAATGCTATTGACATAACGGTCATGGCAGTTGGCAGAATGAGTAGAAATGAATTGCAATAAAGCTCATCCAAACAATGTATATATATCATGGTCAAAAATATTGACCACACCATTCAAGTCATGACCATACACAGAGCACCTGGCCGACGCCAGATTACTGCATTCTCAGATGAATATCTCGCTTAATATTTGGTGTATATTCAATCCGAAAACATGATGGAATCAGTATGAACTATGCTACAATACAGTTTTAATTTGACGAAAATCGGACTAATATTAGGGGAGCAGCAGCCTTTTAAAGAAGGGCTCAGCCCTTACTGCATTGATACAGTCAGGGCGCGGACGTCTGCGAGAGCACCACTGTTTGCCTCCGCCAACCTAGCTACGTTCTCAGACGAATATCTCGCTTAATATTTGGTCTATTT
The DNA here is from genome assembly GCA_932294295.1 of Alitta virens. Taxonomy (NCBI): domain Eukaryota; kingdom Metazoa; phylum Annelida; class Polychaeta; order Phyllodocida; family Nereididae; genus Alitta; species Alitta virens. Next base: position 16,390,935 of record OW028573.1, on the reverse strand, counting down.
TCAATCCGAAAACACGTATGGAATCAGTATGATTTATACTACAATTCAGTCCTGATTTGACGTAAATCGGATTAATATAAATGGAGCAACAGCCGCCGCAAGACGACTGCCTTTTCAGACAAATATCTCGCTTAATATTCGGGATTTTTTAAATCCGAAAATACGTATGGAATCAGTATGAGCTATACTGCCATTCAGTCTTTATTTGAGGAAAATCGGACTAATATTAGAGGAGCAGCAGCCTTTTTAAAGTATATACCTCCCTGCCTACGCTGACGCTGGTAGCAAAAAGCCGGCGGGTTACACGTGAAAGCCGGCGGGTTACACGTGAAAGCCGGCGGGTTACCCGTGAAAGCCGGCGGGTTACCCGTAGAACCCCTCAACAAGCCGCCGGGGTGAAATTAGAGACGAATAATTCGCCGGGTTCTACGGGCCACCCGCCGGCTTCCACGGGTCACCCGCCGGCTTCCACGGGTCACCCGCCGGCTTCCACGGGTCACCCGCCGGCTTCCACGGGTCACCCGCCGGCTTCCACGGGTTTTTTTTTTACACCCGTGAGATTTATTTTCTTTTGGTCTTGCTGGCTTAGATGTATTTCTGTTAGCTCTTCCTCTTTATTTGTGTGTCCACTTTCAAATTTACTGTCTCCCTTTCTTTGTCTTTCTGTTCTATTCCTTTGTCTATCCTTAGCAGTCTAAGCCGACTTCACACAATAACATCCTTGGCAGGACTGTTCAAGCTTGAGCCTTTCTCAACTCCCTTTGGGAGTATACACCCAGCATGCAGACATTACACCGCTTCTTAGATCAAGCACCCTGCAGTTTATATCACTGCTTGTATTTTTTCTGCTTAAATTTCAGATGAAGAAATCTGAATGAAATATTTCCAAAAATAGGAAGAAGAAGAAGAATCCTGAAGAGATTTTTAAATGAATTCAAAGTGAACATCTGCAAGGGGGAACTGTCCAATGTGAATACCTTATATTTCTAACTTTACAACTGGTCAGATTTATATTATAAATTACCTATGTATAACCTTGAATAGGTTCATCAGTTTGATACAATCCCGAGTAATATAAGTTTTCTTTTTACAAACCCAATACTATGCAGCATTGTTTGCAAAAAAAGTAAAAAGTTATATTACTCTCCCTTATGTATAAAATTGCCTTATAGACTTCACAATGTTTTTCCATATATGCTTTTCCATATATCGTATATTTTCATTTGTCACTGTTCACATTTCTAAAAAATTCACATTCCCTGTGTGTATGCATATTTAAACTTACACGTGGTTCAGCAGTAAAAAGATTTCATTTAGATTTTTATGTGTGCTTCTTTTTCTAATGATGAAGCCAATCGATATCCGTCAATATTATTGAACTGATGACTACCAATAAAATTGGTTAAAATTAAACATTTATAACTGGTTAAGTAAACCATTATTTGTGGAAATAACCAATTTGTTATAATCATTGCAAACCTAACTATGCATTGTTTGATTAACAATGCTTGCAATTGATTGAAATGACCATTAGAATGGTTAAAATGGCAAACTGATATCACTGAAGTTTCAACTAAGATTGTTGTTCGAAATGACCAATGTGTGGTGAACTCGATCAACCAATGTAATGTTTATTCACCAAGAACCTACCAAATTGGTTGGTTGAAATAAGCAAGAATATTGTTGGAAATGATAACCAATGATGATTGGTTGTAAGGCATATCAATTCGGATTGGTTGTTTTAACCAATTCTCTAAGTTGGTCACATATCAATCCTTGAGATTGGTTGAATTTGACCAATATTATGGGTACTTCAACCAATCTGTTTTGAGAGTGTGTCTTGGTATTTTCATATTACATTGGGCCAATAGCATCATATAATATTAGTGTATATGAAGTACAGAACAATATTGATTTCGAGGGCAGAGACAATCTGTTGTACCATGATTAATGACTATTTAATGAGTATTTATTTCTAAATTTAAATATACATGCATTATCAAAAAAGTTAGTTTCATAAACAGCATCATTCGATTTCAAAATGATTACGTTTCTATCTATTCAGCATTATACAATCATGAATGAACTATGATTTTAAATAACTAATTGAATTAGTTTAATTAACTTTTTAGAATTATCTGGCATTTAATATTTATGTAATATAGATCGATACATACTGAATGCAAAGTAGGATTAATTATTGATTATTTGTTAGTTTTACGTGTACATCTAATTTTCCAGGGACTTCTAATGCTTTATCAATGAATTTATCCACAGACAAAATAGATAAATTCATTTTTATCACATTAATACTTTTAAGTGTCCATCTCTAAATTGCCTACTGCATGCTAAAAATTATTGAAAATTAATATAATAAATTGCCTACCTTTGTACATTGTATTAGTATAAGCTGAACGAGAAGTCTGGTTATACGCCTTGCAAATGATACATTCATCAGACTGGGACACTCCTATATTTCTTGCAATAGGAGATCTGACCTACCCAGCATACCATGCATCACAGAGCAGCCACAAGGAAGTCTGATTTCGGTGTTTTTAAGTCTAGAACAGGCACTTTTAAGGGAATTGCTATTATACCTATGGAACCGCATCATCAAGACTTAAGATCACCATTGGTCTAGTATCGAGGTGGCCTTAATTCTCGAATCTGTCAGCAGCTCAGCCTGGCAGCAAGTATTCTGTTCTATTATATTATATTATATTTATTATCTAATTAATGGTAACAGGTACAATAATTATTATAACTTAAAAAATAGTTAAATAATATTCCTTAATGTTATGTATTTCAAACAGGCGGTACGTCAATTTCAGTTATTTTTTAGGAAACACATGTCAGAAAATCTATACTGCTTGCCCAATTTAGATATGATAGGCCCATTAGTCAATCGAATATTCACGGACGACTAGTATTGGCCATTTGTCATATCACATCCATCCATAAGTGAAATTTCAAGTTTTCACTGACTGGTGTGCAGGAACGTAGCCAAAAGAACTGGCTGCATCTGATTAGCACAATGAATAAACAAATTATTTAAATCTCAAGCAATATAAATAAATAAGAATGGGTTTGCACTGTGTGCTGTCACCTAACAGCCAAGCACCTAATTATTGATATTTTTTTCTAGTTTACCTAGTCAAACAAAACTATTTAGCCAATAATAAGCACTTATAACTCCATGTATAGACTCAGATAATCTTCTCTGAATAGCCTGCTTGTCCGAATAAGAATTATGTAAACTCAGCACATGAACATGCAATTATTCTGTAATTTTATTGTTAGACCTTAAAAACCATAAGCCAAGTATATAAGAGAAATTGAGTATTTTACTTTAGATGAGTAAACCAGCAAAACATATACATAATAGGTTGCTGGGCTGTGAGGTGAGGACACACATTGTTTGGGGTTCGCGGTGTGATTTAGCAGTCCATACCTTATACAAAATTACTGCAACTTCTCAAAGGCTCCATTCACTAAAGACAAAAGTTTAAAAAATATAATAAACGTTGCATTAAATTATAAATGTGAAAGTTGATGCATCGATCCCTCTTTTAAAATGCTATCATATAGCGGATTATAACGAAAATAAGCTTATCTTATTTTATAATATGCTACTCTAGATCTGGGAAAAAAAAAAAAAAAAATCAACCAGAGTAGATCTAGCAATCCAGTCGTCCAAATGGTTTTGTTTTGGGGGTAGGTGGTGTCAGATTTACATTGAATAACACATACTTTGATTGACTTTTTCTAGAATCCATAGTGTCAGCTAGAATCAGAGTCTAAACAAATAACTGCCACCTGTCTGCTGTCAGTCTAGTCTGCCAAGCATGCTTTCGTAGCTATTTATTGCAACGGATCATAATGTCATAATTGTCTGGGGTGATCCAGCTATATTAGTATTAGTTGTATACAAATATACGAGTGCCAACATGTGGGTTATTATGTGTGACATAAAGTATAAGCATAGGGCGACGCCCAACGCTTAAAAACAATATATATACCAATAGCTAGGCTTAAAATAGTATATACATGGTAGGCTTACCGGTTTTCATTGACAAGCTAGCATGTCTACACACAAAATGAATGGTATGCGTACCTACAGATTTCACCGGACGACAATAGATGTTACATCGAATTCGAGCAAATCTGGTCTAGTCCCACAAGCTATTTCATGCATGAGTTCACCCAGACCATGCCAATGAATCACTACTGTCCTCTGGCGGTCTTACTGGCACGGTGGTATGTAGGTCAGATGATCAATCGAGTACACAATGTCATTATCCAGCAGGTGTTGTAGCTCACCCGTGAATCCTGCACTAGTACCACCTAGAGGCTTGTCCAAAGCAACATTTTCTTGCTTCAAATTTTACCTTTCGATAATTAAATACGAAATATGCATTTGTGCATAATTATCACCAGCGTATGGCATATATATGCATGCATTTATTTGAAATTTATATTTTCGTTGGTGTTTGACAGCTTATGATATACATGTATAGAAATATTCCAACCATATTGGCATATGGTAGATCCAGCACCTGACCCCTGGGATGCCTGACGGAACAGATCTGTGAAGTCAGCTGCTACCTGGCGCTGGTTATTTGGAATTTATTTCAACTTGCCATATATGTAAGAAATATTATGAAAAACCATTCAAAATTAAAAAAAATTCTTCAGTATTGCAAGCCAGTCTATCTATTTGAGACAAATTGGCCAAAAGTTGGTCTTCGGCCGACAACCAACAAACCAACCTGCCAAAGGTAACTCTATATGAGGGCCCCAGAAACAATAATTGACCATTTTCACTTGAGAAAAATCGTATTTTCCTTATAAATATGTAGAAAAGCATATTCTAGGTACTTTGCATTCCACTTGATGCAATAAACACCCGTCGTAGTAGCAAACATCTGCCATTCATCTGGCATTCACTCCAGTAATAATTAAACCAAACACTAGCTAGTTTATAATGCAACAAAGAAACATTCTAGCTCACACTTGACAATAAAATCAAAATTAAAAGTTTAATTTTGATTTTAGATAAAAAGTTAGAACTTTTAATGTTGGCAAAGTCAGATACAGTTTGGAAGACTGTTAAACATTGCTATTGGGGCTGATGAATTTAAGGACCTTAGTCATGTAATAGCTCTTGAGCTAATGTTTTATTTGTATCAGAAATCATGAGGTAATTAAATACATTTTATTCTTATTCTTAGGGCATGATGTCTTTGTATGGCTCCGTGGAATTCAGTAAAGTTCAGATGCTGGCCTGATTGCAGTGTTCTTGTTTGTGTACTCCAATTAGCTCACATAAGTATAGTCCGGTGCGAGCTTATTCAAACATTTGTAAGGGATGTTTTTTTTTTGGCAACCTATCCTGCACCACTCATGCAGCACATGCAGTTTCTGTAGTTTGCTGTTCAAAGTTCCCGATATTCATTTTCGGGATATGTTTGCCAATGGTTGGGTAATAAATACATTTATATAAATGCATCTTCTGCAATAGGCAGTAATTCCAGAGGTCCAGAGTGGCCTCATAACGGTTCTGATCTAGTGTCCATTTTGTTGGTGTTGGCACAGTTTTCCATTCTCGCTTGGGGTTTGTCATGACACATGTTATGCTGTTTATGGCACAACCAAATACGTTATATTTTTGCTGTTGCTACCAAGCAAATCTATGTGAAAAATGGCTCCCAAGGGACCAACTTTGAGATGCTCCTGTAGAAAAACTAAGTACAATTTGAGAATTCTTAATTTGTTATGGTTTGCGAGGTCAACATGTGGGTGTGTAACATTTTAATTCTGAGAACCTCACCCAAAGCACTGTATGGGTTTCTCTAAGACAGGTCCTAGATATATCATAAATATGTATGTGCAAGAGACATTTAAAAAATACAATGTATTGATGATAGGGCTGTGGAATAATGACGCAAGGATATTAATCTGGCATTCTAGCATCAGCCAAGCAATTAGCATAGATATATGCAAGAAAATGTAATTAAACACAGACAAATATCTATCTTTGAGGCTTCATTAAATATGGATAAAACTCGAGAAGTTTACAAAAATTACTTCAAATTATGACTAATTTTGTTTTGCACAAGGAAATCCCCTAATTTTTTGATTTTGTTAAAACAAATAGTTTCTGATTGAAGTTTAAAACCGTGGGAATTATTTTATTTTAGAAAATTACTGCAAATAAAAATCACTAGTTTCGTAATTCCACTAAATTTTCAAAAAAGATTATAGGACTTATATTTTTGTATTCTTTTGAAACAGTAAATTTATTTAATATCTATTAGTATTATATGCTATCAATGAAATTTTCTGGCAAAAAATGCAATTAAATGAAATATGGTTCACCAAGTGCCTCTCATTGTTTCCGACTGAAAATCTACTGATAATAGACATATCACCCTTCTGTAAAGTTAGAATGTAAATCAGGGTTGTTTTATATATTTTTTTAATTTTGATTTTATTAAGTGTACTCTCAAAATTTCACAATGCAATTTGGAATACCTTTCCTGACAAAACGCTGTCCTGTTTCATAAATTCTAAAGCTATTGATATTAGTATAATTTTAGGTTTGAAGCAAGTAAGCAATTTCACTTTTTCACTCCTCTGTTTTCACTTTCATGCAACCTCCTATCCAGTGATATTAACCCCATGTTTGAGGCCAAATTGTATAAAATCCATTGTACATAAAATTACGCCATTTGGACCAGATTTGCATAAAAGCATGAAAAACACAATTTCAGTTTTCAGTAGTTGTAGGCAAATAAATAACGGAACAAAAAAATCGAAAGTATTTTGACATCTGAAACCGGCATTTACCATGTTAATTTTTGTAAGTAATTGGTTTCTAATGGAGAAGCATGTTCACTCGGAATCTTTTTTTTATTTTATACAAATTCCCATGCATTTGAATACATGTAATAAAAATACAGGTGTTCTAGCTTATATTTATATAAATCTAATAAAATATAAAATGACTCTACTGGAGGTAGCTTCAATTATTTGCCTGAATACGACAAATGAAGGAATATTTTTCAAACAACTCATCTCAACAAAACTTAGAAAAATATTACACAGAACTTTTTTTTTGTCCATCTTAACAATTGTGTTAAGTTTGAAAAAAAAAGCTGAGATGTCATCCAAACCATTGCCCTAATTTTGCATGGTTTTCTGAGAAAGGTCATTAAATAAATTTCTTACCACCATGATTTATATTTTTTTCAGTGTAAGCCAGAAGTGGCTGGCTTTAGCCAATTACAGCTACCGTCCGGAATAGGTTGCTTCAGCTATCTATAGAGTAGATTATATATTTTTTAAGTTAACTGTACTGTTTATTCCTCTCAAATACTAATACAATAATTTGATTTGCACTTTCTTCTAGAGTCTTAAGATTTCACTGGCCACAATTTCCAGGACACCTCCTAGAATAGCGCCTAAACTAATATGAACTGAAAACCCCTGTAATAGATACATAAATATAAAAACAAATGATATGAATTCAACAAGAGTTTATTTTGGTCCAAACCTACATGCACAATGCACACACATCGAAAAAGATTACACTGAACCAGATTTAGATGTTAAGTTTAAATTTGTTTGTGCCTAAATGCAAAGTTGCTATAAATTCCCGTTTGATTCCTAAAATATTTATCTTTTCACAGATTTTCAAGACAGACTGCAGATGCCCCACTGACAGCAAATGGAAGAGGAGGAAAAGTATTGTTCCAGACATTTTTCTCAACATTGAAGCATTCTACTGAATTCAAGCTGATCTTGGTAGGACTGCACATTCCTCCCATAATTATCAAGTTGGAGCCTGGAAGAAAATGTCAGTTACACAGTAGAAGGCATCACACTATTTGACAAAAAAGGCATATATATCTAGCTAGATGTTGGTGTTTGTTGTAAACTAAAGTATTCTGTGACAAAGCCACGCTTCGATCATGCACCTTATGTTGTATTGCCTTCAAATTCTAAAGGCCTATATATGGACACACCAATTAAATTCATGACCCTCTTGAAAAATAAACACAGCTTAGAATATAAATCTAGGCAAATATGCCAATCTATTTCTGGCAAAACGGTAATTGATCTGTGACTATATCAAAATATTAAATATATGAATATAAATGCGATACTTAACAATGAAAAGATATTCAGTACACAAGTATACCTGACACAGCAACAGTAGCATCATGGCGAGCGGACTGCATGTGTTCAATGGGTTCCCATTCTTCTGACTTAGGATCAAATTTTAAGATGAGATCAGAACTTCTCGTGCTCCATAACAACTCTTCATCAGACGTCTCAATCAGCAAAGTTCGTCCTCCAACCAAATAGAGCTGATCTTGGACACAGGCAAGAGCTGCATGGCATATGGGCATCCCAAAAGGCTTCATTGTAACCCAGCTGAAAATGGTATAAAGGCTAACCTTATAGAACAACACAGAGCAGATATGGCAACACCAACCGCATAAGGTTGGCAAGTGGTTGGACCTAAATTGTCCTGAGTCCACATAGAAAGACAATGTAGGTCAGCTGAAACTTGGAAGAGAAAATAAGAGTTTTATTCTGTAGATATTGCGCAGTTTGTGATCATGACATTTTAAAGTGCAGGTCAGAGAATCGGAGATTGTGATAGGTTTTAATGCAGAACACTCTCTTGGTTGTATTAACTGGGAAATGGCAGTTTTATTGAAGTGGCCTAAATGGTTCTAGCACGTAAAATGGCCTATAGAATAGTCAACCAAAACTGGTGCTGAACAGTCACACCATATGAAATTTTAAGTCCTGGATTCATGAGGGAATCACTGAATAATATTGATCTTACAAACCAGTGCGTTGTAAACTCTCGGTAAAATTATAACAGTAGCTAGCCAGAGTTAAAATAACTTGCCTAAAAGACTTGAGATCCAAACAAAGAATTTCATCTAAGATAGGGAATTCCAAATATCTGTTGTAACCACCAGCGATGTAAACGCAATGTTGGCACAATGCAATAGCTGCCCCAAGTCGACCGCTTGGGAGCTTGCAGACCTCCATCCACTGATCTTTGTCACTGTCATACTGTTCCACACTTTCGAGGACTCTGAAAAGAGATTTATGAAGGACATTGAAAGCATTATGAGAAGCTGAAATTCAAACATAATCTACTCTCAATGTGAGGAATCATGGATTGTTGAAAGGTTGGCGTCAGAATATAAATTAGGTTGAACTCTTAGTACTGGATTTCCAGTTTCACTTGCATGTTGTAGAAATTTGAAAGATGTCTCTGAGGAGACTATTCACTTCATAGAAAGCAATTGGAAGACTCACTGTTTAAAATGGTTCATCCCACACACAATATAAATGTTCTTTTCATAGACCACGGCTCCATGATGGGCACGTGAATCCAACAACTTAGCAGCGCTAGTCCAGGCATCTTTCTTTGGATTGTAGACCGAGACCAGATCAGTCGGTTTGCCATAATCGCAGGGATCCCCATTGTCATACATAAACCCTCCAGTGATAAATATTTCACCATCTAGGTACACTGCAGCATGGTGATGGGTGTCACACTTAATCTTGGAACATACTTCCCAATTGTTATGGCTAGTGGAGCATTTTGATATACATAATCCTTGCTGACTGCTTCCGATTCGCATGTCCATTCCACCCGTGAGGTAGATTACATCTTTTGAAGGTGGTCTTGATGAGCCAGAAAGTAATTCTGCATTCAAAAGATAAATATGTCAAAAGAACAAAACCTTCAAATAGTTTAAATTTTAATTGGTAGGGCAATTATGATTCTGAGGATTTTAAATGGACTCTTTCTGGGGTGCCTATTCCATAATGTGCCATTCTTATTACATGCAAGTGTATAATACAGAAATCTATAGAGTGAAATCAATAGAGTTACTTGAATTGCCTGTCCATGCAACACTAATGTCCATCGCTATCAAATATGGCAGTCACATGTAGCTGTGGTTCATAAATATACATTTTATTAAGGTTGATTTCATTTTAAAAGTAAACGAGTATCAATAATTTACTTGTTTTCAGTCTTTGCAGAAATCCTTCCTTCTCAAATGTGGCTTTTTCTGATAACATGGCATCCTGAAATGAGCATTATATGTCATACTTCAAGGGAATGTTACTTCGTGCTGACAGTAGCGAATTAATAAACAATTTAATGTACCATTGATTCATCTGTTGTAGGTGTTTGGCCCTTTTTATTCTCACTTTGCAGGACATCCGCAGAATCTCCTCCACTGAAGCAGATTCTTGGTTGAGATGCAAACTTTGGAGTCAGAGCACTTTGACATTTCTTCAAGCTGTGGAACCTGTTAAAAGACAATATCATATGTATCACCCAACAACAAAAGAAGCACCTCATGCACTATAATATACATTTACAGAAAATTATCCACACTGTTGGACAGGGTTCGTCAGTCACTACCCAAATGATACCATGACTAGGCCTATATTGCACGCGGATAAACAAACTAATATCAGTTTTTAATTTTTCTTTGGGTTATGCTGTTTTGCACTAAATGCAAGCACAAAAGCAGTGTCACTGTGTATCTCTGAAGATCCAATATATGCAGCTCCCTCATCACAACCCCTTCTCTAATGTGGTGTCCTGATTATGATAAAATTTGCCAATTCTACCAGCATCACGGCATGCATAGTGACTCCATGATAACGGTGAATTTAGGTCCTAAATTAGTCCTTAATGAGGTCCAAATGGTGTGATTTATAAACACTTAGAACCCAGGGCTATGTCTTAGGCCTGCAGACAAATTAGCCTGTCAGACTCTCACTAGGCCTTCTAAAGTAATTAGCCTTTAGAAGTGCCAATAGTTTGTCCTAAATACATAACTTGCACTGCAGCTATTTTGCACCACTAGTCTATAGATAGCGCCATAGATGGATAGGCCTATACTATAGTCTATAGTCATAGTATAGATCTTGTAGACCTAGGGCAGGCTAGAAAGATTGATTTAACTTACGCCATGGCCCGGAAGAGACTCCCATAGGGGTTTCCTGTGTGCAGGATGCGGACTCTGGGTTCAGCCACATGAACTATGTCCTCTGGGTTGACCAAGCTGAGACGAACGCAACTCATTACATTTTGAGCTGATGCAAATCGCTCTGGAGCCTGGAATTCCAGCCATGCCAAAGCAGCCTCCAAGACGCACATTTCTGACGTCACGTTCAGACGGTCTTCCGAGAGTAGCTGGATGATGACGTCACGGTTGCAATCCAAAAAGGACGTGGTGCGTGAAATTGATTCAAAATTCTCGCAACAAAATAACCAGATGCGCTCAGAAAGAGTTGCTAGTTCACATCTCTTGCAGATGACATAATGTGAAAGAGCGTTCGAAGCATCATAGGTGGATAAATAATCAACACAGCGATCCAGCAAGACCTTGAAATCCAGACGTCGACAGCACGTGAGTGTCTCCTCAATATTTTCGGCTGTCAATCTATCAAACTGCCCTGTGTAGCAAAAACGAATGATATTATTCAGAGCAACCGATGAGCAGTCTGGTAAATTCAATGTAGAAGATTTTTCGGGGCTTTCTTGATCTTCTTTGAGGAACTGTTCAAGGAGTTTGTCACTGAATGCAGCAAGCACAACACGGTGAGCCCGCAAAGTCGAATCGGCTGTCCTGAAGTTAGCATCACAAAGTTGCTCTCTCTGCCACAAAATCGCAATTGGCGGAACCAGGCGTTCTGCCGCCAACATAATTTAGGCCTATTGCACAAACAAAATTTGTCAAATCGTCGCTGCGTCTGTCTTGTTCAACTGGAACAATGTAGCCTCGTTGCTATCTAGGCCCAGTTGCCTTGGTACGGTTGCGTCACGACGCAGCCCAGAACGTGCTTACGATAATTACGTGGCCAGCTTTTGCGGTCTTGTAATCTAACGCATTGCTGACAATTATGCTTTCAAATAGGCCTATTTAGTTAGGGCCTTTCTGTCCGAGTAGCTAATATTTAAAATTTTCCAAATCTGCAACATCGAATCTATAGAGCTTTTTATAGATCGTAACATTTCAAAATTTATTAGGCCTATACTAGGCTATAGATCTATAGCAAAGAAACGAATCCTATTGACAATTTAAACAGCTTAAAATTAGCCTATTCGAACCCTATTAATAGTAAAGGTCCAACCAAAATGACAAGACTAGTGCATGTTTTGATTCTCACCCTTTTCTGAGTTAGGCCTGATTTGATTTGGATTTTTGATTCGACTTTACTCAGGGAACTCAACTGCATAGGCCTATTTATTATACAACAAGGTTAACAGAAACTCACGTATATGATAAATTAAATAAAGAATAAGGGCAGCAATAAATAAGAAGCAAAATAGCAAAGAAAAAATAACACAGATTGAAATAAATATAGAAAGTAGATCATGTATGAGAATTGGCGCCCAGAAGACATTCAGTGGAAAAATTAAGTCTCTATGACGTTTATAAGTCGAATTTTCTAAAATGTTGAAAATAATGTTGTTATAGGCCTGGGCCTAATTTCTGACATTTAAATTGCTGTTTCATGGGCGCAGATTTTTAATTTTTCTAGGGGGAAGGGATGAATTCTGCCAGGACCGAATCAAGAAATCTTCATATAAAAAGTCTATAGTGTTGAGAGAAACTGCTCTAAGCCTTACAGTGCAATTTTTGTAATAAATTTCTTTACGAAAATATTTGAATCTGGTACAATACTTTGAATGGATATAGGTCCGTCATATCTGCACATCACAATGGCCTACAGGGCATGAAAGTTGGCCAGCATCCCCAAGTTTGTGCTCTATTAAAAAGGATGTTCCACAGACGACCACCCCAAATAAGATACATGGATACTTGGGAGGTAGATGTAGTGTTGAATATGTTTAGAACATGGCCTGAGAACAGTGGCTTACCTTAAGCAACTCTCATTGACAGTAACTATGCTCATGGCACTTACTGGAGCTATGAGAAGATCAGAGTTACATATTCTCCGAGTAAACCGAATGATGGACTTGGGACACCAAGTTCAATTCCACATAGGTGGATTGGCAAAAACCAGAAAGGTGGGATAAGGGCCCATGGTTGTGGATTTTGAGGCTTACCCAAGAACCTTACCTGGACTTACTGGGCAAGATCATTTCAGAGCAGACAAGAGCTCCAAACATGCATGCTGCAGGATGGAATCGACACCAAATATAAAGCACATTCTACAAGGAGTGTACGTGTCTATGGAGATGTAGGCTTGTCAGCACATGAGATTAAAGTACTTTTCAGAAATTTTACAGTTGACTATCAGTTTTCAGCAGGCAGTGCTGGATAAGGTGTAAGAACAGCTGTGAACATTCGGTTATTATGTCGACTTACAGTTTGAGAGATGAAATTGATAATTTTATCAGTGTGCCTTGCATGTTTAAATACATGATTGCCAATCAAGTTTCTTGAAATTCAAATTGCATGTTAAATTTGATCAAATTCTCTTAAGGTAAGATGTTGTGAGCAAACGTAAAACTGATACTGCTGCTCGGAGTGGGTTGAGTTGGGATGTTTCCGAGGCAGCAGAAGTGTTTTTAAACTTTTTTTAGAGCGAGCCATTTCAGGCGCAGGATATTCTAGAGCCAAGGTCAAATTCGTTATCTGATTGCACAGTCAATATATGATATAATGAAGATGTCATAATGACATCACAAAAGTCTCAAATGTATGAGATGAAAAGATCTCAATGAAGTTTGAAGTTTGAAGTTTTTTATTTTTTCTTGGTACAAAAAAACATACAAATACACATGTATAAATAGAACATACAATTACATATAAATAATCAGGTACCAAGAAGGGCTGCAACAGAGTCCATAGAAACTATATTAAGTTGCCCCCATAATTAAATTTTTATATAAATCTTAATATTGACACATATATTAGATAGTATAACATTTTTTTCCCAAATAACACTGAAAAAACACATCATGATAATATCATCATCAAATTATACACAAATTTTATCTTCTTACAAAACCAAGAATCTTACCAGTTTTTGACATTTACAATAAAACAAACAAAGCAATGTGATCTCAACATGATGTCATTTAGCTGAGATAAAATGTGATCTCAATGTGATCTCAACATGATGTCATTTAGCTGAGATACCATTCAAACAAGCTGAAAACGTTGGTAAATGACTTCAATTTTCTTAAATGTAAATAACCCTGTAGAGAATCACTGGAAAGGGAATTTCGAGATTACATTGCTATTTTAATACTGAATTCAGTTAAAATTGTCAATGCAAAACCGCTGTGACTGAGAGTGAAAATTCTACCAAAGTAATGATAATAATCAAATTTATATCAAAGTGATATCAAAGTATGAGATCATTCCTTGACCATTTTGTGATTTCAAATTGAGCTCATGAACATCTAATTTTCTGAGATCATGTTAGATATAAGTATGAGATCGTCATGACATCATATTCTAGACTGGGTGGCTACAAAGGGCGGTTCCGCTGTGCTCGGGCACATGTCGACATAAGTTTGCTCATGAAATAGAGGGTTCCCCTTTCGGGGACATTAGTAATTTGGGGTAACAGAACTGGGTTATCCACTGACATGACCAACAGCTGTGGTTACCATCCCTGTGAGGTCCACACTGGTGAAATCAGCACTAAAGTCCCCAGTACCTTCCTGATCTTGCCTACCCAGTCATTACATGACATAATGCTGAGCTATGTATGATATCATACTGTGATGAGATCGCTGTGAGATCGCTATGATATCAGATTCCTGACTGGGTAGGCATCTGCCCACCAAGCAGAAGGGTGGAAACGCATAACCCTTCCCTAGTGCTAGGGTGGCCCAACAGAACGTACAAAAAGGAATAACAAGAGTGAAATGTGATGCAATTCTGAGAATATTTAGAGGTTGCACAAGATGCCTGAAGTTTCAAGAATTGCAAACTTCTATGGAATCTATATCTTGGCAGTGGCTTGTTATGGTTATAAGTCTGTTTACCTACTTAATAGCAGTCATCAGTATTTTTGCACAGTGTTTGCTGACATTTCTGTGAACCTGGTTGTTTATTTTAGAATATTCCATAAAATACACTTTTTACACTATTCGCATTCCCATGCAGTACAGGCATCTTGTACTTGAATAATGCACAGTGCCTCAGACTTAGTTATGAGAAAGGATCAGTCACAAAATATGAATAGACTCCTAAGCAGCACTAAAAGTGTGATGTATTTAGTGAAAATTTAAGGTGCAGCTGAAACTAAACGGATGCCATGTCGAGATTCAACCATCTAAGTACTCATTGGTGACACCAAAGAAATAAAATGTGGACATACATATATGCTATGGTTAAAATTCACAGTTTTAAAAAACTCGCAAAAGTTTTATTGTAAGGTGTGTATTGGTTAACCACAATGTTGAGGAAATGAAAATAAACCATGATGCAAAACCTTAATTCAATCCCCAAGCCTGTCTGAATGACTGGAATCTTTTCTAAATGGTCATGTTACAGTTTCCAAATGCAAAACCTGTAAGTTTCCAAATGCAAATGCCCTATATTAACTATAACAAGGTTCAGCATCAACTGAAATACCTGCCATCAGTGACAAGTTAAATGTTATGTATAACAACAGTTGTGTAATTGTCGATAGTGCATACATTTTTTTTAATATGCATTGCATACAATTTTTGACATTTGAATCTACAAATATTTCTCAAATGGGTTACAGTTTGTTGTCATTAGGTGTGAAACATGTAGAGGTTGATGAAACTAGCAATCTTTGAGTGCATTGTGCAACCTCTAAATATTTATGTAAAGATTACATCTATATAGCTAGATGTGCAAATGCGGGGTTCTAATCTGGAGAAAAGATACCAAAAAAAAAAAAATGTTGGGCCACCCTACCCTTCACGTTGCACTAGTCCATCAAAAAGGCATCCAGCTTAATTGTATGCTTGTCTTACTGAGTATTCAACCGATCTGCAAAGAGGTTGACTCCAAGAGGCCCAACGTTTGATTGCCTGGAATATTCTTGCCTTAGTTGCCAACTGTTGGCATCGTTGAACACTCGCGACTGATAGTTGGCTATTGCGAAAAAAAAAACGAAAAAAAAAACGCGCAACACAAGATTTGTTGTCCAGCCTGAACAGGCAACTGATATGGATCTTCTGTTTGTCCTGTGTGAAAGCTTTCACCAGAAATTCTGCTGCTTTCATCTCCAGAATATTTACCCTAAGTTCTCACCCCATTCACTTGCTCCTACTTATCTTTGAGCAATTATGTCCGGATGAGTTTTCCATTGCAATTGACATGGAATATTACTGTAGCAGAGGGGGGGGGGGGGGGGAAATCCAGAAATTTTTTGTGGGGGGGGGGGGGGGGGTCTGATTCATTAGAATCAATCCGGTTGCTAGGCCTGTACAGTGCTTTTTTTTTTTCACTTTTTTTTTTGGCTGGTGGGGGGGGGGGGGGGATGCATCCCCCCATCCGGAATGTCAGTCATAACGGCTACACGCGAAAACGGCTACAACCCAAAAAGGCTACAAAATTAAATGGCATCCCCAAAACGGCTACAACCAAAAATCCCAAATTAAGAGATGACCAAAACGGCTACAAGCGATGTCCAAAACGGCTACAAGCCATGTCCAAAACGGCTACACCAAAACGGCTACACATTTTTTTTCGTAAGAAGATACGATCACAAGGAGAAGCCACGATTGCATGTCATTTAAAGAACATGCAATTGCATGTTAGTGTATTCTGTTTAATATTATATGTAAGTACACCATATTTATCTAAGGTATTCCATGTTGATTTTGAATATTAACTTTTCAAATCCTTTACTATTAATTAATTTTCATATGGTATGTTTAATATTTTATAATATTATGTAATTAAGTATAGCATATTTATTAAAAGTATGCCATGTAGATTTATTTAATTTGTGTTTATTATTGAATTTTAACATGCTCTTTATTAAGTCCTTTATTATTCAGTTGATGTTTTGGTCTGATGCCGTTTTGGTTAAGGCTTGAAAAACACTGTTGCCGTTTTGGTTATGTCCCCAAAATTGGTGTAGCCGTTTTGGTTATTGTCGTGTAGCCGTTTTGGTTGTAACCGTTATGGTTGTAGCCGTTTTCGCGTGTAGCCGTTATGAGTCACTAGAGACTCCATGAGCAAACTAAATATTAATTTGGCGCCTTTTGTGAAAGGCTGTGACAAGTTGGTGGATCCAAGCACTCTTCCTTCGAGGAGGCGAAAATCGCTACTTCCGGAAGAATGATGGCGGACGTTTGAATGTTTGCTTGGAAACGTGGATTGAACTTTAGTCAATTGTCGATCTTTGATGGCTGTCAGTGGCATATTGTGGTGTTATTGTGATTTTAAGGAGTGTGCATCTGATTAGAAACACAATATGCCAGTTATTAGTTAATTTGGAGGCGCATTGCATGTAGCGTTATCGCCGAAGTCCTGCTCAAACAAGTCCGCTGCAAAATTTAACACTGTTCACACTGAATCACAGTATTGCATATGTAGCAGCTAGACTTGTAGCTCTTGCTAGAACAACTGTGTAAACATGGTCATTTAGAATTGGAGCGATTTAGTGGACTGTTTCAGACTGAATTCCTATGAAAGACCACATCATTTGGATCCTGCCATCTCAAGTAATTCTACATGCCTAAGATGAGCAGGAGAAGGAAAGATGTTCCTCAGGGGGACTTGGAGGAACAGTTCGAAGCATTTCTCAAAGAGGTAAGTGAAGCAACTTTGCACAAAATAAACACATTGACAGGTCGGCTTACATTGTTACAGGGAACCAGCGCTTGTAAGGTATCCTTAATTAACTTCAGTAATTAACCATATTTAATATTTATGACATGGTCTTTACTGACTTCAGTGAGATAACTGACATTGGGGGATAGCTAAAAAGAGTTTTGAGTCAATTCATGCAAAATATTCGAAAGCCAACTTGTTGACAACCAACCAGTTGACATGAAGACAACCAACTGGTTGACAAAAGAAAGCACTCGGACTGACCATTTGGCTGACAAACATTAGTGGCTGGCTATACCAACTTGTTGACATGAAATCTTGAAGACGAATACTCGTTGACACTTATGACAGACAGAAATACTTATTTATTTGTATACTTCAAAAGATTTGAGTATTTTGCAAAGCTCAGAATGAGATGCCAATAAAATAAAGCTGTATACAAAATAAAAATAAAAATTTTCAAAAATATTCCTGCCTACTGACCCTCTTTTATCAGAGGATATGGAGTTTACTGGTTTGTTGATGAAATGGTAACCGTGCAGATCAGATATCAATGAGTTGGCACAAAGATGTCAACGAGATGGCAATGACTTGTCAGAGAGTTGGTTATAGTGTTGATAATGTTAGTCAATGACTTTGTATCACCCCAATTTATACGAGTTGGGTTTGTCAACGAATTTACACCGGGCCTTCTTAGGTGTCCACGACTTGGTATGTCGATGATTTTGCGTGTCGACGAATTGACCTGTATTCGCTAAAAAGGGGGGTGAGAGTTGCAGAGTAGCGGGTAGATGCTAAATAGCACTGCAGGCTGCTTTTTCTATATTTCAAATATGAAGCAACACTTTAATAATGCACAGAAAACTTTTGTCCTTATTTGGTTGATTGGAGATAATGACAATTTAGTTATTCGTCTGTGTAACCCGTTTTTTTTTTTCAGTCTATATCAAGTGGAGAATCTTCCTTAGATTCTGCAAGAGTAGCGAAATATTTAAGACCCAAAACGCAGCCAGTACAACCCCAGTGGTTGGATAATGGGAGTGATAGTGATGATGGTATGTGTATACATTTTTCAATATAATGATATAATGAAACATGATAAAATTTTGAGACTTCAGATTTCAGTGCCCAGTGTTCTAACTCACTTTGCAGGGCTTGTGGGAACTGGAAAAAGTTTCTTGAAACCCAAGAAGAGCACAAAAGAACCACCACCATTTCTCAAGTCAAAGGTAAATTGTTACCTTGACTATGTTATGATTTATTGCAATGTTATTCATACGAATCTTAAGCTTTTTGTGGTTCTTCAACCCTTCTCTAAATACCATCAATCTACTGTATTACAGAGTGAACTGCCAAATAGAGACATAGAGGTCAGCAGAGACGGTTTGGATGATGGTGAGCTGATATAATAATTTTTTGCTTTGTAAAACATTCATAGAATTTGGTCACTGTGTTTGTTGATGTCCATTATGATATACTTACAGTTTCTCTTGGGATAAAAAATGGTCCTATAGCTGCATCCTCTGGGTAGGTATTTTTTGCATAAGAAATCAGAATTTACAGGTTAAACGAGAATTCACATATTATCCCATACTGTGATTCAAACTGGGTTTAGTCCCATATTTAAGTCATATTGGTTACTTAGTCATGAAACAGGGTTTCTTGAGCTAAATCAGTCCTCCCGCTCTCCCCCTTCCCCTCTCAAACAAAAAAGAAGAAGATAGAGACTTCCTAACAAAAACCAAAAAAAAGGCAAAAGTAATCAAAATCTGTCCCCCTCTCCACTGAAATGTTAAAAACACTAGAAAACCCTGAATTGTTAAATGTATCGAGCTTATTATGTGTGAGTTTCTGCTCATGAGTCATGACTTCATTTTTATTGCAGTGTGGGGGTACCAAATCTAAGTCTTGGAAGTACAAGTTTCACAGGTAAGCAAAAAGTCTTTATCGTATGGAAAGATCATAGACATCTTCTTCGGTTTGATATTTTCTTGATTAACTTGCTCCATTGGCTTTCAGATACAATGACTGGTGATGTTGAGCGCGATGAGCCAGGACTGGATACGCTTGCAGAACTCAGTGAGAAGAAAAAATTCTTTGAGGTAATGCTGTGTATGATACTATAGAAAAGCCACAGGAATCCCTGATCTGTTTTTACAGGTCAGACGAGGTGGGTTTGTAGCACCCTCCGTTCTGATCTGTCAAAAAACAGATCTGGGACAAGTTAATTTCAGCCATTTGAAAATTTAAATTTTTAAAATCGGATGAAAATTGACAAAGTTATCAAATAAAATGTACACTAAGCCAGGCTATATTTTGAATGAAAGTAAGACTGAATGCAGCATCAACAGTGTCATGAACATGTTTGATTCGCAATTATTTGAAGGAATAACTCAGTTGATTATGGTCCGATTCACGATTTAAGTTTTATTATGTAGCTAAATTCATCTTTTAGAATATTAGGTTGGTATCAATCTGTCACATAAACTGTAGTCGCACCGGCATTTTTATGGCCATACGCGTTTCATCCTTATTTGGTAATTGCAACGTCTTAAGTTCCCTTATTGGGCATTACATGAATGTCATTCCGTGTGGTATGAAATGCAGATCACCCAGCCTGTATCACCTGGTATTTCAAGCAATAAAGCTGCAATTGGGGAATAATATTGAGAATTCTCTACATTAAGTGTCAGAGTTGTATCTTAAGATAGAAGATGTTTTGTTTTTTCTGTATCAGGAACTTGAGAGAAATTCAGATGGTACCTTGGACTTCAGTCGCCTAAATAGAGAACTGGATCATTCTTCCACTCTACCTGCAGAAAAGAGAGGCCGAGCAACAGGTAAAAAGAAAGTTTGTTTACTTACTTTTATTTTGTAACTTTGAGAAATTTTGGCAGTAGTTGAAGTAATAGGTGTATTTATTAGTTGTAGTTAGCGAGAGTGAAGATGAAGAAACTGAGTCTGACAATGAAGACCGAGAGAGGATAACAGTCCGTGGCAAAGATGTGGTATGGTTTAATATTATGCTTATTATTTATATGCTAAGGTAGTGGGTCGGTAGGCCTATTGACAATTTTAAATAATCTTAATTCATACTAATGCTAAAACAATGAATGTTGTTTGATGTTGTATTTATAAGCAGGTGTTTGCCATTCAAAATCTACCAGAAAATCGTTGATTGGATTTACAATGAAATAACCATCTCAACTGTTGAACATTTTTGTAAATTTTAGGAGGAAGAGAACAGGAAACAGAGCATGTTGTCCAAAGGTATTCGTAAACAGTTTCTATGAAGTTATGAGTCTAGCTAAGTAATTTTAATTACATGTTCGTGTACTAACATCGCATTGATTTCTTGAATTTCAGTTGCTCTGAGTGACTCTCTAGATTCCACACTTGGAACAAGATATGCATCTCAGGACGCACGTGCAGAAGATATGGGTGCAATTCCAGAGGATCCTGAGCAGAATGCAGAATCTTGGCTGAACACTATGTTAGAAAAACACTCAACTGATCATACTGGCCACAAAGTTTCCCTCAAAACGGGCACAGGTATAGCCTAAATATACACATAAAATCATGTCGTATTGTTTATCAAGCGAAGTGTGATTTTCATGGGGAATTTGATAAATGTGTTGATATTAATTGTTATTTTATGAAAATCATGATCTTTATTTTGGCTAGAGTAATTTTTGAAATAATTTTATTTAAAAAAGGATTGGACAACACCAATACAACACAAGAGATGGAAGCTCTGCAACAAGCGCTGAAACAAGCAGGAATGTCAACTTTGGGATCTACCAGAGACCTTGCCTCTCTGCAAGGGTCATCTTCTGCAGCCATCGAAACAAATAAAACTGAAAATACAGTCCAGGCCACTGACCCAGACAGAACTCATCAAAGCTCTGGGTTTGGACTTGAACCTATGCTGCCTTCTACAGGTGAGATACATAACTTTCATGAAAGTTTTTGGACTTACTTTTACTGCAGCAATTTGTGCTACATGTAGCTGACTTACTTTATGTTCATTAAATCCAGGAAAATCAACTGTTGATGAGTTGTTGGAACAAGTTAGGAACATAGACAGTCAGGAAAGACCAGCAGTTGAACCTAGAAAACATTTGGTTCAATTTGCTGATGAGGAACAGGAAGAATCTGAAGGTGAGTGAAAGAGCCCATTGTGTTTGTATAAATATTAGAATTCTGATTAATGGGGCTTTTTAATAGCATTAAAATAAAATGCGTTCTTGATATTTTTTTTCAGAAGAAAGGGGCTTTTCCTTGTCACCTGCTCCAGGAGCAAATCATGGTTTTGATTTATCCCCAGTCAACACAAAATCAATTGAAGAGGTAATAGTATAGTATAGTTTAATTCTGGGCGCAGGTTTATGATAACCTATATGTCCAGTTCAATTAGCATGGCGATGTGTGTGGCTCACAATAATCATAACATATTATATATAATTATATACAATGAAAAACATAGAATATGTACATGTATTACACCATTTATTTATATATGTACAAATTCGTAAGGGTCAGTAATAATTGTAGTAAAGGGTTAATAATACTTTTGACATTATGTTTTATAATTCACACCAAGGAACCTGAGAAAAAATCTCACCACGGTCATGATCCTACCCCAATACCCGCTTCTGAAGTCCGTCCTGTTGGTGAGTTGGACATTTTATTAGATAAACACACTTATGGTGATTGTGTTGATTGCATTACATATTGTATTTGCATGCTTATCAACTAGTAAATTATCTCACTTTTCAGCAAAACCAAGAAAAGGTTCTTTCAGTTATGTGAAGAGTTCAGGCTATGGACTTGGTTCAACGAATCAAAGGGCGAAGTCTGGTGAAGTTAACAGTGACAGTTTGAAAGAAAAGAGGAAACCATCTGTTGTGTCAGTCAAAGAAGTGGAGAAGAAACCATCGAAGAATCGCATTGCTGCCAAATGGTCACCGATGTCCATTTCCCAAGAGAAAATCAAAGGTGAAATATCCTGCATATTGCATAAATTGCAACCATTGACCGGATTTACTGTTTAAAAATTAAGGCAGAGCTCCCTGAGGGAAGGAGAATACCCGTAAAAACTCTGGGAAATCTGTCAGACTGAAGTATTCCTTAAAGATGCGGATATTTATATTCCAGGTTCTGGTGTCCTATCTAGTAGCAAAACAAATATTGTAGTTGCCCAGGATGAGCAGCAGCTGATGGCATCTGTTAACTCGTTCGCTAACTACATCAAAGACCATTTTGGACCATTTGAAGAGCCTCAGCAGCCAAAGCAGAAGTCTAGTCCAAGGGTACAGTCACATAAAGATTAAATGTTTATATTGCTTTTAAGATAGGCATTTTGAAATTACATTTTTATTTAATATTGCAATTTAATTTAGATTTCTGTAAGGGTGCATACATTTTTTTTTTTGAGATACAGTATTCTCAAGAGGTACCTGTACGATCTTCTAGTCAGAAACTGGATATGATTGAAAGGGAAAGAGCCCTTCTGAGCGAGGTTAAAGACTGGCAAGAGCAGTGGAAACAAGAACGCAAAATCAATAATAAGTTGAGAAGTAAGTTTAGAATATAATTCAGTAAATGTGCATGAGTTATCGATTAGTAGATAGCGATGTGAAGGGGTTCACTTTTTGTCCGCATGAAATTGTTACTGAACTTCCAAAGGCACTGATTTGAAATGTGACAGCTGTTAACTAATATGTCTGTGCATTCAATAGTGTGTGAGATGCAGCTTATTTATATAATCAGTTGAAGATTTGTTTGATGCAAAATATATTTAAACCCCCACTTGATTAGAATCTGAAGTTTTTGTAATAGTGAAGTTGTTTTGAAAACTAGTGAGTTTGGAAAATAATAACAATTTAAGTAAATTTATGTTGTGGTAGCATTATTTCATGTTACAGTTTCCAATTAAATATTTGATGTATGCAATATGACATTATGTAACAAAAAGATTAGTTTCTCTATTGTACATTTGTGTTGTCATGTGCTTGTTAGCATTAGTGCATAGATATTTTCTACAAATGATTTATTTGAAACTTTATAAGGTATGAGATATTGAACTGCTTGTTATCGTACTTTCTGAGAAATAGTCGCTGAAGCGTGACATGTATAAAGATCAAATTTATTTGTGGAATGAAATTGGCTGCTTGCCAGTGTTGACGTAGGACAACTTGGCCACTAAAGATCTGCAATTCTGCGTAACAAAGTGCATATCAAGTGTTGTTGTATGTTGAACATCCGTTTCACCACAACTTAAGTTTCTCAAAATGTAAAAGATTATTAGGGCTTGTATTTATTTCCAATTTTATTGTTTCTAGTTGAGGTTGAACACTTAGAAAAAGATAATTTAAGACGACTAGAAGATCAGAGACAGAACTTCGAGGAGCAAATTTTTAAATTCAAGCAAGAAAATTATGTCTTACAGGCCAGGGTAAGTATAACTGAGTTGAAAATATAACCCCAGCGTAGATAACACAATGAAGAGAAATAGAAGTAGAATTTACTTTGCATATATTCAGTATGTGTGTATTTGATATTTATTTTATAATTGCAGATTTCTGAAGGACATCCATCAGACTTGCAGAGGAGATTAAATCAGCTTACGGAAAGTGGAACTGTTAGTACTGAGCAAATTGATCGTCTTGAAAAGGAAATACAAGATCAGGAGAAGCTATTGTCTGGCTACCAGCAAGAAAATGAGCGCTTGTACCAGCAAATGAAACAACTGCAGACAGTCACAAAAACAACAGAAGAAAAACTTTTCAGAGACAATGATAAACTGAAAACTGAAGTCCAAGAACTCAAGTAATTCAATTTTTTTGTGGTATATATATGTAGATATTTTTTGGTAAATCTTAAATTATAGTGTTCCTATTTTGGCAATATACCCGTCTGACATGTCATAGTAACATTAATTCTACTTGCTTCAAATATTTTTGCAGAGAAAAACTGGAACGTAAAGAAATAGAACTAAAAACGAAAGGCATTATAACAAGTGCTGAATCACAACAACAAATAGCTGCTGAAGTTGGAGGCAGCGCTGTTTTAGGGGCAGGAAGAATTGCTCAGTTGGAAGCAGAACTTAAACTTGCCAAGGTGAGCTATTTAGCAGTTATTTGCCAACTGTATGATGCAATATTTGGAAATATATGTGTGAGAACATCTTGCAGGGATTGAAATTTGATGTGAGCTCCTGCTCATGCAGCACTCACACAAATACGATTTTGCGTGTGCATTAACTCGCGTACATACCAAAGAGTTGTTTTGATAAGGGGATTGCAGGTCTACTGATTTAACTATAAAGGAAATCTTAACTTATATCAGCTATACTTTGATTGCAATTGAACCCTAGCTTATTCAAAGCTTGGTATAAGTGTTTATACAAACCATTAAAATAGTTCAGTAAGCAGTAGCTCATGCAAAGTTACCAAAGGTGAATTTGCATGAGTGACTAATCACTCACTCAGCCCATTTCAAATTGCCAGCCCTGTCTTGTACACTCAGAACATTGTTTCTTCTTTGGCATGAATTAGCAAAGAGAAGATCATCTTCTGAAAGAAATAGACATGCTGACGAAAACCAAGCAAGAATTGGAAGCTGCAATTAATCAGCTGATTAAGAAAGTTCAAGAATTTGAAAAGACGGCTGAGGATGCCAAGAAAAACCAAAGCCTTGAGGTCAAGGTACGTGAGATTAAAAATTAGATGCTGCTTGACAGTGCTTGTACACATCTGCCTGTCAAGGCCAGGGTGTTGTTGCTGACTAGTGGTAGCTTAATTGATTTAAGGTATAGTGGTCACACATATTGTTGCTTAATGAATTTATGTCTTCTCTTATGCTCATTTGTGGCAGGATTTACAACAACAACATAAAACAGAGTTAGAAATGTTGAATCGAAGGCTGAAATGGTATGCAGAAAATCAACAACTCTTGGACGAAGATGCAGAAATAATCAAGCAGAAAGTTTCTGAGATTGCAATGCTGCAGGAGAAACTAAACAATGTGTCTTCGGAGGTAAATTTTCATGGATATGGATTTGATGATTGTGAATTTGTGAATAACTTTGAGATATACCGCAGTGGCTTGATAGTATCTGTGGATGTAAATGACATGCGAATGTGTCTTCGTCTTTTTTTCAGTCTGGCAAAAAACAAATCGATATTAAAAACAGAGCAAAGGAAAGAGCAGCTGATGCAAAGAGGATTCAGGATTTGGAAAGACAGGTAGAGAAACTGTACAGTTTCTAAATGTTTGTGACCTTTTTAAATGACAACGCTGAAAGTTAACATGGGGTCTATTGCATGCTTGGTGCACTTGTCAGATTTGCAGTTAAAGACTTTCGTGTTGCAATTTTCAACAGGTTAAGGAAATGGAAGGTATCCTAAGAAAACGTCACCCGAATTCTTTGCCAGTGTTAATGTGGGCTGCTTCGTCTGCACCTGATCCTGAAGCTGTGAAGAAGACGCCATCTGTAGAATTCCTGGAAAAGCAAATTAACAAACTGCAGACGGAGCTTGAATCTAAAGATGACGGTGCCAAACGCTCGATTAGAGCCATGGAACAGAAGTTTAGTGCTGTAAAAGTAAGTACTATGGGAAGAAAAACTACCAGAGGCACTGCCACTGTAGCAGATAAAAGACAACAGGATGACGCCACTGCATCAATTGTTACATGGATTACGTCAGGAAATAGGTGACATCATTTAACAATACTTATCTGCTTCAGAGTCTGTGACCTCTGGTGGTACTTTTCCTCTCCATTGATAATGAGTGATATTTTCTACAGTCTATGTACAGTAATGCCTCTTTTTTTATGAGTACTTTAAAATGTACTCTCTATATTTTTAGCTTCAGTATGAAGAAAGAATCAACACATTAGAATCTCATCTGTCGAAGTATGAGCGTCCAAAGGACGTCGATCACCCACATTTCCACATTGCGGCCCTGAGCAAGGAGATGGATGCAGTGAAAGAAAGACATAGGAAGAGGGTGGCAGAACTGGAGGCTGAAGTCGAAAGGCAGAGGAGTGAAATTCATCAATTCAAAATGAAAGAAACTGGTAAGAAATGTTGTAGAGTGTATGCACTGTGCATAGTAGTTTTTTGCAGATTAAGATTATTTTATCAATGTACTAAACAGATACAGCAATAGAGATTGCCCTGTAAGATAGATAACTTCCACTATCAAGAGCAACTCACTTTGGCCACATAAATGTATATATATATATATAAATGTATCATTTACTTAAATATCAATGTGCGAATAACTTAAGAATTTCTTTATATTTATTTAGCACTCCTTTTAGAGAGTGCTGTAGCTCTTTTTCGACTGGACCTTCATGTTTGTAAGTTTCTCTTACGCATTTTACTCATTGGACTACTTTATGCTTCTTTTATATTTTAGCCAACCAGCAGAAAGCTGCTGAGAAAACTCTGCAGGATTTACAAAATAGAGTTTCATCGCAACATTCACAGCTGTCCGAACAGCAACAAGAGAAGACATCTTTGAATGGAACGATTGAAAGACTTCAAAAAGAGAAACTGCAATTGCAGACTGAGTTGGCAAGAATGTCGTCCACTTCATCATCTGCAAAGTCTGGTAAGTTTAGTGTAGTGTAAGATGTAGGTATCATTGCGATACAGAACTTGGTTTGGTACAAATATGTCATTTGATACTTTGTTGTGAACTCGTCTTCGTTTCTAATACGAAATGTTTAAATATTCAGTTGGTCAGTCCGAAAAATTGGTGAAAACAAGGGGTCGTTCTGGCAGTAAAAGTGGTCCTCCAAGTGCTAAGACTCATAAGCCACAGGAACGCAAAGAAGTCAAGAATTTGCTTCCATATACATCATCGCCTGAACCACCTGGAAAGGTGTATGAACCTGATGTTTTTGCTGGGTCTCATATTAATGACGTGTATCAGGAGAATGAGAAATTGAAAGTCAAGGTATGGCCACATCATGAAATTTCATTCCTATCAGGCTAGGTCTTTGAAATGTTTAGGTTTTTTCTAAAAAAAATTTTTATTATAAGCCAGGTTTATAATAGACGCTGATGTCTTTTAGAGGGCAGGGTTAGTGTTAAATTGAAAATATAAATTGTCTATGATTTTAAATGTCAGTAGACTCAGTTAAACACTGGTCTCCTTTAGATGATTGGGAAATGGCAATAAATCTCTGAATTAATCATTCTTGGCTTCTAATCAAGAAATATAGTATACATTATATTAATACAGTAATTTATGGATGTATTCGGTTGCAGCTGGAAAGATTAAAACTACAGCAAGATCAAGAAAGTTCTCATTTCCAAAAGATATTGGCTGAGGCTGTAGAAAAAGAACAGAAAGCAAGAGACAAAATTGAGAACCAGGTATAAGAAATTTAGATTTGCAAATTTCAACTTCAATAAGCGATTTTGTTGTGTGTTGATTGTCACACACATTCATTAAATTGTTGTTTGGATCTCTTTATCCTGATAGCTTGTAGAACTGAAAATGAATCATCAGCAGGACGTCAACAAGATGCTGACGGAGCAAGTGAAGATGAAATCAACTTCTAAAATCACAGAATTGCAGAACCAGCTGGATACACAAAACGTGGTTGTTCGTCACTTGAAACAACAGTTAAATGAGTCGGGCATTCTAACAGAGCAAATTTCAACCCTGAAAATCAAGGAAACTGTTTTAGAAGAGCAAGTCAAGCAGCTGGCTGAAGAACTCGGGGAAGCCAAAAAGTCATTTAGTCCGGTAAATGCTTCGAGTTAAAAATTTCCTTTTTATTTTTAGAATTTGAGATTCAGTGCGCCGATATTTCATTTTTTATGTATAATAGTACTTAAAATAGTGGAAGTATGCCTTGCAATTTACATCAAGCTTGCAGCTGCAGCTTTAAAATTTATAGAGATGACCAACAAATTGTCAACCGATAACTTATTTGTTAGCAGTGCAATTTTTGTGTAAAATTCTTTCATTTTTTGTAAATATTTTTGTCATTTGCAGGAGATGCGCCACTTCGAGGCTTTAAAGGAGAAACTTGAACAAATGGAAAAACGTCATGCGCAACGTGAGCTAGAGTTGGAGCGGATAATTGCTCAGTCGCGCCTACAGGCAGCATCCGACCTCGACGAGGAGAGTAATAAATGGAAAACTCTTCTTGAAAGCAAGAATCATGAGGTTGAAAAGTTTCGTTCAGAATTGGATTCTATATTAGGTGTCTTGCGGGAACTTCAACGACAAGGCGTCTTACTGCCAGGTCAGAACAGACATCCTTCAAGGTAGTGTTCGCTATGTTTATGGACTGTTCTAAAAATGCTGATGATACACTGCCATGTAAATAATGCAGTAAACTGCAAAGAAATGTATCATATAGATCAGCCCGTAATGTAGTGGTATGCTGGGACTGGTTTTTGGATGTCCATGGTACCGGCACACTTTTCAGACATGTACTATGATGTAGCCTGATATTTAATGTTTTCAAATGGTGCTATATTTGCTACATTTATGTATTACAGTAAACTCATCATGATATCTCATTTTGTGCACATTTTATGAAATCAAACACTAAGTCACTCATTTCTTCAAAATATTCACTTGATTCATATTTATTGCAACAAAATTGTCATTCCGCATAGTGTGAGGCAATGCACTCAGGTTTCAATTAAAGTTGTCTTAAAAAATTCAGACAACTGTGTTATTATTCAACTTACATGTTACTTGTTACAGTAATGCACACTTTATTTAAAGTTATGTACTTGTTATAAAATAAACTTTATTTTGTGGGATGAGAGTATCAAGTTGTCATTATATACAAGTTTAACTCGCTGAAGATAACAAAAGTGAATTGCGCTTTTGCATCACTTGAAGTAAGACTCTGCAATATGACCAGCTTTGTAACAAACCCTCATTTGCTTGGACATATGCATTGCGAAATATTATAATAGCTCAGCGCATTATAAAAATGCAGTTACTGTCTTGCATTGGTCTTTACAATCAGTAATCAAACGAAAGGTTTATTCAGAACAAATGGTTATTCATAATACACTACTCCTTGCATTCTGAGATCCAGTTAAATGAGAAATGTTTAGTACAAATGGTGCTCAAAAGTGAACAATAAAAAAAGTTACCATGGCACAGTGCCCACCTACAGCTTGGGCATAGTCAATAAAATCACAGATAGTATTTAAGCTAATGAAATTACATTATCATGTCATTAAAGCTTTTAGGTTTCAATAAAACATTGCATAGTCAACAAAACAGCATATTGAATAAATAAAATATACATAATTGTATAAAACTAACAATAACAAATACAGCTTCAACCAATAGTTGAAGCCTTAAACATTTGCATCATGACAAATGTAAATTGTTATGAGCTGTTCCTTTTAAAAGTGTGTTATTGGAAAATTTCTTATCCAACACCACTTCTAGTCCCCCCTCCCTTGCACTTTAAATGGAACAGCCCTTACTAAGTAATGTCTCTTCTGAAAGGTATTATACATGAAGGAGATCATTTCAAAAATGCTGTTATGTGTCGGTTTAGCCTCTGATATTTCTGTGAGAGGCTGCCCCGTCAGCAGTCAGCAGTCTACAAGATAGCTGTCCTCCATCCGCATGATCAGTGGCTTCTCTGGCTACTTTTAAAAGTATTTGTTCTTATCGAAAGTTTTTCCCACCTTGAGCACACTGTGCTCCGGCTAAGCGTCTGTGATTAATAGTCTGTTGGTTTCGATATGTAGGTATCTGTTGATGATACAAAAAAGTGAGTTATGTAAATTTAATATTAACAATAAAATGTGAAAAAATTATGACTCAAAACATCAATTCATCACGATAAGGAGTTAAATAGATAAGAGTGTGAAATTGCAGAAAATTACAACAAGGAATATCAAACAAAAATTAGGTATTTGTAAATTAACAAAATCTAGGAAATATAACTAAACGGAATAAATCATGAGTTCACCATAAGAACAGACCTGTGTTGGAGGGTGAGGAACATATATCTTGGTAGGATTTAGAGTTTGTTCAGTCACTGAAACAAATTTAGGAATGTGTGAAGAAAAGGTGAAGTGATTCTTAAAGGTTATGATTTCAGTACACATGCATTTTTCTGAATTATGTTTCCCAACACAAAGGGGGAATATTGGCATGCGGGTACTATTTCTCATTCCTAAAGTGATATGATTGATGTAAAAGCAGAATTTAGGGAAATGTATACATACTTCGAAGTCTTTCATTTAGTTTTTCCAATGACTTGAGTAACCTCTGCTCCTCAATAGACAAGGCGGAATGACCTGTGTGATAAACATTATTTAGCATTTAGTTAACATTGTCATGTAACAGTGATAGTAATTGGCAGGATACTCGTGTTAAGTCATACTGACTAATCTAGAAATATTGAGGATAATGCTTTCAATTCAATCTCAATTCAAATCAATTCACTTTATTAGACCACACAAGCTAAATATTTATGAATACTTGGCACTTGCCTTTTGGTTGTTGTCTTGCACTGCTAAATACTGGTTCTCTTGTTTGTACGGCATTTATTGCATGACCGATTTGACTTGCAGACGCAGAGCGATTGCTCAGCATCTCTGCTGTTAAGAATGCTGCCATACTGTCTGATACTGAAAACCGAGAAGCGATGCATTACAAATGCTGGTAATTTTTAAAGCACCAATTTATTATATAAAACAGTTATTACTTACACTATATACTAGTATTAATCCAACATGTGTGTTAGCTTTAGAGATGGCAAACAAATTTTTTTTTTAAATCATAATTAAAGTGAATATTTTGATTTTAACAATGCTTATTAAAAGTAAAATATTAGTCCATGTCACTGCATATTTCAATTTATTTTCTAATGCATAATTTTAAGATTGTATGCTGGTCAAAAAAGTTCACTTGTATTATATCATACTAGTTGACCTTACCTTCCTTGTTGTAATTTTGTGGAATGTAACTGGATGGCTGTTCATAGTACCCGGATGCCACTCCTGAACTTGGTGCTGTTGTTTGGTTCATTCTGTTTTGCTGTTGCTGTCGCTGCAAGGCACTGGTTTTCTTGGCAGAATAATTTGTGAGGTGCTCCATAGTCACCTTCTTGCGATTTGTGTAACTGTTGGTGCTGTTTATGTGGACTTGACTTTGTTGTTGAGTAGCAGGGATTTCTTCATCAGTCATTCGTTGAGATACCTGTGCTGAGTTTCGAGAGTCATCAGGTCGAGAATCACCAGCAGATTCAACTATAGATGAGTTCCTGCTGAGACAGTCTCTCACTCGGTCCCACAGCAGGTTAATCTCATCGTCAGTAGGAGTGCGATCAAGTCTCAGGCCATTGGTGTCAAACTTAACATTTGAGCCTTTATTGTGCCTTGAATCTTTCATTGTAGGTTGAGACTCAGACTGCTTTGGAATATTTTGTGCTGGAGGTGGCTTTTTCAAAACAGAATTAGTATTCTGCGTGACAGGAATACCTGATCTGACTGTTCCTGCACTTGAGGTATTTGTGCGGGTCACAGACTTTGTGGTAGGGGCTTCTAAAGTCTTGGAAGATACTGGTCTTGGAGGTCGACGATTGAGTGGTTTCTCTGTTGGAGAAATAGTAGAAATATATGAGAGTTCAATGACATGAATACACTGTTATCAACATAAGTACTGAAGATAAAATGCTGTGGGGAAATAAATTCAAAATGATTTAATCAGCTAAAGATTATTTTCACCAACATATTTGTTACGCCTTGAACTAAACATTTTTGATAGAGGGTCCATCACTAGTGTAACATGCACTCACTAGTGGTGGGAGGGGAGGGAATGAAAAGCCTCTTCTCACCCTCTTTTTCCTCTTCATTCCCTTGTTCTTCTTCTTTCTGTTCTTCTTCCAACTGATCTGCGAACCTCACAGACTTCTTGGCAGGCTGAATAACCAGTTTATGAAATATACTTATTAATTTTGAGTACATGTAGATGAACTGACTGACCTGGTTGAAGGAAATTACATTAAAGTTGTTTGTTAAACAGACTCAAAAAAGACTTTTTTGAACTTGAACTTTTCTTTTGCATAGGTTAATTATGATTAACTGTTTTTATAGGAGTTGTAACTAAAATTGTCAGTAATTTTTGCAAACACATCTATTGTATCACATACCTTCTGCATTTCTTGTCTGCTATCTATTTGTTGCCGAGCCACTTCAAGGCTGTCTCTAACACTAACATTTGCTGTGATACCACCTGGAGCTGCTGTGTGCTGGTTATTCCTGTGCTTAGCCAGTGAAGCACTGTATCCCGATCCTTTCACTCCTAGTTTATCAGAATAACTAGATGTCTTCCTCAGGATGGACTTAACTGGAGATGGTGGCACTTTCTGTTTTGGATATTCATTTTCCATCTGCTGTTGTTCATCATCACTCTCACCTTCTTCCAATACCAGTTCTGCCTTTGGGACATGTGTGTTATTATGCGATTGGGAACTAACAACTGGTCTGCTTTGAGTGTTTATTAATGGGCGAGATTGTGGCCTACTTTGCTCAGCATAGTTCTTAACAGTGTAATAAGAACCACTGAGGTAATGGCTGTGACTTGGTTCCGTAACTCTAGCCTGGGTTTTCGAAATTCTGCTGGCGTAACCAGCACCTTCTATGTGAGACACAATGGATGAATGGGGTTTTGTTTCTACCACACTTGTAACATTCATTGTCACTGTCTGATTAGTTGCGGTGGATTTGACTCCAGTCGGATTAATGTTAGTGATCATGCTATTATCAGTGACTGATATTGTCTGAGTATGACTTCCATCAACTGGGGAAGGGGTAGCCCAAGCTTTTAGTCTTGTTTTAACAATGTCTTTACTAGATCCATATAGTGCAGTATCTCCAGAAGGCTGATTAACTTCATAATTCTTTGAGATTGGTGATGGGTAATTGGCATCATAATATGATGGAGCTTGTGCGTAGTTTGTAGTGGAATTGTTAATGTTTTGTGTCTTGCTGATAAAAGACTTCAAAAATTCAGTATCATTAGTGATGACAGGCTTAGCACCAGATATCACTGTTGCACTTTTAGAATCTACTACATTAGTACTTTTTGAGATGTAATTTCTGTGGTTCTGTACAAGATTAGATGATCCTTGTTGAGCATTGTTAGGCTGAACAATGGCGATGTTGTTGGGTGAGTTAGAATTTCTGTTGGATGTAAAATTGCTTTGGGCATTAGACAGCTTAGCTGGTGAAAAATTTGTATGGAAATCAAGAGTAGCTGGTGATGAATAAGGATTTGCAGCAGGAGCTTCTTGATTCGCATCTGGGATGTATCGTTTATGACCAAGGACAGAGGCATCTGAATGGCTTAGTGGTTCATGTTCTGCTTCTAAGGAGTCAAGACTTGACAGACTGTCGCTGTGTTGCAATTGATCTTCATTATGGGTCGATTTTCCTTGCAGTTCATCATGGATTGCCGAATTGAAATGATGTAGAGAAGCCCTTTGAATTTCATGAAGCTGGCTCTGTTGATGCTCCAACTGTATTTCAAACAGACTGCGACTGTTTGTCAAATTCCGTACGCTTTTGCTTTGCAGTTCTGTCCTTGCAGCAACTTGGCGTACATGCTCTTGAATGCGCTCATTCTGTGTTTGCCCATAATGGGAATGAGGTCGACTGGAAGTCTTGCTATTGGACAACGTTGCAATGCCATCATAGCTGAAACTTCTTCTTAATCCTGGACTTCCACGCACTAATTTCAGAGCTTCTTCTAAAGCTGGTGTGGGTTGATGTTGTCTGTTGCTGTCTGGAACAATATGCAAGAAAAATCGTAACTTTTCTTCCAGTGTGGTATTCTGCAAGGAATTGAAGGACTTATTACAACTAATTTACTGACCGTATCTCAAGCTATCTATTGTTTGGTACTGAGTATTTGCCCTCTGATATCTTTCTGTGGCTTCTCGGATTTGCTGTTTTCGTTTTGCTAAAATTTCTTGCCGGCGTTGTTCTTCCCTTTGTGCCTCTTGTTTCCTCTTGAGAGCCAAAGCCCTGAAATCAGTCATGAAGTTCATTGAATCATCGAAATGGTGATATGGTAACAAAATGGTCATGTTGCAATGGGGCATATTTCCTGATGGAGATTTAGCTGCCAGCAGTAGGACCAAATTTCATATAAATCTTTTTTTCTCATGAATAAATGACATTGTGTTAGGTATGATATACAATGAGCTAATATCAGACAAAAAGTGACATTTGGTGTTACTTAAGTCTCACATTTTCTTTAATCGGCTTCTTAGCAATGCCATTATAGAAATAAAATGGACAAATTATGAAACAAAATTTCATCTGAACAACATAATACCTTCGGCGTCTGTTAGTCTCCATTTGAACCTTTCGTGCCCTGGCCACCATCTGCGACCTTTCACTTTGATGTCTTTCCTTGAGTTGGTTGACATGATGGTCAGATACACTTTTGTATCTTTGACTAAACAATGTTAAGGACATATTGGAAGCAATGACATTTTGTTGTCAAAACCAAAGTATAATAAGACATACCTCTTCTGTACTGAGGCTGTAAATACTAATTAAGTGCATTTTTGGTTGACAAATGATGGACCACTAACTAAGACTTTGAACGGACCAACAACTCTAATAACACCATTGAATGTATACTGCATATTAATTTACAGTTTTGAAACTTTGTTTATCACACTATTGAGAAGCTTACTTTAATGATTTAATTATTAGATGCTGTCAAGGTTTTATGACATAGATGAGGATGCAAGGTATTTTGTGTGGCTAGCCTATAGGGATGGTGACTCTCAGAGTCTCATTGCAAGTAAAAAAAAAAATTGGTTAAAATAAAAATTTAATTAGACACAATGGGCTATCGTATCCATAAACAATAAACAGGACAACTGTAATGAGATGCCCAACAATATGGCTACATACAGGTGTATGGTGTGGCAGATAAAAAAAAGTATGAAAAATTACCAACATAAACATTTTATACCTTGGCTTGGGCGATAATCAAGCTTAAAGCGGTGACTAGGGACGCTGACAGCTGTCAAATTTGCATGAGAAAATAGGTGAAATAGGCAGCTGAAAAGGATACGAATACGCTCCGGCTAACATTTTGCGTTCCTCGCTGGTCGTTGTTCACGAGTTATTGAGTGTTACTCATCCATTATAGCATTTTTCATCCTTCACAACTTCGGTGATTGATCCATGTTGCTACCGACCCGCCATGTTTGTTTATAACAACCGTGACGTCACGTGTCAACAACGATGCGACTGGAGCGCCACTTAAACAGACCTGTGCGCCATTTTCGCGCCTTTTTTCAGGTGAGCTCGTGAGTGGATACCTATAGATCATAATACCCGCTGTGATTACGGCTATGAAAGTGACTCTATAAACCCTGCACAGTGGAGTATAAAGGGGGCGGATCCAGGAATTTGTGAAAGGGGGGGAGGGCCGGGTTGGCACAATGAGAGCTAGTCATGCAAAAGTGGATGGCATTAAAGGGGGGGGGGGGGGGGGTGGGGAGAGTCGGCGGCACCCCTGGATCCGGCTATGGGATACATATAAATATACACTATCGGTCCTCGAAATTATCGCATCGGGCGATAATTTTGCTGAGGACCGATATTCATATTCTCGAACAAAGGGCCATATTTATTATATAGGCCTATAGATATATATATCAAATGCTCATTAGCCCACACACCACAGCCAAAAATTGACAACTCTGGCTTCTCAGCTGACTCAACTTCTCAAGTAAGGAGACAGGTCGGGTCTGTCAATCGGAAGGTGACGTCACAATGTACAGACGCTAGACATCAACCAATCAAATCACAGAATTCGCCAGACCCGACCTGAGTGTTCTTCACTCAGGGAACCAGAGGCTTCTCAGTAGACTGACACATTGCTGTCATTTGCAATGCCGATGGGCGTGCACGACTCTCGTCGTGAAGCTGTTTGTCAGACGAACTTCTCAACGACAGATTAAGACTGTGCACACTATATCCAATATTTGGTCTATTTTCGAAAAGCCCTACAGAAATTAATTTAATTTTTCATATACATACAACTTGTTATGTGAAAATTTGAAATGAGGGAAATCAGATTTTGGCGTATACCATCTTCCCTGCCACACACAACTTTTTTCATTTGCGTTTTTTCTACATAATTTTTTTAAGGATTTGTGATTTTTGCAACATAATTTTTTTTTCATTGTGTTTTCGCATAATTATTTTAACTTGCCGTTTTTTGATACATAATTTTTTCTTATCTGTTTATTTTTAACTTGCACGTTTTTTCCAGTTTGTGTTTTTTGCTACTTAATATTTTTCCCAATTTGTGTTTATTTGCTACATAATTTTAGTCTGTACTGTACAGCGTGTCATACCACATCCCGCTACATCGTCGCACGGTTAAGTTGGTTTGTTAAGGGAGCAACTAAGCACAGTTAAGATGGTTTGTTAAGGGACCAACTAAACGGCGCGACAACAGAACGGGATGTGGTGTGACACGCTGGACAGACTAAAGGGCGGGACCATACAAATACCATTGATTTATTTGTCATTGTCCCATTATTTGATTTCATCTAGGTCCAACCCTTATTTTGTTCACAGGCCCCTTCCAGCGGGAGCTGACATATCTTGACACAGTATAAAATATTGTGTCTAGATATATGCCTTATACTACGAAGGGGCCTGTGGTCTGTCCTACGCGTCACACCATGTCCCGCCACGTCCCAACCTAGCAGTAATCTTTCTGTGGATAAACGTTAACGTTTATTTAGCTCTTTTTCGAACAAAGAATGAAAATAATGTAGCAAACAAACACAAAATTATGTATTAAAAAAAAAACTGAAAAAAAAATACCTCATTCTACGAGAGCAATACGGCTTCACTTGGAAAACCAGCCAGGTTCTCAAAGGGAACGGAATCATCCCCAACGTTGTAGGTCCCATCTTCTAGGGCTTCCCTCAGGGCTGTAGCAGCAAAAACTCCTCCATCAGATCCAGAACCATTTGCTCCACAATCCACATAGATGAACTTGTAGTATGCTTCCACAAGAGCCATGAGTACAATGGAATGGAAGCCCTTGTAGTTATAGTAGAGTGAACCCCCTTTAAGGAGGACACCTGATGGCCACATGCTTCCCATCTATGGCACCAATACAATGGGGAAAGTTCCATCTTGTCTCAAACAGCTGTGCAACTTCTTTCCACTATTCTGGTGTTGTTGGACAGGAGATGACATCTTCTGCATACTGGGCTATGATGGCTTCACACACACTTCAGGAATGATGTTGCTGATGGTGTTGTGGGCCACTCTGAAGCCATGCATCAATGACTTGTAGCTGTTGCCAGTTGCCAAATACCTCAGGGTGATGGCAATCCTGAGTCATGGCTCCAGAAGGTGTCTTGCTTGGTTATCCTAGGCCCAACTTTGGCAAACAGCTCTTCGAACATTTCTGGCTGCATTCTTACAAAGTTCTTGTAGTGGGTTCCATCCTCCATCAATAGTTCATTTATCAAGCGTTCGTATTGGCCCATCTGAGGTCTTCGCAAGAGCCATGGCCTCACCCAAAATCTCTTTCTTCTCCTTCTCTTGATAACTGCTTGTCTTCTTTCTGCAGCTCTTCTGGACTGTTCTTCATTGTGCATAATAGCCTGTGCAAGAGTTGCTAGTTGCAGATTTAATTCCAAGCTGGCCTTAGCCAATTTTAAAATGGCTGTTGGTTGGTCTACTGCTTGTGCCATGGTCCTTCCTTTGTGGTAACGAGGAGCAGAATGAAGGCTACAGACAAGCAGCCACTTATATATATTCACATCTGCCCCCTTCACCGTGACA
Organism: Alitta virens; assembly: GCA_932294295.1. Classification (NCBI taxonomy): domain Eukaryota; kingdom Metazoa; phylum Annelida; class Polychaeta; order Phyllodocida; family Nereididae; genus Alitta; species Alitta virens. The sequence continues at coordinate 16,352,280 of OW028573.1, read as the reverse complement.
GCCGGCCTTCAAACTTAGTACACATAGTTAACTCGCCGGATCATTTCTTGTAACCCTCAGAGTCGTGATTGACACATGCTTGATACGCCCCTCACATGTACAAGCCTGCAGGTCGTACGTAGATGCCGTGGAGTCTCCTGTCGTAAACGTGATTTACCCGTGGCTCCCCCAGCATCAGACTGAGCATCATCCGTCGGGTTTGGTACGTACGTGTGATCCGCCGGGTGTCCGTTATTCACACCTTGCTGCCGCCAACTCACCCGTCGCCTTAAGCACCGCCCATTTTTGCTTCCAACAACCATGGTGAAGTCGTCAAAATGGGGTATTACATAATTCTACTACAGCGATACGGCTTCTCCGGGAAAACCGGCTATGTGAGAACCCCCCTTAATATTCTGAATGACCTACTAATAACATATCAAGTGAAATTAGGTCTATATCTGCTTTTATATCAGAGTTAAAGTTCAGTTCCTTCACAGTTCTTTCAGTTCCTTTAGAGTTCCTCGAAAATGAGGTCAAACGGTGGGCATGGAAACTGGGTCAAATTTGTTCAAAATTGTGCGGAATGACCTACTTATAACATTATCAAGTGAAATTGGGTCAATATCTGCTTTGATCTCAGTCTTAAACTCCAGTTCCTTCACAGTTCCTTGAAAATGAGCTGAAACGGTCAGAATCATGCAGAATGAGCTACTTATAACATATTAAGTGAAATTAGGTCAATATCTGCTTTGATCAGTGTTAAAGTCCAGTTCCCTATTTTGGTTTTTGTTAGATGTGGGTCTAGGCTGTTTTAAATCAAAATGAGATTTGCAACGAAAGTAGGTCTGTTCTAAGTGCTGAACAAAATTGTTCTCTAAAATTTTTTTAGTACTACATTGCATCAGCATATTTTGGACAGGGACGTGGCACATTGTATTAAACAGTGCTGCTGATAAGAGAAATTTTGGCAAAACTACTTGCATGTATCTTCACTAGTGTTTGCTTTTTTTCAGGCAATGGACTGACAACTTTATAGAAAAGTAGCTATTTACATATTAATGTTAAATTGTGTACACTTCAGCTGTTTTATTTCACTTTTGTATATTTGAAAAAAAATAGAATAAATATAAATATAAATGTATTTGTTTTGCTTTACTTGATACAGTGATGACCTTTGTTTGTGACACATTATAAAATTAATCAGTGGCATGTACTTCAATACTGTTTATATACTTGCACTGCTTAGTGACTGAGTGGATCAAAGCAATTGAAAAATGTTCTCTGCTCTAGCATGAGGATTGCATTTAACTGAATTACTTGCAGTCATTGAGTGGATTGAAGAGATGAAAGGTCTGTAGTGTGATTGTCAACTAATATAATTGTTTCATATCGCATGGCATTTGCACTGAAGCATAGAATGAAAACAGGCAAATGATACCACAAAGTGCAGCACGTCGAGGCGATGCATCTGGTGAGGATATTCTTGCAAAAGCGCTAAATTTGCAGACCAGTATGGCCCTAAATAATGACAAGGGCCTCCTGTGAAGAGAATTGGTTCCATTGAGTGGCTAAGGCTCTTTTTTTGCCATGAATTCAGGACAGTCAGTGGTCATGTTAAACAGCAATGAAACTTTTGGTATCTTAAAACTATGTGCACCTTAATGGGATATATCAAATATAAAACTGTTAAAAACAGGTAATTTATGTTAACTCCAGTAAAAACAATAAAATGATACAAATAATTCTGAATTGTAACCATTTTGCATCCATAAAACAATTAAAAAATTAAAAATATATACATAACACAAAGGCCAAACAACAACTATGGAAATATACCTTGCTCCATAATGGCCAGTATATATTTGCTGATATCAAGAAAATATTTCAAGTCAGTATGCATAAAGTTCTTTTTTAATAACAAAAACAATATACAAGCAATAACGTAAATTTCTTACGTTCTGTGGATGAGTCGTATGCTCTTAGAGCAGGAAGTGCTGTAATTACAAGATTAAACAATATCAAAGTATCCAAAAAGTTATTCCACGTATTTCATAGATAACATGCTAATGGAAGTGTGTAATATATATTTTTCACATTGACAATTGTGGCAGCAACTGTCTTGGACAGTTGCTCCAATCGCCCAGGCATAGTTACTGTAAGTTATGTCTCATCGTAAGTAATTATTATCAATGCAATAGTTTGTACAAAAGGGTACAGTTTTTCTTTGATATCTTGAATATAGTTTTCCACTTTTTAATTTTTTTCAAAAGAACCTCACCATGGCAGATATTGGGGGGGAGGGCCTGACTACCTTCATAAAGGAGGGTGATTACCATACGTGCTCCATGTCGGATCATAAGACTGGTAATTATTGTTTTCAATAACACTATCTATTAATTGTTATGATAGCATCAATAGAGGTGATACTGTACAATATACTTGATAACTTTGCAGGAGATAAGTACGAGGCAACCATTTGCCTCACAGCAGAAGAGCTGGGATGCTTTAAATTCTACACACAAATTATCAGAAAGAAAATTCAGGCAAAAGCTGACAACACACAAAGGGTTTTCCTCACCAGAAATGGGGATGTCTATCTTAATGTTGCTCGGAAGATCTCTGTTGCACTGAAGGTATTATTTTTGAAGCACGACTTCATTGATATGATTTAAAAAATGTACTTACTACAGACATTTTATTTTTGTATTTTTCCATTTAAACTTTAAAATTCTTGTTTTTTCTTTTTTAAATAGACTCTTCCAGCTGCAAAGGAGAAGTATGGTGAACAATGCGAATTACAGGGAAAGAAAGGGGGTGGTCCTCTTAGACAGTTTCCCACGAAATGATCCCGCAATTGAAGAGCTTGCCACATTTTTTATTACTGTAAGTAAACTTTCTTTAGTCAATCAGCAGGATTCAGCTACATCAAGCCTATGCAATTTCTTCCTTCAATCTTGTTCCAGAATCAAGAAAATTCACTAAGAACCATTGAGGAGGACATCGTATACATCAGAAGGTTTTTAATTTATGCAAACCCCACAGAGTGCAATCTCCTGCATTGCTTAAATGGAAGGGCTATAAATGCTTACATCACAGCCAAAGAGTACTTTGAAGATACAGGGCCTGCTGCTCTGATTAAGCATCTACACGCAATTCGTAAGTAACATAGTTATCAGAAACTTGTCATTTTGTTGTCAAACTAGTAGGTTTTAGTATTTAGTTACACAAATTTTGATACTGGGAGACCAAATCATGCATGGAATTTCCACAGGGCAGTCCTGTCATATGGTAAATAACTCTTTTATTTTGACTAGCTAAATCGCACTAGTACTGTCTTTAGACAAGATTTTTATTCATAGATATATCTAGGGCTGAAACTGTTAGAAAAAGTTTCTAACCGGTTACCAGACACCCTCTAACCGACCCTTAACCGGTTAACCAAGGGTGTTGTTGGGGCAGGAAAATGTTGCCAATTTAGTATATGATGGTGACAAGCAGCAGGTGTCTCAGGGTCAACAAGGTCATCAAGCATAAACACATAAAGATTTAACATATGTGGTGGTTATTCAGTTACATATATTGTATCTGGATAATGGCATTACCCTAACCGTAACCGGTTAACCAGGTAATCGTTTCACCCCAAATATATCTATGTTTGATTGCCTTTTGACCAATTACCTTTATGGCTAGTTGATATGACAACACTTATCGGAATATATTGACCAATAAGTCTATTATTAGGTAGTATTCTACTGATGCAATCAGAAAATTTTGACTATACATTTCACATTGGAAAATATTTCCATTTTAGGAAGGCTGATGAACTACCTAATTCGCAAGCCCCGAAGTAATGTTGATGCATTCACCATATCGGCCTTGCAGACGCATGCGGAGGAGTCATTTTTCAAGCCCCTACTAAGAAGGCTTGGGAAGGCCAAAGCAAGGAGGGCCAATGTGGCCATACCAAAGCAATTAAGGCAGCCTGGTAGGCTGCCAGATGTAAATGGTAAACACAGTTTCAATAATATGAATGCATTGACCATAGATCATATCAACTATTGGTGATCACATTGGAGCCTTGTTCATGGGACTGGAAGTTAAGCACTCCACTAGAACACAATAGATTCACCTGCAGGCCCCATAATTTCGTCAACTCTGACTAATCCCGCAACTCCCAAAAATTCCTTCGAGTCCCTGATAATTCCCCGTATGTCCCAATAAGTCCTAATATTTCCCATCTGTCCCGATAAGTTATAATAATTCCCATATGTTCCAAGATGTCCTAATAATTTTTATATACCCCAGTGAGTCCTGTTATTTTTCAATGGTCCCCTTTAATATTAACGATACCCATAATTCCAATAAATCCCTACCATCGCAGCTTAACTCCTGTTCCCATTTTATAATTCCCAATAAATCCTATCAATTTCATTATGCCCCAGCTAATACTGATTACAACCATATTTATTAATACAATCCTAAAATTCCTGTACTTCCAAAAAAAATCCTTCTAAGTTCTATAATAAGCTAATAATCATTCCATTGTCAGTATTATTATAAGGCTTCACCCATCCTATGGGTGAAGACATATTTGTCAGTTGATCCCCTCCCCCTTCTGAGCTCAGGTGCGAAACTGTTTGAGGATTCACCTAGGGGTAGTCCAGGGTATTAGCAACACCGGCCTCTTTTAAAATTTAAAGGTAACACATCCTGAAAAGTAGACCGAAATATTGCTTCAATTTGCAAGCATGCCGATAGGCCATGCTTAACGACTCTCGTCATCAGGCAGTTTGTCAAACTACCTGAAATGACACAATAATTATATACACCGTTGGTTAGTCAGAGACAGAAGTACTGCTACCCTGTTCAATAAAATCAGACTGCAGGTTTTGGGGATAAAGGGAAGTTCTCACATGGCCAGTTATCCCAGTAAAGCCTTATTGCGGTCGTAGAATTTAATATTGCGCAAAATTGCATCCGTACTGCAACCGTGAACACATTTGAACAACTGCCAAAACAGATGGATGTTTTTCTCATGTTCAAAACTTCCATGGAAAGCACGCGGGTGATTGTTTATAGTTAGCAACTGTAGTGAAGCCATCGTTGCCGTAGGGGCACTCATGGCATACGCCAAGTCACACGTGAGACACTCATAGAAGCCGTCAGGTTTACCTTCCCACACGTGGGGGTCGGGAACCCAGCGGGAGAGGTACATGAGCGACGATTAAACCATCGGCTTCTATGCATGCACTCACGTGTACCACAGATAAGTCACCGGTCTCCACGTATAGAAAAATCAATACCTACGTACGCTACGTGTGACCCACGTGTACCACAAGAAAGTCACTGGCTGCTACGTTAATAATGGGTGCAGGACATTGCAGGGCCGGTTGGCTTATCACGTGACCTCGGCCAGCAGTATATAATCATTCGCAGTGAGGCAAACTTCATTCACACCTCTGCCTTTGAAACAAGCTGATCGACCTCGCCGTGCTCTTCTCTGCTGCTGCTGTGGTTCCAGTTTGCTGTTTCAACTTTACCTTTTCACCATGGGACCCAAGAAGAGACGCAATCTTGGAAAGAAAAAGTCACAGAAGAAAAGCCTTCTGCACTTGCCTCTGGGGAAGAATTTTGAGTCTGAAGAATCCAATGTTCCTGCAGCCCCTTCTTGTCCTGCCAGTTCTACTTATTACGCTCCTACCAAGACTCCTACCAAGTCTCCTACAAGGTCTCCTGACAGGTCTCCTGCCAGGTCTTCTTTCAAGTTTCTGCCAAGCAAAGTCTTCTGCCAAGTCTCCTGCCAAGTCTTCTGCTAAGTCTTCTGCCAAGTCTTCTGATGTTGACATGGATGACAGCGACAGATATCCAGACTTCGATGTAGAGAAGGAGAAGAAAGACAACCAAGAAGAAGATGATGATAGTGATGCAAGTGAATTTCCTGCCACCCAGGCCTCCTGCCTCCTCCACCACTGTTCCTGCTGTCTCAGAAGAAGCCAAGAAGAAAGACTGAGAAGCTTTTCTACCTCTCAATGATGAGCAAGACATCACTGACTGGTACCGGGAGAATGACATATTCTCTACAACAGGACCAGACGTGACTACAAGGATCATCAGAGATGGAGAAGTGGATTATCGCCAACTTTTGGTTCCTTGAGCAACACATTTCCAGGGTGCCGTCTCGTCAAGCTGTCACCCTAAAGAAGATTGCGAAGAGCAACAAGCAACTGTCCAACTTTGATGACAGCTCCAGTGCAGGGCAGCTAGATTCATGGCTTGAAGAACTGGAAGAAGTTGAAGAAGTTGACGTCAAGCCAAGTCCAGTCTTCCCAGTGACAACCAAGTGTGGTTCCTTCAAGAAGATGAAGAATACTGGTAATCATTCTTCTGCAACAAGCTCCAAATTAGCTGAAATAGTCCAGACTGCTGAGCAGACAGCTGCAATGATTGACCAGCACTTGAAAGCCATCGCACAGCCTCCTCCTCCTTCAGATTCGAAGACCCTGTGAATCTGCTCAATGACTGACTACATATATTCTGAGCATCTTCAGTTGGACTTGAACACGTATGACGATGTCGAATAGCCAAGCTGATGTCAGTTTTCCTGCAGCTGAAGGCGCAAGTCGGAAGGAACAAGCAGCAGCAGCAGCAGCAACAGCAGCAGTTGATTATTCAGCAGCAGTAGCTCAATCAGCAGCAGCAGGCCCAGATGTTTCAGCCGACGTCAGCCAGTTCCAGCCAGTTCTACCCTGACTCCTGAGAAGCAATGGGCTACCTTACAGACAATGTCTGCACAGCCGTGTCTTTCAGCTTCTTTAAAGCCTGCAGGAGCTTCTTCAGCTGCCACGTTCCAGCCTGCAGGTACCTACCAGTCTTCTGGACCTGGACCTTATCTTCATTGGGTGTATTGGGTGTCTTCCCTGCTGCACCTTCTCAAGTGGTGCCTGGTTCTTCTTCCTTGAACCTCCTTCAGTGGGATCCTTGCTGTCTGCCAGTGATAACGATCCTGCCAGTGCGACTCCGCTCAACATGAGCCACCTGATGAACGCGTCCTTCCTTAATATGACTTAGATGTCTCTTAAGAAGTAATCACCTTTTCCTTTTCAAGTAAGTGTTCCAGTAGAAAAAATAAGAAAACCAGAATAAAAACTGAAATGCTTAAATGTTAGCATAAAATTATTCAGCCTCCAACTGAAGCTAAGCATGCGTTATTGGTTTTCTGAGGTCAAGAATGCTTCAGACAATTTTTGGGTATGGTAGGATACTACCGCAAAACATTCACTGTGCCTTTCACAAAATTATACATGAAAATGAGAAGTTTATTTGGGATGAGCCCTGCCAAAAGGCATTTGACAAATAAAGAACATGTTGTGTCACTTCCCTGTGCTCAGTTCCCCAGATATCAGCAGACCATTTTCAAACCTAACCCTGTGGATGCTACTGATGATCCAGCTGGTGCTGTGCAGTTGAACCAAGATGATGGGGATGATGTTGAACATCCTATTGCATACTTTACGGAAAGTTTATTATGAAGGAGCTTTTGGTTTTGATTTTGGCCCTACGACATAATGTTTACATTTATGCTGGTAAGAAGCCCCTCACTGCACATAATGATCACCAACCATCGTGGGTTCTTGAGTTAGATGAAGAAAAAGAACAGACAGCAGTGAAACTGGTGTTTGATTTTGCAAGAATATGATGTTGAACTGTATATCAGACTTAGGTAAAGATAATGTTATTGCTGATAACTTATCATGACATGCTAGAGAATAAAGTGAAACCCCTTCCCCTTTTGTAAAAAAAATTGCTTATACACGTGAATGAGACTATAAAAAGGCACAACTAGGCATAAAGACAATTAAATACCAAATCATATTGTCATGTATTAATATTGAAATATAAAAGTAATAGTTAAAATTCTATGACCAGTGGAGACTCATTCTGATCCGCCTAAATACCTGTATAAAGAACCTCAACAACTTAAATTAGACACTTCCCAAGTGGTGATTAGACATCTGCCAAAACAGAAACTCATAGCCCAGCAGATCAATAAATTACGAAAATTTGTCAATGACACCCCAGACTTGCCTTTCTCTAAGAATGAATTATCAAAGCAACAGTCACAGTGCATACATTTTTCTGCAATTTATAGATATATTGCAGAAGGCACACTGCCATTTAATCGTGTAGAATCACGTAATATTATGGTACAAGCAGAATCATATATTATCATTGATTCCATACTGTTCAAATTTTCATTACATGATTCCGATTGCACTTTGCTCATTGCGTTGCCACAAGTCCTAGTGACACAAATATTGCATATTTACCATGATTCTTTACTAGCATGTCATCAAGGTGTAGTTCGTGTTGCAGCAACTATCAAGCAACATTTCTACTTTCCTCGACTGCATCAACAAGTATATGATTATGTCAAGACATGTGTGACATGTCAGCATCGAAAAGCACCACCACAAGAGGAAAGACCTTATTCCCTCAACATTCCCACATCATATGCTCCGTTCTCAAAAGTATATGCAGACTTGAAATCCATGCCACCGTCATCAGCAGACCATCGTTACATATTGACACTTGTATGTAACATTACGCGCTATGTAATTTTAGTGCCTCTCAAAACAAAAGACGCTGCATCAGTAGCCGAAGCCATATTGCAGAAATGCGTCTTTGTATACGGACCATTTTCAACTTTGATCACAGACCATGGTCGTGAATTTGAAAACCAAGTGACCAATTACATTTTTTCAGCACTAAAGATCAACCACCAATTTGCATCAGTAGGTAATTATCAAGCCAACAAAGCAGAAAGATTCATCGGCACAATCGCCAACATGTTGACATCATGTTTAAATGAAAATGGAAGAAATTGGCACCTCTTTTGTAACGCCGTAGCCTATGGCTACAACAGTTTTGCCCTCCCCAGCCTAGGTAATTACAGCTCCTATTACCTTGTCCACCTTAGGCACCCCCCAACACTCTTTAACATCCCTACAACGGACTCCATAGTACCCACATATCAGGACTATGTTGAGTTACTCAAGGCTAGACTGCAGAAAGTTGGTAAGACAGTGCTAGACCTACAATATAAGCTCCAACACAATCAAGCGGTCAAGCAAGCCCGCAAAGCCTCAATGAACACCATCTTTACGGCAGGAATGCTTGTTTATTTGTTGGCGCCCACAGCAAGCGCGCTACAAACAGCATCCAAGAAAATCCGAATGGATTTTGTTGGCCCATTAGTAATTAGGTCCATGGCTGACTCCTCGCATGCTATTTTAGGCACTCTTGAAGGACAGCAACTCACTGGAAAATTCCATGTCAACCGACTTAAACCCGCATGGGTACGCACGACAGAAGGTCCAGTAAATTCCATTTCAAGATTGAAAGGAATCCTGAAGTCCAAACTGGGTAGTCAAAACACTACAACAACCACTCAGCTGTCTCCCATCATAGATGAAACAGGAAATCAAACGCAGGACCTGCGTCACACATGCAAAGTCATTCAAGATGACTTTCCCAGACCAGTGACAGACTTTACCAAATATGCAACACAAAACAAAAGCTTAGCAGCTAACCAAATGTTATCTACCATGCAAATCAAATCCTTGCTAAGTTTGCCACCCAGAAATTCTGGTGATTATGCAATCACAAAAGCAAGAATCAAAAATGGTAGTTTGCAAGTTTTTGTTTCCCAAAATATGACAACAGGGATGTGGCTCTCGCAAGATGAGCATCCATCTCTAACAGATTTAACAAATTTACTTAAACAAGACAATTTTCGTGTATGTGGAACTGTACGCATGTTTGTACAGCACATCACTAATCAATAAGTGCATGTTCACACATTGTGCCCTGAGTTTGCTCATATTTGCTTTACTATCATTTTGTAGAACATTTCCATTCCCAGTTTTCATTACAATCATTCCATTTCTATATTATGTGTTTTTTGTGGATCAGTCTAAGTTTCTGGTGTAAGTCACAAATATTATGTGAAATTTAAGTTACAAAGAGCTGACGCTAGGACCATGCATTATGGCCCGCTTTTTAGCTGCAGCAGTGTCAAATAAGACACCGATTTGTATATTTTTACTATTATTTCCTTTTTATCAAGATAAAGGATCAAATTTCACTAGAAATTCTTTCTTTAAAGTGTTCTGAAACTTCTCACAAAACAAAAGAAGTCAATCGATTGTGTCATGGAGACAATCAGAAAATGTAATTGCTTTATATATCCATGTTTTCTAAAGAATTAAGTTGTAATTGGCGTCATAGCACATTCTTTAAGTCACAATGTGCCACCTGTTTGCTCTGCCCAAATAAGTTTGCTTTGCTCAAAATAAGTTTATGAGGGTAATGCGAGTTGCAAAACCCGTGTAATTGTGGGTATACAATGTTGCAACAGGCCATGTTGATTTAAGTGTTCTGTGACCAAAGTGCCAATACAACAAAGGCAGCAACTATAAAAGCCAAAAGGAGCTCGCTGTCACAATGGTTAAGTGGTCATCCACACCATTCGTTTAAATTCAATTACCTTTTTCCGCTATCCACGAATCCCAAGCCATCAAATCACACCTTCACGTGTTGACATATGGTTTAAATTGGATTCATGCCCATTCATGGGCTTCGCCTCCAAAGGCAGAAATGTTTATGTTGTAACTCCCCATGTAACAGGTACAATTATGTACAAATTGGTGGGTCACCCTTGAGTAAACAAGGGTTGTTTTAGATTTGTTGAATGAACTAAGGAACACTGCATCGGCTGAGGTGCCCAAATGAAAGATTTAGTGATCAAGGCTGCAGGCTGTGCTTTCGTGAGTGCATAAAACAGCATCATGCTTAGGAAAATTATATAATAGTATAGATGATGGTGAACAATTCTGCATAATTCCCGTAAATCCCACAAGTCTTGGCAATTCCCAATAACTCCTTCCAAATCATGTAGTGTTCTGCATTTCCCTTACATTCCGAACAAGTCCCACGAAGTCCTACATTATTCACGCAAGTCTCACAAATCCCTGCGGTTTCCCACAACTCCCAAATAAGCCCCTGCTAAGTCCCATAAGTCCCTTATATCCTGAATAATTGTGTAATGTCCTACGTAATTGCTGTAAATCCCATCAGTCCCTGTGTGGTATGCAATTCCCAATAAGTACTGTAATGTTGTGCAATTCCATTATCTCCCATGAAATCCCTCAATTCCTATCTAATTCCAGCATTTCAGCATGTTTCTCCCCCTTCCACCCATTCCCAAGCGCTACCTCAAAGATAGGCCAGTGATTGCATTTCATTTCACATCTCAAAGGTTTAATTGCTAACTCTTTCTTGACTCAACATGGTGTCAATAGCAGTTGATCTGTTGATTTGCTCTGCCAATAGCTGTTTTGCCTATTCGCCTTGAATTTTCAATGCATGAAGGTGCTGTGTGAGTTAAAATAACCCAAAAACCAAAACCGAGTCAATGCCTGAAGCCTGTATCGTAATATTTTTATATTATTAAAAAGATTCCATTGTTTCATGTTTTATATTCATGCAGACACCGCTATTACACTTAGAACACTGAGGGAGGAATTTAGCGAAAGGTATGCTAATTGCATCATAAAGGATTCCATTGTCGAGGCTACGGCAATTGTGGCAGCAACTGTCTTGGAAAGTTGCTCCAATCGCCCAGGCATAGTTACTGTAAGTTATGTCTCATCGTAAGTAATTATTATCAATGCAATAGTTTGTACAAAAGGGTACAGTTTTTCTTTGATATCTTGAATATAGTTTTCCACTTTTTAATTTTTTTCAAAAGAACCTCACCATGGCAGATATTGGGGGGGAGGGCCTGACTGCCTTCATAAAGGAGGGTGATTACCATACGTGCTCCATGTTGGATCATAAGACTGGTAATTATTGTTTTCAATATCACTATCTATTAATTGTTATGATAGCATCAATAGAGGTGATACTGTACAATATACTTGATAACTTTGCAGGAGATAAGTACGAGGCAACCATTTGCCTCACGGCAGAAGAGCTGGGATGCTTTAAATTCTACACACAAATTATCAGAAAGAAAATTCAGGCAAAAGCTGACAACACACAAAGGGTTTTCCTCACCAGAAATGGGGATGTCTATCTTAATGTTGCTCAGAAGATCTCTGTTGCACTGAAGGTATTATTTTTGAAGCACAAACTTCATTGATATGATTTAAAAATGTACTAACTACAGAAATTTTATTTTCATACCCATAAGTAATTCACCTGTTTATGATGATTCACATTATTGTTAAAACCAGCAATGAACTATTGTTATTTCTGTGATGGCATTGCATGTAATTTAAGATGTCGATTACACTGTTCCAGATGAATTATGATCCGACTGGTATCAGAATGGCCAGAACAACAATGGTTATGCATCCTGCCGCTGGCATTCAAGCCAGTGAGCAGGATGCCTACCATCGTTCTCTGTGCCATTCGTCCGATGTTGCCAAGAAGCATTATACGCACGTGAATTCCGTTGAGGCAGCAGTGGCCTCTCGAGGAATTTTTGAGAGGGCAAAGGAAAGTAAGTAATATTTTGCATAATCTCTTATAACTTAGTATCAAATTTCGGGTGGATGTGTCAACTACGAACATCATTTCAAGAGCTTAAGAACACACTCGCATACACTACTGAACACTGTTATTCAATACTTGCAGAAACATGGGGAATAAGTTTGAATATTTCTAATATTTCCACATCCTTTACAAAACATGCATATCTTTTATTCTTTCACTGCAGATGTAAAGAACAGTAAGAGAGAGGTATGTATTATATCAGGGTTAGAGTTACACATTTATTAGTCGTAATTGAATTGGATTTCTCACTCTGTAATTACTGTGGTGTTAATTTTGTAACAGGCGCCAGAATCTGAGTCAGATGATGACCTTGATCTGGTCTCACTGGCAAAGAAAATGAAGATTGTGAAGGTAATGAAATTTTATTTTATCGCACACTGACTCTACAGGTTTATGTAATATATGTATATATATATATATATATATATATATATAATATGACTTCTCTTTTTGTCAGTGAACTGGACCCTATTTTGGTTTTTGTTAGATGTGGGTCTAGGCTGTTTTAAATCACAATGAGATTTGCAACGAAAGTAGGTCTGTTCTAAGTGCTGAACAAAATTGTTCTCTAAAATTTTTTTAGTACTACATTGCATCAGCATATTTTGGACAGGGACGTGGCACATTGTATTAAACAGTGCTGCTGATAAGAGAAATTTTGGCAAAACTGCTTGCATGTATCTTCACTAGTGTTTGCTTTTTTTCAGGCAATGGACTGACAACTTTATAGAAAAGTAGCTATTTACATATTAATGTTAAATTGTGTACACTTCAGCTGTTTTATTTCACTTTTGTATATTTGAAAAAAAAAATAGAATAAATATAAATATAAATGCATTTGTTTTGCTTTACTTGATACAGTGATGACCTTTGCTTGTGACACATTATAAAATTAATCAGTGGCATGTACTTCAATACTGTTTATATACTTGCACTGCTTAGTGACTGAGTGGATCAAAGCAATTGAAAAATGTTCTCTGCTCTAGCATGAGGATTGCATTTAACTGAATTACTTGCAGTCATTGAGTGGATTGAAGAGATGAAAGGTCTGTAGTGTGTGATTGTCAACTAATATAATTGTTTCATATCGCATGGCATTTGCACTGAAGCATAGAATGAAAACAGGCAAATGATACCACAAAGTGCAGCACGTCGAGGCGATGCATCTGGTGAGGATATTCTTGCAAAAGCGCTAAATTTGCAGACCAGAATGGCCCTAAATAATGACAAGGGCCTCCTGTGAAGAGAATTGGTTCCATTGAGTGGCTAAGGCTCTTTTTTTGCCATGAATTCAGGACAGTCAGTGGTCATGTTAAACAGCAATGAAACTTTTGGTATCTTAAAACTATGTGCACCTTAATGGGATTGGAAGCCACCTAGAATTAGGAATCATAATTATTGGATTTTGCAGACAAATTGGTGGATCTAGTATCCACTGGGACTTTGCAGCCAAATAAATTGGATTTGTTGGCTATATTGAATTTGGCACCCTAATCGGAACCCATATTCTAGATGACTCATCTTAATTGACTTAGCATTGGTGGCCATTTGAGGTTTCACAACCGAACTGGATTTAGTTGCCATATTGGATTTTGGTGGCATATTGCATTTGGGAGCCATATTGAACCTGGCTCAATATGACATATTTGTGAGTTCATGAGAACCGTACGTGCATTGCTAGATTAGGCATGGAGTCACCAGAGATTAGGAGAGAGCATTGGCGTTCAAACATTTTTGACAACTCCTGACAACTGTTGTCAGTGACCACTGTTGCTCTGTATGTTGCTCTGATTGTTGATACTTAATTACCCAACTGTGACAATGTTTGGGTTTGATAAGACAAAACAAAGTGCAAGGCAATGATCAGGAAAAAAGTATTTCCCAGATCTGCATGGAAGACGATAAGAGATAATTTGTAAAATATGTATGCACAGGATAATATGTATAATTAAAAACAGTTTTTACAATATATCCTAGTCAAGCAAAAATAAGGAAAGAAGAAATACAATATCAAGCATAACATCGAATTGTTGATTGAGAAAACTAAATAAACCAATTGAAAAATAAAAAGATAAAAATATTAGTAAAACTTAGTTTTTCAGCATACCTTAAAATCTATCTAGATATCTATCAATCAATCTATCTATCCATCTAGCTAACTGGCTGTGTGATTCAACCTCTAATGTGTCCTTAATGGTGAGGTGTCTGCATTTGTGAGGTTTTCCGAGTTATGCAAATGACATCTGCACTGTAAATAATATGCAGCTGTGAAAACTCAGTTAAGTTAAAACAAACGGAAAAGAGTAATTATATAATTTTTATTTTCTGGAAATTTATTGAATGCTACATTTACTAATATTTTATGCACTAATCATTATATTTTTTTTGTGTTTGTTAATTGTTTTCCCTATTTTTTTTTTTTTTTTGCATTTTTTCTTTGTGTTATATGCATTGCAAATAAGTAGAAATAAATGAAATTAAACGTGTTTTAAAATTTGGAGAGCATAGCATAGCAATGGGTGATTTGTAAAATTCTAAACTTTGCCCCATTTGAAGTACACTGGTAAATTAATGCTTTGCCCAAAGCAGTGGTGATGCGTCTGAGCCAGAAAATTAAAGTAAATTCCTGCGCACTGCATTTAATCCTCCAATGATTCTAAAACAAAAACATTGCCACGCTTGAACACGCAACTGTCAATCAAAGTGACAACTGTGTGAGTTGCCAGTTGCACTTGACCATTTGGTCAAAAATGTTTGAACGCCAATGTAGTGACTCCATTAGCCCAAACAGACTGCTTCGGGTCGCGTTAGCTCTTCGCAAGCCAGTTCCTTGGAGTTATGACTCCATGTGACTCCATGGTTCAGGGTAGGCCTACAGCTGAGTAATTGGTTGCGATAAACTTTCATCGTTACATTCGGAGGTGTGTAAATTGTACACACCAAAATAATAGTTTTCAATCAAAAATATTTATATATCCTATTAGATCACTAAATAATAATGGTATGTGCATTACATGTGGCATATCTATATAATACAAATATAGGTACATCGTGAATATAGCTAAATACCAGGCCATATATATATATCAATTCAAACAGTGTACTCACTAAGTCTAGGCTGGATAATAACATGAATGGAACGTTTGTTATCTCTTAAATGTTTGGGTTGGATAAGCCCAGTCATTCTTCATTCACAATTTCCCATTGTGAGTGGCTAACGGCGGTCTAAACTATTCAGAAATTCCCCCTTTCAGCTCTTTGCACTACATCATCTAGATTTACAATGAATGCGAAGCTTCCAGTGTCAGGATGTGATTGTTTATTGTGTCAGGGTAACATATTTGAGACGCCCCCTTCCGTCAAAACGTCCACTTGCGTTGCGCGTGCCAAAGAGCGTAGAGCACTCGCGTTATGTTAATTATGACGTGAAGTGAAAGTCCAGATTATGAAGGTTACTGAATGAAAGGCAGATTCATTTTACTTTGAATTTTAACTTTGATACGTCAACATGCAGCAAATCTTTATTCTACTTTTCACACTATTTTTCTTTGAGGTAAGCTTTTCATAATTTTGAATTTTATAAATGTATGACCTATTGTATATTAATTCATACTCAATATATTAAAAAAATGAAATTGCATTAGATAAATATATGGCTTTATGACATTGGAAATTGTTTTCATTCAAATAGATACATGTGTCACATTAGAAAGAAAATTAATTGTTTTATTAAATTTACCCCAAAGTAGGACCTTATTTTCTTTACATGTTTTTGTAAATTGTAAAGTATTAATATAAGCTCGTTTGTTTCTCTGTTCCATTGTCTTGCTATATTTGACCTGTATGCACTCTTTTGTCCATTAAATGTTACAAAGAATTATAGTTCATGTAATAACTCTCAATTTCATATTTTTGTTTGAATGAATGTAATCAGCATGCACTTCAGATGCCGATTTACCATAAATTGTTGTTGAAAAATCGTAATAAAAACTGCAGTTCAACCAAAGTGATTAAAAACTACTGATGTGTTGTCCAATAATGTTTGAAATGTGATAAATCAGGCTGAATTGACAGTTCTGGATACATTAAACAGAAAAGAGTACTTTTAACAGCCAAAAAAAAAAAAAAAGACTGCATACTCTTGCATGTTTTTGAACAGTTTTACAATCCCTGTACAGACAATACTAGTTTCAGAAAGAAAAAAACTACTCGCCATGGCAGTGCTGCCTGATTTATAATGATGAATAAATAAGAATGTAGTTTAGACAACAAATTTTTGTCATTGCTTCTGACGTTTATTGCTTTTATTTGCTGAGGCTGTTTTCTCAATCATTGTTAAGTACTTTCTTAGTCTAGAGATGATAAATATGAAAGCATTACCATATTTAGTGTACATGTACATCAGTACATGTAGTTGTATTGATACAACTACATGTACACTAATTATGGTAATGTTTTCATATTTATCATGAAGAAAATCAGGTAATTATTACATCCAAAGACCTCAACTCTGACCAATTTTTCAGAGATGTGGAGGCAGTGGCATGGTGTCCATCTTCCTTGCCAATTACAAGAACCCAGGAGGCCTAGGAGACAATGGCAATTGTTGTGATGGCATCCGCTATATGTGCAGAGGCTACTGTGACCATTATTTCACAATTTGCTTGGATCAACCCACTGGGTCCCCCACAAATGTGCGTCAGTGTAGTATAGGGAGACACACTACAGGCGTCGTGGACAACTTAAATGAAATTCGCTTCAGCAACATAATTGGGGGCAAACCAAACCCCACATTGTTACCCTTTGAGAAATGGGAGGTAAATAATTTAAATAACCCGGATTATTTTAAAATTAAGTTATTAATTTGTATGGGTATTCTGACTTTGGTTGTTGTAGTTTGTTTTGCAGTTTGAACAATGCCTTCCTAAATGACAATAGGAACTATGTATTGAATGTTATTGACTTATTGTAGGGTAAAAAAAAAATTGTTCACCGAATTTCCAAAGCCCTTGAACACTGCGAAAACAAGAAGAGATATGATTGGCCTAGATTGGCTTAATATTCTCCATATTGTGGTCTTATAAGCGGGTTTCCGGATACGCACTGTACTATAGATATATATAACGGAATATATAAGGAGACTCTCTAAGACAATACAAGTATAGAGGCCCCAGTTTCAGTTTGTATTGAGGAAAAATACTGCATTTACTTTGGACTTTGGATGGGGTGAAGCAAGAGTTTGTGTCCTTATATGAGAATCTGAGATGCCCTATTCATGTTAACAGGGTGGTGCCCTCTTGAAAGTTGAAGTCTGGGACAGTGACAATAACAACAATGACTTTGTGGAACTGTTGTCTACCAATATACAAATGCAAGCCAGCAGGTCGCAAGCAACTAGTCAAGAGGAATCATTCCAAGCCAAGAAACGCACCCAGTAAGTGACATGTTTTTGCATAATATTTGATCCCTCAGATCAGCTCCTGATAACTCATTTAAAGTGCATTGTGCTATTTACACTTATGTGTAATTCTAGTGAAATTTGTGAACTTTTCAGATTTTTTTTTGTTTTTTGGTTCAAGTTTTGAGGAAATGTGCACTGCAACTGATTGTAGGCCTATTTTGCACATGCAATGTGAATAGTTACTAAAACAAGTACAGTGAATATGCCTGACTTATTTAATTAGACAATGTATTTATTGGGCATAAACATTGTCCTATCATATTGAAAATAGTCCTATCTTACCATGGCCATAGTAAAGGAAATATTTTTAATCAAACACCGCCCTGTCATGTTACTAGAAATATATATATATCATTGATGTGCATATTTTGCCAGTCTTTAAAAATGTTTTCATAATTTGCGAATTAGGTTGGACTTTTTCATGTCCGTTTACTGCGATGAGAGCTGGTATGGTCCTGGGTGTGATGTCTTCTGCCAGCCCTCTAGTGGCGACGGGGGTCACTATTCATGTGGCCCTGAGGGCAATAAAATCTGTCATCCTGGTATGTTTATTTCATAGCTTTGATATACATCTTTGAATGGGGCAATATGATCACCTATTGTAAATTGTGGAATTTCATGGAAAAATTATTGTGATAAACAATACGACCTAAAATTTTAAAGAAATTCGTCATCCAGTGGTCAGTTTATTGCATTGACAATATAACACTCATTTTGAAAGTATGCAGATATCACCCTCAATCATCCTCAGACAGTTCAAATTCTTACATTCCAGGAAAAAGTGTGATAACATGATTGTTATTGACTGATTGATCACATACGTTTGTGTGAGAAACTTCCTGTTTGTTTATTGTTTAGTTATTGTTTACTGTTGACGATTGTACTCAATGTTATTATTGTTATCAAAATTGTAATCAATATTATTATTGTAATTATTGATGTTTGTTGTTTGCTACAGGCTGGACAGGAGTGGACTGCAATGAGAACATCGATGAGTGTCAGAGTGGACCTTGCTCCAGCCCAGGAGGTCACTGTGTGGATGAGATCAATGGATACATTTGTGTTTGTCAACCCGGATACATAGGTCATTGCTTCTCACCTTCCTTGTGCTCAAGTTTCGCTATGTTTCCAAGTTTCAAATGTATGTACTGCTGTAGAGTTCATTGATGTTCTTTATTCGCTGTTGTTTGATGGACATTTTTTTGTTGTTTGTTCAGGAGTGGCATGTGAGATTGAGGTTGATGAATGTCTATCCCAACCATGCCACAACAATGCCACCTGCCGGGACCTCATTGGTAGCTTCCAGTGCCAGTGCCCTCCTGGATACAAAGGTCAGTCTGCGAGGATTAAGGCCTAAAGGTCTTTTCTTTTTAATTATTCCAGTCGGGTCAAAGCTACTGATGTTATTGGGCATTTTGCAGGAATTTTCAAAACACTAAAAGTCAGTCTGAGGAGTGACATGGAGTGTAATTGACTAGAATTGGCTCAACTTAGAAAGGATAAGACTGCGTTTATTGATTTAATGGCTAATAGGAACGTAGTGAGCACTTAAATTTAACATTGAGGTCAATAGGGCTGAAGGGCGGCAAATTTTAAATGGACTTGGCTGGAGCTGGCATACGTGAAATAACGCCTGCACCAGCACTGTGAGTGGGTTAAAATGCATCGTTTCGAGCGGTGTATGCTCAAAATACTAACAACTTAAGCAAATAGGTCCCTGTCATCAGGGCATGCAATAATAATCGATTGTGCTTCCTGCTTGGCTGACGCTGAGCACACTCAACCAATGGGCAGTGAGCTTACATTAATGCTTGGTCGTATGCAATGCTTTGTGCTTGTAACATGCGCTCTGATTGGATGGTCTCCGGGATTGCCTAAAACCTCTATGCCGACGCTGAGCAAACTCGACCAATGCGAAGGGAGCTTACATTAAAGCTCGATCATTTGCAATGCTTCGCACTTTGTAACCTGTGCTCTGATTGGCCAGTCTTCGGGATCGGCTAACACGCCTACGCTATGACTTCAAAAGGCTGCAGCTCCCCTATTATTGGTCAGATATTCATCAAATAAGGACTTAATTGTTCAGGAAAATGTGTAGAAGTTATATCTGACCTCAATGGCTAGGTTATTGGAAATTTAGGTTTTCCAGTGATAGCCTTTTTCTACTTTCAGAATATGATATATATATATATATATATATAATATATGTTGTAATTCAGATGTCTTTGACTTTGTAATTCAGATAACACGCAGCTGAAAAAAAATTATTTCCTGGGTGAAAAAAATTGCTCTGCTACCTCAAATTTTATTTTATAAATCCAATCTAATGTGACATATGGGAAAACTGTTGTAAGGAGATAAGGTCGTTTTTCTGTGAATTGTGTATGTACACTAGGGTGTGGCTGGTGCCCAGCAAAAATGAAAATATTATCAGATCCAATCTAACTTTTTTTTTTTTTGGTATTGCCTCTTGACCAAAGGAACATGCATGTGCAGTTTCATTGAAATTGATGCATTTCTACCTGTAGCACAACTCATGTGAATTTTTACACTAGTATATATAGGATTTTTAATTTAATTTCCACAATAGTCAGATTTTACACTGGGTAAATGTAATTTTCTGCTGATTTTTCATCTGGTCATGACTTTAGTCATTGAATGTGAGATGCAGGTGCTGAACAGCCTCAACAGGTTTCAGCAGCAAATATCAGTGAAATGAGTACGAAAAATGTAATATATATTTTATTGGATCAAGTACGATAGGAGAGTTTCAAAAGCTATATTATAGATTTTATGAGAACTTTGGCATTTTTCTTCATGCTTACGATTGGTATGGAATACAGCTGCATCTGTTTTTAACTCTCCGTGAACAAAGTTCGAAGAGGGTTATTGTTATCACTGGAAATATTCATGTCGTCCGGAGGGCGGGCATAACGCTTTTGTTTCCAGAGCAGAACTCTAACACTAATGCACTTACCCAAATGAATTTTGTACAGTAATACTCTATTTGGCCTAGTGGTGCCTTTTGATAGTCACATTGACATATGGCGCCTATGTTTACAAAATTTGGAAAAAAATTTAAAACATGAATTTTTCTGTTTCCGGAGCAGAACTCTGACACTACTGCAACTACATGCTTAGAACTTTGCCATAATATGTCTCCAATAGTCTAGTGGTGTTTTTTGGGGGTCTCAGTGGGGTGTAAAACCCTGACGCCATGTTGTTCCCATTCCTTTTTAGCTGCGTAGAGGACTTGCGTCTGTCATTTTGGGACGACTGCCACGTTTTCTGTCATCACCGTCACTCAAAACTCGAGGTCTTCCATTTCTGGTGCGGGGACCATGGCTTCCATTCATTTGCCTGTGTTTATGGCTTCTCTAACAGCTTATTGTGCCCGCTTTTAGGTGTTTAGCAACCTGCCCCACGTATTTCCCTACCCGCGGGTTCTAGTTTTCTTTTTTGAATGAAGCTATCCTTACAAAGTGACTTTCGTCTTATGCAAAGTGCAAGATTACAGCTGACGGATCACATTTGATATGAAAATGTTTTTACCGGAAACCAATATAGCTCAAAATGAGGCGTACTTATTCATTATTAGTTTGTACTGGGTATGATTGACGTCCGTTAACTGTACCTTTTTAGACAGCGAAATAGTGCCATGGCTTGACTCCTGAGACTTGTGTTGCAATAATTATGAGGAGTTCATCATATTCGGCTCTTTTACTGTTTACAAGTCGACCGCTCATGCCATCTATAGTGATTTTAATTAGTGGGCGAGCATAGCGAGATTCAAGGGTCCCGAGCAGAGACAGGCTCTTTAACCTACAGTTAGTTTCATAAAATACAGTCGACTGTAGCTGTCTGTAGCGACCTGTACCTGGCTGTGGTCTAAACATGCTAAAGCCAGCTGCTTCGGTCCACTTCTATAGCTAATAGTCGGCTTACATTTATCACCAGAAAAGTGTAAACATTGGCAAATGTAAGAAACTTATCTAATATATGATAAATATGTACTTTTAGATCCTGTTTTGAGTAGTCAGCAATGACAGCTTTGGCTAGGCTCAATTTAACGGTCCTTTTTAATGAAACTAACGAAATTGAGAATGTTGAGTTCTTTAAATATCTTGGCCATGTGTTAACAAACAAAGGTGACTTGCATAAAAAAATTACTACTTATCTTGTTACACAAGCACAAAAAGCACTTTTTGCTTTGCAAAGTGACACCAAGCAGATACTAGGAAATATTACTCCTAAACTTGCCCTAAATATTTTTGACACATATATTTTACCAATCCCTTGAGTATAATTGTGAAATATGGTCCTGTGTATGGTGAGTCTGGCAGATTCCTATTACATGTACGACAACAGTTTAGAATGATCAACTATTGGATTAAACTAGAAAAACTGCTAGCTAAAAATATTCTAAAAGAATTTTAAAATGAGCAAAAAGATATGCACACTTCTGGTAATAATGCTTAGGTTGGGAAAATTATTCATTTTCTCAATGAACATTATCCACAAAGAGACCATTTAAGACTTGCAAACAATGAGCTAGAATCCATTGCTAAAACATACAAATCTAAAATCTAGGAGAAATGTCAGGAAACTATACTAGCTGAAATCAATGACTCAACACTACAGCCAAAACTTAGAAATTATAAACTCGTCAAGACAGATTGCAGGCTAGAACCCTTCTACTAAACCTTAGCAGAAAAATGTATAATAAAATAGCCAGATTTAGAGTAAGCTCACATAATTTATGAATTGAAATAGGTAGACATGAAAACCCTATATTGCCAGCAGTTGAGAGATTATGCCTAAAATGCCATATGCATGAAATAGAAGATGAAAAACATTGTCTCATAGTATTCCCACATAACACACTTAGTCGTGAGGACCTCTTTAAAATAGCTAACGATCACATAGAAAAGTTTGAGCAACTAAACAAAGAAGACAAATTTAAGACCATAATGAAATAAAAAGAGCCTGAGTTATTAAAATCCCTTGGAAAATTTCTTGTAAATATTGATGCCTTATGAATGTTGGGGTCATCATATATCATCGAGCATTAACCATCACCCTCCAAACTAGCAGTATACAGGGTGAGGCCTAAAAACTTGCACCAGACAACTGCCTTTAATAGATTAGCCAAAAATTATGTAATAGTCTGACTAGTCAAAATAATGATCAGCCAAGCATGTCAGCAGCAGATTAGTAGGTCGTTTGTAGTGATTTCAATGCCAGATAACATACAAATCTTAATCATGGAGACTACCCATAAGAATGTGCTTGCCCTGACTGCTGCAGGGCACAGTGCACGAGAGGTTGCTGACCAACTGGGCATGTCTAGGCTCAATGTATTTTACATAAAGTGGAAATTTAAGGATAGAGGGGAAGTTAAACGAAAACCAGATAGTGGTAGACCAATTTCGGCTACAGCCAGATCACTGAAAGCCAAGGTTCATGCTAAAATAAAGCGAAATCCATGCCGATCAATGAAAAAGCTTGCAAAGGAGCACAACATCAGTGATAAAACCATCCGCAGAGTTGTAAAGGACCTGGCCATGACATCAAAGGCCAAGGTTACCCATCACCTGATTTCTGAGACTGCAACCAAGAAGAGAAAAGAACGCTGCTGCAAGCTGCTGAATATTTTGAAGCACACAAGACAGCCCATCATTCTGTTCTCAGATGAAAAAATGTTCACTGTTGATTCTGTCTCAAACAGGCGTAATGACAGGTTTATTAGCCCTGGTATATTTTCTGAGGCCCCTCCTGCTGTAAAATACAAATATACGACAAAACACCATGCTTCAGTGATGGTCTTTGGGCTTGTCACCTCAGATGGCAAGAAGATGCCCCCCCCCCCCCCATCTTCATCAAAGAGGGCCAGAAAATTAATGCAGATGTTTACTCCAGCAGTGATAATGCGATATTCCAGCAGGATGGGGCACCAGCACACACAGCCAAAAGGACCCAGGATTAGTTTTCAGCTAATTTGCCGAACTTCATCACCAAGGATCAGTGGCCTCCCTCGCCACCAGACTGAAATCCTCTGGACTACTCAGAGTGAGCAACTGTGGAGGCAGATGCCTGCAGTACTCCCAAGAGGTCTGTTCCGGATTTGCAAGCATCCATCAAAAGAGCCTGGGCTAAGATGTTACCTGACTACATCAAATCAGCATGTGCTGCATTTAGACCTAGAATACAGAGAGTAATTAACCAGAATGGAAAACATATTGAATAAAGTAATCTTGACATAACTGTGTTTATTTATTTCTTTTCTCAATTTGGTAGAATTGTTGGTTACGAAAATATATTACTTAGTAGTTCCAATTGCTACTAGTGCAAGCTTTTAGGCCGCACCCTGTATATATATATTTAACAAATGTATGTAAACAAGAGTTAATGCTCATATTACCGTGCTATTGTTCAGCAACTGGGACCATGGATGTGCAGATAATCTATTGATAATGTATATCTTTAACTTTTATACCATGTATATATATATAACAATAATTGTATGGAACATACAAGGTCTAGGTGCTAAACTGAAAGATCATGATTTTGTAACACATATTTCTATGTATGATGTAATTATCTTTCTCGAAACTATGAAACTAGATAGCTATGTACCAGACACTGGTCATTTTATATATAAACATTTCAAAGGAAGTATCAACACCCCCGAGCCCGTAAAGCTGCTGGTGGGATAGGTGTGTTAATTAGAAATAGCTTATACTCTAATGGGAAAGTAACTGTAATTAAAAATTCCAATTTCACTGTTTGGCTTAAGATTAAACAAAGCAATAATAATGATATATTCCTAGCTGGTGTATACATTCCCCCACTTGACTCATCCTCAACAATATCAAGCTTCCAAGATAATCACCTAATCCAAGAAAAAATTTCACATTTCAACAAGAGGGGTACTGTAGCTATATGTGGTGATTTCAATGCCAGAACGAAACTTCAAGACTTTCTGCTAACTCCTGGGAATGATATTATAGATATGCCAGGTTCACTGCCAATAACCCCTGAATTCCCTAATAACTTTCCCCGGCATAACCGTTATTCTGATGATAGTAAATGCAACCGATTTGGTAAGGAACTAATCTGTGACTCCAAGCTTTATGAAAATTTGCTAACTTTTAACCTAGAGCCACTTAATACAAATTCTGATCATCGACCTTTATCATATTCGATACAATTGAATGCTAGGGATGTCTCTACTAACATGTTTAACCCATCAAAGCCAGCATGTCATAGCTAAGTAAGTTTTATAGATATCTCTTTAATGCTGATGCTGTGGTTGGTCTTGTATCCTCCATAAATGGGGAGCAATGCTCCGCAATGAATGAAAACTTTGTAGAAAGCATAATTACTGACAATGGAGTTAATGATGCAGTCGCAAATGTATATGCTCTCCTAGAAACAGCCATTACTGAAAATTTCCCAAAAAAAATATCAAAAGGCTGCAACTGATAGGTTTCCTAAAAATGAATGGTATGATGACGAATGCAAAAACCTAAAGCACTTAACAAATGACTATGCTAAGACTATGCTAAGACTCATGACCTAAATGTGCAAGATAACCTCCCGCAATATTATTCACTTAAAAAGTCATATAAAGCCACAACTCAAAGAAAGAAAAGAACCTTTCAAAATAAAATTAGAAATGAGCTCTATGAATTGGATATGAAGAACCCATGTGACTAGTGGAAATACTGGGATAGATTACATAAAAATAATAGTTTCTCAATTGCCAGTGATATATCTCTTGACTGTTTTGAAAAATACTTTGCAAGTGTGCAAGCCCCACATAGTGAGTATACTTCTACATTTGATATGCAATTCCTCAAATACGTAGAAGAGTTCATGGTAAACCTTAACAACAGTCCCACTAATCCTAGTACCTACATGACTGTTCACCCTATAACAGTGAGTGAGGTACAGACTGCACTGAAAAGCCTTTAGCTGGGCAAGGCCCCTGGAATAGATGGAATTAGTAATGATTTTACAAATAGTTGTCTGACTACTTACTTCAGCCTCTTACAGTATTGTTCAACTAAAGGGAGTTTACCCAAACAAATGGTCTGAGGGAATAATTCAACCCCTGCATAAAAAAGGTAGTTATAGTGATCCTGATAACTATCGCAAACTGACTCTAATGGCATGTATGGGTAAAATATTTGAAGCCTATTTTCAATAAGAGATTAGTCTTCCAAAGTGAAACTACAGACATTGTAGATCCTAATCAATTTGGTTTTAGTAAGGGTTGCAGAACTAGTGATAATGTATTCATATTAGACACAATTATATCTTACCATAAATCAATTCATAAAACCCTATTTATAACTTTTATAGACTTTTCGAAAGCTTTTGACTTTGTCAACCGATCATTCCTGTATTATAAAATGATAAAAAAAAGGCTATGGTGGAAAGCTTGTAAAAACAAAGTATGTTTGACATGTCTAGTGCTGAAGTTAGATGGCATGGTGAATTAGGGACAAACATTGATAGTACCCATGGCGTTCTCCAAGGTGGGATAGTCAGTCCTAAGCTATTTAATCTGTATTTATCGGACATGTGCGAATACCTAGACCAGACCTGTGGAGTAACAATATATGGGACAACATACACTCATCTACTATATGCTGATGACCTTGTCCTAATTTCGGAAAGTGCTGATGGAATGCAGACTCTATTAAAAGATCTTGAAGCTTATTGTAGAAAGTGGCATCTAATAATTAACTCTCAGAAGAGCAAAGTTATGATCTTTCATAAATCTGGCAAATGTAGAGCCCAAGATAATCATGATTTCATTATTGAAAATGAGAAATTAGATATAGTTAATTCATACAAATATTTGGGTCGTGTAATTAGTAATTCTAGCAACGTACACAAAGTAATGTATGAGCTTTTGACAACACAAGCACAAAAAGTGATGTATGCTCTTAAAGAAAACCCAAAGTCTACAGTTGGCTATCTACCAGCAAAATTGAGTATCAAATGTTTGACACATATATATTACCAATACTTGAATACAATAGTGAAATATGGTTCCGAGAGAAGCAAATTGAAGCTTTCGAGAAAATACAAGTTTGTTTCCTTAAAAACCTGCTCAGTGTTAGGTACCAAACTTTAACACTTGCCATTCTGGCTGATACAGGTAAATTTCCACTGATAGTCAGACAACACGCTTCAGCAATCAAATTTCTAGGCAGGCTAAGGTCAAATACATGCCCCTTGCTCTTACATAGCTGTTATGACATTCAGACTAAGTGACATCAAAGAGGTGTTCCTTGCTGGCTTACAAGACTTTATAAAGTCACAGAAACTCTAGATACAGATTCTGACAATTCCAGCATAAACAAGCATATTTTTTCCTTGTTCGAAAAGGCTCATACTAAGATGCACACTGAGATAGATGATAGTACGCTAAACCAAAAACTCAGAACATACGAAACCTTCAAGAATGATATTGGAATAGAGCCCTATCTAAATTAAACCCTACCCAAATCTGTCTATTGTAATATAGCACGTTTTAGACTAAGCTCACACAACCTTAATATTGAATTAGGCAGACACAAACATCCTTATGTTCCTGCAGATGAAAGAATTTGTGAAAAAAGCAAACTGAACCAAGTAGAAGATGAGTTTCATTGTTTAATGAGGTGTAAAAAATGGAATGATATCCACTTAAACTTATTCCAAATTACTTGTAAATGCGTCAAGGGCTTTACTATTCTCGATCCAACTGAACAATTCTTACAATAGTAATTTAAATGTCTCCTGGAACTGAGTGGCTGGGGGCACATTGACGAAACTGCTTCCATGTGTGTGTATGACTTTGCATATTTGTATATTTGTAAATATCTACTATTGTATGTCACTTCATATTGTTTCATATTGTATTTCAATATTCCATCATATATTGTATATCACTTCATATTGTTTACCATGTTGATAACAGTCAAGAGTACATCATGTATATAGAATCATAGATATCTTATGCTTAGTGTTTAGTATTGTTATTGAACCTGAATTGTTGTGTTAAAGCTATTTGTTGGTGCTTTTTAAACAGTATTATTACTATTATTTGTTTAGTTCTGGGTGCTTTAGAATTTCTTAGACAGACTATGTAGTGTTGATTAGTATTAGTCATAATATAGCTCTACTTATTTAATTATTTTAACTGTTGATCCATGTATTTCTATTATCTTTTTATTTTTGCCATTTATCATTTTGTCATGCTGACACATGTTTCAATTTGATATTTTGCTGTCCATAAAAATCTATATATATATTGAATATAGAAATAGTGAGTAGAAGTAGACTTAGTACATGTTTTTATCTGTTATTTTTTACCAATGTGCCATGTATGCTCAATAAAAGCATATATATGATAATGAGATTACTTTAACTTTCAGGCGATTTGTGCGACAGTGAAATCAGCTACTGTGCCAGCAATCCATGCGGAGATGGCGCCACCTGCCAGGAAGTGGTGGGCAACTTCCAGTGCCTCTGTCCTGTCAACGCGACCGGAAGTGAATGTGAGATCACCCTGGACAACTGCGGAGCCAATTTCTGCCATAATAACGGAACTTGTATTGAAGATGACAGTGGAAATACCTACTGTAGATGTTTGGATGGTTGGGAAGGCCCAGACTGCATTGATAACACAGACGATTGTGAAAGTATCACCTGCCCTCCCAACATGACTTGTGTTGATATGATAGCGGGGTATGAGTGTGTCTGCATAGGAGAAAACTGTGAAGGGCCAGTTTATGGATGTACCCCAGACACTTGCACCAATGGAGGTTACTGTCTAGATGGGGAAATGGGTTATGCTTGCATCTGTCCCAATGGGTTTGTTGGGCACCAATGCCAAGTGGTTGTTGCCAACGTCACGTGCAGTGAGCACCCTTGCCTTAACAACGGCACGTGCGTTGCCCTAAATGGAACTGCTACTTGCCACTGCCCCCGCAGGTATCTTGGAAAACTTTGTGAAACTTACGATGACACCATTCCATTGGACCTTTGCTATTCCTCTCCCTGTTATGGTCAAGCCACGTGCTCTCCTACGTCACATGGGTGGCAGTGCGCATGCCCAAAGGACCTCACAGGCCCCACGTGCGACACACCCACCGAGAACCTCACCAGGAAAATTATGAAAGATGAAAATAGTAAGTACATGTATCAATAATCATACATCAAGAAGCAGTATGTCAATCAAGTGAACATTGTAAAAAGTGAATCAATTGGTCATTGAATGAATGAATCATTGAAACAAACAAACAAACAGTACTTAAGAAATGTTTGCATTTCATGATATGTTAAAAATCCCTATTATGGTTTAATTAGTTTTATTGTTATTGTTTTACCTGCACATTTTTTCAGCTAATTTTATTGTTGTCTTTTGTCGACTTTAAATAAAAATTCTTCTATTCTATTCTAAGATCGATGAATAAATGAATGAATCAATCAATCAATCAATCAATCAATCACTTCAGTTGCACGGGGCTACTTGACGTTCTATGGACTTGCATCTGATAAGGACATCCAGGACATCAGGAGGCACATAAATGATATGGTTGGGTCGAATGTCACGGTGTACGCTATGGTCGAATATTGCACTTCTAAGTTGAATGGGTGAGTGAATATCAAATTAGCTTGTTGATGCAGATATTAATCAGGAATGGACCTTGTCACAAAGAGACTATCAAGTACACTATTACATGATCTTGATTTGTTTTTTAGTGACACATTAGGAATGCTAATCTACAAAGTTGCTGAAGATGGCACAGCAGCAGACAGTACCATCCTGGAAAAGCTGCCCACAAAACTAAAGAGTGCTCAACTCAGCACCGCCCTCAGGGTGACCTTTGAAGACAGCTGTGATGATTCTGCTGAGGAATCTGAGAAAACTGTAAGTTGGATGGAAAAGTCATACATTCAAAGTCATTCAAGTGTGGTTTACCACTTTTTCCTTCGTAATTGAGGCCATAGTGGGTGCCAGGTAATATTAGTCTCGATAATCTTATAGGTGAATTTATTTCCAATTGCAACATGGACTGGACTAACTATAGTGTGAAGCTTCATTTTTTGGCTCTTTTTATAACGGGATCTCAATCTTAAGGGCTTGATACTCCCTGGAATATTAGGTCTATATGAAAGCATCTTGCGTGAAATATGGCTGTGTGTAAGTGATCGTATCAATTGTTATTGTCTCATTACAGGTTGGTGCCTGGCTAGGTCAGTACTGGTGGGCATTGGCAATCGTTGTCATCATCCTAGTTGCCCTTTGCGCTGTCATGTTCTTTGTATATCGCCGCCAGAGGTCAGCAGCTCGCAATGGCCCTTTGAGATTTTCCTACACGGTTCGAGATGATGAAATTGTGACCTAGCAATAATTTTGCATGAACTTGACTCTTTTTTTTTTCAGGCAAAGGAAATGGCAGCCTGAACAACAGGAAAAGGTTGCTTTCACAAGGGAGAGGAATTACAGTGAGAATACACCAGAGGGCATTCTGAGTCAGACTGAAGCCCTCGAGATTCTCAACAGCGACAGTAGCTACTCGAATGCCCTCTATGAAGGAGTAGACAATGAGAAGGAGAATGAGTATGCTACGATCAATTAACCTTGCAGACCTTGGACATTAAATACAATTAAATAAAAATGAATTTTTGAAGATCAGTCAATGAAGGCTATCTGTGATACAGGCTCACTTAAAATCTGTTTCATGTGTCGTTGTGCTTGTGAGACTTGTAAGTCTTGACTGATTTAGTGAGTATAGATTATAATCACGTCCTAAATTCATATTTAAAATACTGTCACACTTTTATATTACTTTGCAGCAGACTTTTTTGAAATATGAAGGCTTTATGATATATGTTTACACAGTGATCTCGATTAAAATTTTGTTATGGTCAGTCTAAAGTCTAATTACAATGCTGGATGTAACATGATATAGTTCATATCTGGGGATCTTACAACTACACAAGGCAGTATTAGATTATTATGATATATTAAGTCTGTTATGGTGATATGATATGTATTGTATTTCCATTATTATCTTCTTGTATGAAAGTTCGCGTGTTTCCAGAAACATTTCAAGTGAAGTATGAGCCGCATTTGTTTTGTGTAAGATAAATATGTCCACACTCTACATTGTAGCGTAAATCGTTCTTGCCAAAGTATATCTTGACTTAGAATTTTTGGTCTTGGAATTTGACTTGTACACTCCATCCCTCTTTGTATTATATTTCTGGAGGGTGGTGTAGATCAAAACCAGGATATTAATAAGATGTGTGAGAAAGTCATTTATTAGTATGTTTTCACCAATTGGACAATTGATAATAAGAAATAGATAGATGATATGTTGTCCCACCTGTAGATGTAAACTATTATATAATTTTTCGTTAATTTCACATTAACTCGTAAAATGTAGTGAAGAAATATCACAGACCTGCTGGTACAAAACTTGTTTTCATGACTGAATAAAAAAGTTATTCGAATCAGCTGACTTACACCTGGATAGCGATAATGTCTTTATCTTAAGGGGTATTTTATTTTACTGTAATATATTTTTTAATTTTTGCAACAAAGGTGTCTGAAATGAAAGAAACTATAGGTCATTGGTTGGTGGCCATGCAAAGAGCATCCATGATATCACTCAATAGCTCCCAATAGTGGATTTTCACTGAAGGTTATCTGTATTTCCACCAGGTGGCTAAAACAGAATACTGCAAAATCTATTGGCGGAAAATGTTGCCGCCCTTGACTGTGATTGGCTGAAGCAAAGTGCATCCTAGCAGCAGTATTTTTAGTGCATTTTAATGTATATTTGACACTTATCATTTGGTTGATTTTTGCTATTTTTCTGAGAAAGTTTTATTTATGGAATCAGTTATGACCTACTATGTCTGAAAAGCAAAATGAGTGATAAGAGGAGAGGAAAGACTTATGTCTTGCTGAATTCAGGGCTGTTCAGTGAAAGTACTATAGGTAAGGGCCATGAATTTATTTATTGCGTATAAAGATAGTCTATACTTGTTTTACCGATATATCGGATAATCCGTTGGATGTAGGCTAAATATCCAAACGACAAAGAATTGTAGATCGAAGATCAAGGGTCATAAGCAGAGATTGATTCAGACTGTAGATCATTTTAACAATTTACACGAGAGGGCACCACTGGTCTTGCATGGTTTGTCGCACCCTCGTGCCAATGGAATAATTTTTATTAACTAGCTTAATATGCTGCTTCTTTTTAACAGTACATGTACAGATGTGCATGTACCCAATACATATGGTTTTTTATTTTTAGTTACGTTTCGTTTCACTCATAAAACTCAATGGATATAAAAATAAAGTCATAGGAGGTTTGTCACACTTCAAACAGAACATACCAATATAGCAGGATGACCGGACATTTCTTGTTCTTGTGAAGTTTTTTGTCCATTAAATGCGTAGTTATCCGGAATTCTCCTTGGAATGTTGATATAAATAAGAGAGGA
Organism: Alitta virens; assembly: GCA_932294295.1. Taxonomy (NCBI): domain Eukaryota; kingdom Metazoa; phylum Annelida; class Polychaeta; order Phyllodocida; family Nereididae; genus Alitta; species Alitta virens. The sequence continues at coordinate 16,319,696 of OW028573.1, read as the reverse complement.
GAAAAAAATAAAATTTGTTTATGATATTTTTAAACAAAGAGGACAGGCCTTGAACGGTATCATATAGCTGACATGCCAAGGAGAACAATAGCTTTTTATCATTGCATAAGAATGAACTAAACATTGAATCATATGTTTATTGTGATAAAGAGGCGGCAGAAATAGACCATAGACCATTTCCCGAAGTGAAACAACAAGACAGCACTTAGGATACTTGTGAGCAACAGTGGAGGAGAGCTAGGGGGAGGGGTATGAGGTATGATAAATGAATAACAGGGACCTATCCAGACCTAAAAAGGGGGGGGGGGGTGGGGGTAAACAAGGCTTAACAAGCCCTTGGATAAACCAAGACATGCCCAAGTCACAGAGAAGATTAAATCGGTTACTGGAAATTAAGTTCTGTACATTGTAAGGTTCCCCAAGAAAGACAAAGCGTTGGTATTCCAGTTTTAAAGTTTATTTTGCCCTGCCCCGCCGCACAGCCTGCCTATCCTCTGCTTCTTCAGCTACTGACGCGGTCTGGGTGTATTCCCGCCAAGACCCCGTGGTCACGTGGTCCGGGTCACCCAGTGCGCGTCAAAGTCGGTCACTGACCTAGTAAGGTCAGTGACCTGGGGTCATCACATTACCCCCTTCTTACTGGGAATATGCCCCCATATTCAAACTAATACACTCAGTAGGCTGTGCGACGACGATCAGAACCACACAAAATCAACGAGATTCATTAAATCACAAAAATCATAATTATTACATATAATCAGTCAACAACCATCGCCCTGCGGCGTGACACTAGGAAGCTGTCACGTCCGCCCCGGAGGCTGGCTTTTTCCCCAGACATCATCCACGTGGTTGACTCCCTGGCACCGCTGCAAACACAACATTCAACACATAGCAATACACACAGAGTCCATTAATTTTATCAGAGTCCATCTTTGCCTTGGACACAGGCCAGTATCCATTTCTGGATTCTGCAAGGTCTTTTATCAGCTGCTCGTAATTTCCGAGTGAGGACATTCTTATAATTAGCCGTGACACAATTTTTCCAATTATTCACAGTTTCTAACTGCGGCTATTATAAAAGTCACTGTCCCACTCGTTACCATCATTGTCTCCTGACTCTCCGCAGGGCGCTGGGTCCGCCTCTGCACGATGTGTTGATGTCCAGCGTTCACGTTGTGCCTAGGTGTCATTTCGTGTTGATGTCCAGCGTTCAAGTCCAGTCCGTATCCGGGCTTCGTTAAGTGGGGGGCGTGGTCCAGGTCGTTGTCGTGTTCAGTCCTCTGCAAGACCTTGCGTTCAAGGCCTTGCAGATGAGGATCCAGCAGCCCTGGCCTCCTCCATCCATCTGTTCCTGTCAGCCGTCAGCCGCTTGACCTCCTGATACAGGAGGTCCGACTGCCGGGCCTTGGCTTCGCGCTGCTCCGTTTCGGCGCGAAGCCTGGCCCTCAGCTCCTCGTTCTCTCGAGCAGCCGCAGCCGTCTGGGACCTGGCCCTATGGACTTCCAGAACGATGTCCTGGTACTGGGCCCTGGTCACCATGTCCTCGGCTGCTGCTGCTGTTGGCGTCTTGGTGGCTGCTGCTGGTGTCCTGGTGGCTGCTGCTGGTGTCCTGGTGGCTGCTGCTGGTGTCCTGGTGGCTGCTGCTGGTGGGTGAGGCCGCTTTGGCCTTGTCTGGCGGCTTCGGGGCGTCACGCTTGAAGCTGCTTCAACGCGGCGCAGCTGCACCACCCTGGTGCTTGGAGAAGCTGTCTCCAGGGTCCTCGTCTCCGGTGTCGCCGGCAGGGATCCATCGGAGTTAGGGCCCTGGATTGTCGTCGGCTGTGTGGCTGCTGTTAGCTCCTCTGCCCGTGTACGGGTGTACCCGTGGGACCGCTCCAGATGACGCCTGAAGTTGGTCCTCCGGTCCGAGGGCAACGCTGCGGGGCACACAGGGCACTGGAAGCCCACGTATGCTGCTGCATGGGCCACGCTCACGTGGCGAGTGAGAGACTTTCGATCCCTCACGCGTTTCCCGCACGTGGCACACATGTAGTTCAAGCCCTCTACACCCTGTGGCGCGGCCGGCAAGACGACCTTCGGCGTGGTCTCTGGAGTGGTCTCTGGGGCCGAGACGTCACTCTCCGTCTCTCCCTCATCTGTTGTCTCCTCGCTCTCCATTTCCTCCAGCCTCCCTCCCCGCGGCCGTTCCTCGGCCCTGGCTGGAGTGGCTCTCACGTCTTCCCTGGCAGACTCCGTGAGCGGAGCTGCCTGTTGTTTCACGTCGTCCATGGCAGACTCCGTGGGCGGAGCTGCCCGTTGTTCCACGTCTTCCATGGCAGGCTCCGTGAACGGAGCTGCCTGTTGTTCCCTTGCAGGCGACTTGATAGCCCTGGTGGGAGAGACCTTGCCCTCTACGCTGGGCCTGGCCACTCGCTCCCTGGCGTACCAAGGTCGCCTCTTCAAGTTCTCCAGCACTTCCTCCTGGGTGGTCGCCACACCCAGGTCTCCAATGATCCATCCACTCAGAATGGGCATATCTTCTCTCCGTGGACGGAGACGAAGATACCTCCGCATTCTGGCCGTTTCTGGCAGCTCTGCTGCCCCGTAACGCTCCACTGCTGGATCCTCCAGCTCGTACTCCTTCCTGGACATGTAAGCCCACATGTCCAGGTGCAGGAGACCCAATCGTTGCGGGCTCCAATAATCCGGGGCCAGGGAGATTGGAAGCTCCTCTGTAGGTGACAAGCCGCAAACGGCAGCCACCTCAGCGTCGTTGGCAGAGACCTCCAGCTCGGCACCAATCTCGAGGCCCGCTGCCTCCATGGCGGCTAATACCATGTCCGTCTGGGCCGATGTCAGCTGAGGTCCCTCTTCCTCCACGCTGTCCAGGGGCACTGCTGGCATAGCAGTAGCCTCCTCACTGTTTGCATTCGTGGCAGACATCCTTATATCTCCCAAGTTGTGCTGGTTAAGTTCTCGAAACGCTAAAATTCTGTTTGGCTGATGTGTCTTCTCTGCTGGTTTCAAAAGGTGTGAGACAGGGCGCCCCACGCTCTCCAGCTTTTTGCCACACTTTCTGAGTCATGTGACAGGTCATGTGACCAGAATCACAGGTCATGTGACCCTAATCACTTTGTTGACCAGTTGACCCTTCCTCCCCCCCCCCTCATAAAATTTCTTAATTGAGGATTGCACCGAAAATGACAAAATTAATACAAAGGGGTGCCTGTTCGTGTTTCGAACTTGGTGACCTTTTTCCCCCAGTGGAAATTTTCCATGAATGCAGGTCACTGGAATCAGTGAATGCAGGTCACTAGAATCAGTGACACAGTTTCACAAGACACAGAAAGTGAGAATTTTGTAGTTGCTAAATGTATAATCCAGCAACTCCTATCAGCCAAATAAAACAAACCATCAGGAACGTTTCACGTTCCATGATGACAAATAGCCAATTCCTTATCACTAAATGACAATACCACAAGAAAATAACCATTTGTCCTTGTAACCATAATCTAGCAAACTATATCCCTTTTGCTGACCTTTCCAGATTACCCAACTTGCTATATATAAAGTTTATCATGGTACTTTAAACATTTCCATAACCACTACAGCTCTTAATTCTTGCTAATTAAGTTATTTTGCTGATATTTCCAGTGTTATGAGGCATTTTAACCATTCTCATTACCTAATTTCGTGTTTTACCCCTGCTTTTAACCAGCAGTGCCCAAATTCTACCTTTGCAGTATTCCTCCCTCTTTTATTCAAAAAGGGCTGCACCTGTAGTGACCATTTGGGTGGCACGTCTAAAAACCCACTCTGCAGGACACGACCACGTGTTCCGTCCACGAGAATCAGGTACACGAAATGTCCAGTCACTAGAAAGTGACTGCAGCGACGCGCCGCTTTAGTATGTCGACATTTACCACTTGTTTGAGAGAATCTTTAATAAAAATAAATAAAAATCATTTGCATGGGGAAGACTAAATAAAATCAAACTATATATTGTCTAAATGAAGCTACAACTGGTATTTATTGTATAAACATGTGATATCACTAGACTCTCAAAAACAAAGTGCCAGAAGTCAAGCAATAAGTGCTATTTCCCTCTGATATGCAGCAACCAGAATCTTAAATTCACTGGTAGCCTACATTGTGGCCTAACCTATCAGGTGGCTTCCTCAGCCTACCTGGTAGAAATGGAGCCGCTTCCGGATCCAATCCCCGAGAAGGAGCTGAGGGCAGCTCCAAATCCGGAAAAGGAGCTGAGGACAGCTCCAAGTCCAGAAAAGGAGCTGTATCCAGATTCGTACGCGAATCTGCCACTCTTCTCGTATCCAGGGGATCGCGTGTTTGCAAGCCGCGCCCCCTGTGTTCTCCTGTCCTCGCAGCTCCGCCCCGCTCTGGCTGCCCAGACCAAGGCTGCGCTGCGTCACCACTCAATTCTCCGGGCAAGGGCGGATCCCGCCCCTCGTCTAGGGGGGTCGCACTCGCTCCGTCCTCATACAATGATGGGTCCAAATACGGATCGTCTGATGGGATGTCAGGGATCCGAATCATGTCATCTGGAGTCACCTCAGCTAAGTACTTCTTGAGCTGATTAATGTGAACTATGCGTCTCTTCCCAGAGGCTGGGGCCTCTATCTCATAGTTGACTTCTCCCATCTTCCTCGTCACCTTGTAAGGTCCTAGAAACTTCAGGGCCAGCTTCTGCTTAGCCAGTGGCGGATAAAACAGCAAAACCCAATCTCCAATATGGAATGATTGCTCCATTGCCAGCCTGTTGTAATGTTTCGCCTGCTTCTGGGCCGCTTTCTTCATCTGGGTTCTGCACTTTTCGAAGGATTCTTCCATGGCTTCACGTATCCACTCTACATATTCCACTGGACAGTGGTGCTTATGTTGGAGTGCGTGACCATACATCAAATCTACAGGGAGCATCGCTTCTCTGCCCAACATCATTCGATTTGGCGTGATATCTGTGGATCTATGGGGCGTAGCCCGATAGGCACACATCACGTAAGGAAGCATGTCATCCCAGTCATCTCTCCGTTCGTTCACCAACTTCGATAGCATATCACCCAATGACCTATTGAAGCGTTCCACCAACCCATCGCTCTGAGGATGATAAGCCGTGGTCCTGGTCTTATTAATCCCCAATATTTTGCACATTTCTTGGAATAATTTCGATTCGAAATTAGTCCCTTGGTCACTATGCAAGTGATAGGGAGCTCCAAATCGCAAAATCACATTGGTCACCAAGCAATCAGCCACCGTGTAAGCCTCTTGATTAGGAAGAGCAAAGGCTTCTGTCCACTTAGTAAAGTAGTCGGCAACGACTACTATATACTTGTTATGGGACTTCGTGACAGGCAATGGTCCCATTATGTCAATGGCCATCCTTTCCATCGGCATTCCTACTGGCACCTGATGCAGGGGAGCCTTCTTCAGGCCGCCCTGTTTCCGCTTCTGACACACATCGCACCAACCTATCCAACGTATCACATCCTCCTTGTAGCCAGGCCAATAGAACCTCCGTCTCAACTTGGATATGAGGCTGTTGATCCCCATATGGCCACCAAGACGAGACGTATGAAGCTGGCTGAAGATGCTGCGTCGGATGCTTGCTGGGGCCACCATTTGCGTCACCAATTCACCAGTAGGCAGCTTATGGCTTCGATACACGATGCCTTGCTGCAATTTCAAGCAATAAAACTGGGCCCATATATTTCGCACCTGGGCCGAGTGCGTGACAATAGCGTGATAAGGCGGTCGCTGTCCAGCATTTAACCACTTCTTGGCGGTAGCTAGGGCCATATCCTGGCCCTGAGCACACCGTATTTCCTCCAAGGTGAAAGACTCTATCCAATTTGGATCCAGAGATCTCTCACTGCCGTCTCCAGCTGTCTCTCCAGCTGTCTCTCCAGCTGCTTCCGCCATATACACTCGCACCTGGGGTCCTTCAGCCTCTCCTGGGCTGATTCCAGTCGCCTCTCGAGGCTGTCCACACGTAATCGTGCGGAAGCCTCGTACTTGGTTCCACTGCGTGATGGAAGCCACAAGGTCAACATTCTCCCCATGACCTTGGTCAGGACATTCCTGGCGCTTACAGGCCCTCACGGGAATTCGTGAGCAGCCATCTGCATTCGCATGCTTCTTGCCTTCTCTGTATTCAATTACAAAGTTGTACTCGGTCAGAGAAGCTATCCATCTCGCCAACATTCCTTCCGCGTCTTTAAAGTTCTGCAACCACACCAAAGCACGATGATCAGTGCGCAAACGCACTAAATCCTGTCCATACAAGTAGGGCCGAAATATTTTCGCCATTCTGACCACAGCTAACAATTCCTTGTACGTAGTGCAATAATGCTTTTGCGATGAAGACAAACACTGCGAGGCGTAGGCAACCACGCGCTCCTCTCCCTCAATTATTTGCGACAATACACCTCCTATCGCAAGATCAGAGGCATCCGTGTCTAGGATGACAGGGCACCCTTCACGTGGGAGCACCAATATTGGTGCAGTCGTGAGGGCCCTGATTAACCTTTTAAAAGCGTTTCTGCATGTCTCATCCCACTTAAAGACGGCCTGGTGTGCTGTTAAAGCATGTAGTGGTGCTGCTAATCCAGCAAAATCCCGCACGTACTTTCTATAGTACGATGCGAAGCCTACAAAACAGCGCACCTCCTGCACTGTAGTTGGTTCTGGCCACTCTCGCACCGCCTTTATCTTTTTAGGATCTGGTTTCACACCCTCTCTACAAATCACATGCCCTAGAAAGGAGACCTCACTCTTAAATAACTCGCATTTGCTAGCTTTTAATCTTAACCCAGCCTGGCTAATGCGTTTCAGTACAACTATCAGGTTACCTAGACACTTCTGGAATGTGGGCCCCTGTACCACTATATCATCCATGTAGCATAGACAAGTGGACAGGTCCAATCCTCCTAACACTAGCTCCATCAAACGTTCCAGTGTAGCTGGTCCATTTGTAACACCAAAGGGCATCACTGTAAAGTGGAAATGTCCTCTGGGAGCAGTGAATGCGGTTTTCTCTTTGTCTCTGTCATCCATAGCTATTTGCCAATAGCCAGATGACAGGTCCAGGGTACAAAACCATTTTGCCCCTGATAAAGTGTCTAGACAGTCATCAATGCGTGGCAAAGGATAAGCATCCTTTTTAGTGCACGAATTCAATTTCCTATAATCCACACAAAACCTGAAAGTTCCATCTTTCTTTCTAACCAACACAGGGGGACTAGACCAGGGGCTGCTGCTGGGCTCGATCACTCCGAGTCTCAGCATCTTATCCACTTCCTCTGACAGCGCCCTGTTTTGAGCCCACCCTAATCTCCGGGTCGGCACCTTGAAAGGCCGATTGTCACCCGTATCGATCTTGTGCGTGGCTTGACTTGTACGTCCCAGCCCGTATTTACCTCCCTCAAAACAATGTTCATACTCCATCAAGACCTTTCGGAGCTCTGACCTTTGATCTGCGGTCAGATCGTCAGTTTCGTCCAAAAGAGGCTGCAAATGAACGGGCAGTCGTGTTTCAGTGTTCTTCTGCTTGAGTTCAAAATTGACCTCAGCAGCATTCACCGTTTTCGGTGAATCCACCTTTTCGACTTCGCTCAATTGACCTACCACTTGACCCTTTGCAATATGAACACTCTCAGTCGTGGGATTGGCTATCCACACGTGAGCCCCAGAGCATTGAGATGCCAATAATCCTCTAGGTATCATTATGTGTAAATCCTGGCAAACCGTGGGCAACGACTCGAATACGAGGTCGCCCCCGTTAGATACGCCCCAGGACACCAAATTGACTGAGACCTGCGACACGTGGCGAGCTGGTATATGGGCGTCTTCGTGTAAGATTGCTCGGCCTGTTTTTCCAGGGCGACCTTCTCTACACGCGATATCAACGCCTCCCAGTCTCAGCATTCCTACTGAACACATTAGCAATGCACCGTGTCTCTTCAAGAAGTCCATCCCCAGTAGACCAGGGAGACCTCCGATATCCGCTACCAAAAATTCACAAGGATAAAGCACCCTCTCTAGACAGAGAGTGAGTTCCACCTTACCATAAATATTGATGGGTCCACCGTTGGCCGCCGAGATCTTGCCTTCCACAGGTCTTAAAGTCTCTCGTTTCGCGCCAGGTATCTCATCGTACTCCTGCTTACTCAGCAGAGACACCTGCGCACCGGTATCGATCAGGAGATCCACGTGACGTGTCCCTACACTAATCGTAATATACCAGGATGCGCTCGAATTCTGCATGGCCACTTGTCTTGGCCAATGCTGTCCCACTTTCACCCCTTCCCAACATTCCGGAGGCTGAGGAGCCGCTTTTTCAGCAGGCTGAGGGGCCGCTTTTTCAGCAGGTGAAGGATCCGTGGATACTTCCTCCACCCTTACTCGTTTTCCGAGTGTTTCCTCTCCTTCTTATCCTTGCCCCCCTTTTTACCCTGATCGCTCCGCCCCTGGGACCGTTTATCACCGTGCTTACTCGATCGGTGTTCCCTGTCCCTGCTGGGCGCTCGTTTCTTGGAGCGATCATCATCAACATTTCGCTTAGGACAATCCCTGCGGAGATGCCCGGTCTTCTTGCACCGGTAGCACCTCCGTGTTTCAGGTGAATAATCGTGGTCCTGCCGGCGAGTATTACTATAAACCTTCCCCTTGTCTTTGGACATAACCTCGCCTAATATCGAATATACCAAATCCTTCAAATCCTGTCTCGTGATGGCTCCCTCTTTTTCAGAGGACGGGCCGCCACGTATAGACGCTGAAGCAGTAGCAGCCACGGAAGCCTCGGGCTGCAGTATTGGCAAAGCGATAGCGCCAGCCGGCCCGACGTCAGGCTTACTCGTTTTCGTGGCCTCGTACGCTGCCTCGTACTGCACTGCTAGATCAATGGCCTCCTGCAGGGTGGGTGGCTTTAAAGCCGCCAACCAAAATCTCATACTAGTGGACCCAGCCGTCTCCATGAAACGCTCTTTTGCAAAGCGTTCCTGCTCGGCGGGGGCGGAAGCGGGGTTCGCTTTCCTGGAGAGATCTAACAGAAACAACCCATACGTCTCGAGGTCCATTTCTGGGCCTCGTTTCGCATTAAACCATTTATTTCTATACGCATCGAGGGCACGATTCGAGCAGAACAGAGCCGTCAGCTGGCTCACCATCTCTCTCCAATCGTCCCGATAAGTTAGGGGCCGCATTTTCAACTTAGCTTGACCAGTGACGCTGGTCCAAAGATGAAAACACTTCTCCTCGTCCGTCCACTTATTGAAAGTGGCGACCCGAGTGAACTCGTCTAAGTGGTCTATGAAGGCCGTACCCTGGCCGTCATATTTTGGAGGAATAGCTTCTTTTCTCCGCCTGTACCCCGAAGAACCCAGACTCCGTTGCGGAGTACTGGTGGCCGCCATGACAGCCCGGGCTGAGCCACGTGGTTCCGCACGCTCAACCACGGAGGGCCGCCCATCAGGCGAGGAAACAGGCGTCGACGCGGATGAATCATTCGACTCATATCCAGCTGGCGAGGGCTCCTTTCGGCGCCCTCGATCGCTGGTTGTCCGCGTATTTTCCTGACTCGTGAATGCGAGTCCAGGGCTTGGAGTCCTATCCGCCGTGGCCTCTCGTCTACGAGGGCGTCCCGGCGTTCGCACTACTTTACTCCTAGTCGAAGCACGTAGAGCTGACTCATCCGCCGTTTGCGAGGGGCCCGGCACCGGAGTCGATGCGGGCTCACTCGTGTCGGCTGATACCAAGCCAGGCCTCTTACGCAACTTTGCAGGCATTATACGTGGGGCTAAAACACACTAAATAAGGTAGAGTATTGTAGCGTGAATTCTACTTAACTGTAGATATGTGTAGCTTGAAGTTTGAAGTCGCAACGTCGCTGCTGCTGACGCTCAATGTAGATGCTGACGGTTCCTGTGCTCCGCTGCAACTGACTAAACCACGCGGTCGCTGGCACCTTTATCCAGCGTGGCCGTGGCGAAGTCATGTTTTTTTTCAAAAAGTTCAAAACGTTTTTTTATGTCCTTGTCCGTGCGTCGTCCATGTCTTCTATCCAATTGGGGAACCCTACATCCGATTCTTCAAGTCCCACATCGGGCGCCAATTTGTAAGGTTCCCCAAGAAAGACAAAGCGTTGGTATTCCAGTTTTAAAGTTTTTTTTGCCCTGCCCCGCCGCACAGCCTGCCTATCCTCTGCTTCTTCAGCTACTGACGCGGTCTGGGTGTATTCCCGCCAAGACCCCGTGGTCACGTGGTCCGGGTCACCCAGTGCGCGTCAAAGTCGGTCACTGACCTAGTAAGGTCAGTGACCTGGGGTCATCACAACATAGTTAAAATTCAAATGGTGCAGGCATGGACGTCTCTTTTTTGTCCATGGTGCAGGGCATGTAGGCGACTGCATTGGGTGAGACTGTCATCTACATCCACAGCACAAGGCTTGCAGTTGCTAGCAAAATGTTGACCGGTTTAGAAGCTGGAGAAGTTGAGATGTTACCTTCAAAAGCTGATTTAGGTTTAATCATCGATTTAAAGAAGTTTGTAATCAAAATGGATTGAAATGTTCTTAAATTATTGCTAAACTGCACTATGAGTATGCTTTTGGTTAAATGAATGAAACTGTAAATGTATCATTAAAGTAATAAGAGTGATATTAGCACTGAAATGTTGAAAGCAATCCATCTTACAGAACAAACTATTTTCCTGATTTTGCCATTGAGGTAACTGATATCTAAGTAAACTGGCCAGTCTCCACCAAATGTCATGGGGGCTGTTATTGCTCCTAGATCTCTTAATATAACCCCAAGATGAGTTGGGTGATGGGTTAGGAGCGTTGCGGGTGACCAGTGGTCAGCCAGCTGGTCCTTTGAAGGTGAATCGCCAGTGGTCACTGCTGAGCAGGCCATTTCAACTCAAGGTGGCCACTCTGCAGGTAGAGGACCTTCCACTGCCCTCATGCCCTGGCCCAACTGACCTCTGGGCAGTGAGTGAAGGGGTCACTTGGATGACCTCACCTGGCAACCATCAGGACCACTAGCCACGCGCCTTTTCTATGCTCACAATTTCAAGGTCAAAGAAAACACATGTGCAACTTGGGAATACGACTTATTCTATGCAGGATGTAATGAGATTGGAAGTCTGACTTAAAAAGTTTTAATTCTTGGTACTGTTTAAACTTATGATTTATCCTAGAATGGAGAGTTCGTTCATTATTCTAGCCATAGATCATATAAGCATTATATTACGAACAGTATTACATTGCACTTGAAAGGACCATGGAGTCTCTAGTGACTCCATGAAAGGACAACTGTAACTGGAGTTAAATCATTATTATGATTATCGAGCAGGGATAGAAATAGGTTTGATCTTGACTAAAGTAAAAGGCTTGATGTATGCCTGATTAGAAACATTCTTGTTCAAACTTAATCATTTCCCAAATTGGTGACGAAAAACATGCATTGTATATAAATAAATAAATAATATTGTATGTATACCCGGTGTGACTTCCATCCTTGAACTGTAATAATAGACCTTTGGATCTTCATGAAGTACACATAGACAGAATATTAATTTAGAATGATTAATCGCATTGTTTAGACAAAATATAATTATACTTTGACCAATGACCGTCATAGCACCCCTTCATGCCGCATCGTAACTTGTAGTTGATTTGTTGTTTGTAAACAACATACCATTTGCATTTGATTCACTGTTTGTAAATTCATTAAGTTGCATATACTTTCTATACTAAGAGCGGTTCGAATGACGCCAGAGGTGCGGGGTCAAAGTTGTTCTAGGTTACGTCAATTAGGCGTGGTCGCGTCGTCAGCACTAATTTGTCTGCAGGAGGGGTTGATTAAGGCAGTGTTGCTATCAGATGTTTGGAAAGAAGGAGGGGAAGACCCGGGCCCGGGGGACGGAGGCTGGTCACTGAGCACCGGCCGTTGTCCCTCGGGCACTCCTTAAGTGGTAATGCCTGATTACCCGAAGGTTTGAATTTCCCCTTGCCAATACAGCCTGTTGACAGCCCCTGATTATATCCACATGTAACGACCTGCCTAAATAAATTCTTCCTATGCCATTGAGATAAAGGATTGCCCGCAATGACCAGGTTTAAATCTAGCATGAAGTTCTTCAGCTGGATCTGCGTATTTTAATGGCAATGAACTGGCTGGGAAGACTTTACTGGTCAAAAAGGACATTCTTATTGTCTTGTTTGTCACATTCTGACCACACTGACCAACAAATGACATCTTGATTCTGATCCGTTTTACCATGTGGTTCTGGGCTGCCCTATTAATGATTATTGTTGCATGACCTCTTCTCCGCGTCTGCAACCCATTGCCAGCCTGACCTTGGACGACCTCTGTCACTTGCCCAATGACCTTTTTGGGGCTGATTGACGCGACGTTTACCTCGACGTCCGTCCTGACGTTGACGACGCGGCGTTGACGTGAGGACGTCGTGCTGGGAGGAGCCATCGGTCAGCGGCGGTCAGCAGCCGAAACTTGCAGTCGGAATTCCTTCTCTCTTAACTCTGTTTATAATCCGCAATAAACAACATATTAGGCGAGGTTGGGGAACAATATACACTTCTCAAGGCTTTGCGTAAACAGACTGAGGTTTGTAAATATGAAGGAGACGCACGGACCTCCAGTTTGGCCCTCTCCTAAGGAGTCTCGTCTCTGGCGAGAAATGTCGTGACCTTGCTAACCGACCATGTGCATAGATATGCCATGTAGTTAGATTTGAAAAATATCTATGCTGTCTTGTCTTTCTTTGGTTGCTTTTATTTATGATTCTTATAGTAATAAAGAATATAATAGACGTATATAAACAATATATACGAAACCAACACTTGCTCAAAACACAAAGCATGTGTTTCAGGGCCTGGCTGTAGTTAGTGCAGTTTGGTTTACTTTTTTTTAACATCCCGAGTCACAATTCAGTTTAAAGGAAGACACATTGGCTGCACCCGATGGGTTTACATTGAAGGATGAACTCCCAAGCTCTTTTCTGCACTAACGGCCAATAATTCTTGCTATGTGATAATGGGTCTGGGTATGAAAGAAAAATATCCTGATGGACTGGTATGTGGAGTAAATGCATGAAGCATAAGCATAGGCAACGGCTTAGCAATAGCAGCTGAAGAAAAATACTTGCATATATACATATTACATATGAAGGTGTAGCTGGGCTTTTTGATTCATAGGCCTGGATCGTATTTTCTTGATTACAAGTCAGGTATAAGATGGACTAGTCTCGTTTAGAGGCCGGGTCTGGAGGGCCTTTGAATTCATAAATCTATCTAACGTAATAACCAAATCTCAAGTAAACGCTGCTCTTAGTTTAGATGCCGGGGAAAATATTTCTCTTTGGAATTTTTATAAAATCTTATTAATCACAGATTAACCAGCATGTCCTGAAATTGTATAACATTCGAGTAAAATATTAGCAATTAGAAGATGGACCATTCGTATTTTATCTTCCTTGGTATTTTAGGTAAGATATTGTGAGTTATTGGCTCAAAGAGGCATCGAGTTGTATTCAAGAATATACGGTATATGCAGCCAGGAAATAGGCCTGGGGTCCAGTGTAAGGGTGTCAGAGGGTGCAGGTCAGGGGGATGTGTTGAACGAGGCAGGGATATAAGGGAGGATTATGGGATTAACTGAGAGCAGGTTTAGGAAGGATCTTCATCGGGCACATGGAGCACATTAGAGCAGCCGTGTGCCTTGTGTGCTTCTATTATTGAAGCCAGACGCCTTCCTCTGGCCCAGCAGGGTCCAGCCCCCTCTGAACACAGCAAAAAGCCTCATCACAATATTCTCTTTTGTTGAAAAAGAACCACACATAGGTCATAATATCCCTGGTTTCATATTCTTGCTTACCTTAGACCATTTGTGCGCAAGGTTTACTTTTCATGCCAAGCCAGTTCCAGTTAAAATACATTGTAATGAAATATTTACAGCATGCACATTGCACAGGCTGGCTTTATATGGCTATAGGTAACCAGTGCTTCATTCACGGCCTAGCTGAAGTTTTTGTTGTAAAAAAGCTATAAGATCAAGGAATAGTGAAAATTGAAATACTGGGAGGTGACTTGCAAAAATATACTGGTTGTGTATGACTTGATCTGCAAAATGCCATAAGGATCAATGTGTATTTTGTCTGAGACAGGAACTGCAACATCAGCATGCAGAAGTTATTAATTTCAATCCAAGAAATCACAGAAATACGATATATACTGATGCAAAGGGTTATTCATGGTCGAAATTCAGTTTGCATGACATGGATGAAGAATCAAATGGGAGATTAAAAAAAGGGAGATATGTTCTTCAATGTAGGACAATAATGGAGACAATTAACTGGCGCCATAGTCTGGGTCTGCTTGTTCTTTTGGAGCACAATGTATTTGTCCTCACTTGATCCTCTTGCTTCTCAATAACATGGCTTTCATGTGCTCCCTTCAAGTCCAAGTTGACTCAGTTTTGTGTTGTTTATCACTGCTGCAGGCCCAACTTCTGCTTGCAGTTCATCTTGTATATTTTGCCTGAGGACTCCAAGCGAATCTGCATGTGTACACAACATGTCTTCAAGCCCTGCTCCCAACAGGTAGTGAGTTTACCTGTTCCAATCGCAGAAGTGTGCTCAGCGTATTCCAGACATTGCATGGGAGTTATTGGGGACCACCAGCATCCCTGAGGTACTCCTTGCAGCATGTTGTATTTTATGCGTTCATGGTTCTCATCTCTTGTACTTACTGCAGCCCATACAGTAGTATAGCTCAGCACTTGTGCTAATGCTAAACTCTCTCCCCCTTAACTAATTGCACAGGTACCCATGCAAAGCAGTCCTTTGATGTTCTCTTTGATGTGCCTTTTAGCAGTCCTTAATTATATGTTTTAAACCCTTGAACAGAAATGCCTGATACATATGTGCCGTGTAAGAAACATCCTAGCACCAATTCCCATACTTTTTTTATAATTATCAATAATGTATGTCTTGAAAATGACACAGATTCTAATGTATAGTTCGTTATACATTAAGAACCAATCAATTTTGGCTTTTGTTAATATTTTATAACATACAATGCTGTAACTGTGCATGATGCATATTTACGAAAATTTTAATTTGTCATATATAGTATGGAAATTCATCAATTTACTTGAATTTCCATGGTTCAAAACATCAAGAGGTTTCTTTTAAAGATTGGTGGATAAAGTCAGTATCAAGAATTTGATAAAGTTAACCCCGATGTCATGACTGAGGGCAATGCTTTGATCAACTGATTTTAATTACCCCGCTCATCAGCAACCCCTACCCGCATCCTCAGCAAGGAGTCTAGACGCCCCAGGTGCATCAAAAGACTTGATTACTCACGATCAATTACACCTTCTCTAATTAATGTTCATTAACCTCTTATTGTGCAATTCCTTGTCAGTGGTCACACGTCAGGTGCATTGAAATTTGAGGTCTTCAGTTAAAATGAAAATCAAGACTAATTGACTAAATTATTGCTTACAATAGTCATAACTTATTAGCAATTAAGAAAAATGAAAGATACCATTATTCGATTATTCAATATTATATAATGAAACTATTTCTTCATTAAGCACCAGTGTAAATTTATAATAAATGTAGTAATGGGTGATTCAGTAAGTAACATTTTTTAGTTGCTAATAAGGAAAAATTGACTGCTATCTAAAATATCATATTTGTGATGATGTTTACTTTCTGCCAGAGGAGTGAAAACAAAGTTGAGTGGTAAACAAGGATAAAAGATTCGTGCTATGTATCTTTTTGCCAAAGTGAAACACAGCCAGACAGAACCACAGACAAATCAACACCATATATATTTACATTAATCACAAGAGAGGCCCATGCCAAATATTGGTCAATCACTTCACTGTCAGTTTGTTGTCCCACAAGCTGGTCCCAATTACAGAAGGTTATTTTAGCAGGACTTTGAACTCCATGCAGCATGGTTTGGCTAGAATCAAGAATTAGGTTTGGTCCTTTCTAGACTATAGGTTTTTTGATCAATTTTATTTACATCATACAACATACATAATTAATTTTAAGTCACACAAAATGAATCAGATGCATAGACAAGCCAATCAGCTTGAGCTGATCTGGATACCCTTTTAAAATATATTTGAAATAAAATTTAAAAAATTAAAAATAGTGGATAGCTTAGCTGGCAAAATTAAGATTTTTTAGAATTACATGGACTGTAGACAAAACGTACTTTTATACTGAATCATGCTGAAATGTCATATTGAGTAGTGAGGCTACTAGTGACAATACACAATTTCCTAATATACATAATCTACTTGTAATGCCATACTGAGTAGTGAACAAAAGTAGCAGAGATAAAAACGTAGTTCAGATAATGAGCTCGTCATGTTTCCTACAAGATGCTAGTCACGGACTGGTCGTGTCAATTGCTATAATAGGATCGTGACTGTGGAATGTGGTCAGTTGTAAGAACTCCATCATGTCCTTCAGATGCACCAGCCTCCTTGCTGCTGTCTGCCCCATCACTTGCCGCCATTATTCATAAGCGTCCGACGGCAATAACTGATGGCGTCGAAAAGTACGTCTGACGTCTTCACACCGCGTCTTAGCCTAATTGTGAATGATGCCTGAGGCAAGAAAATGTCTGGGTGAAACAGAAGATCCCAGGATCCAAAGATCTTTGGTTTACACAATAACCAACTATTAAAAAATAGGAAAAGTTCACATTTGTTTCGATGCAGAAGTACAGAATGCCCATGCAAAAAAGGGCATGGGTACAACTGGTTTATTCATTTAGGTGAACAGTCGATCCTGTTTTTACCACAGGAAACCACTAAACTCACAATTATATGCATAAGTGCATGCGTCAGAGAACATGTAGCCATTTTTTAAACAAGCAGTTCTGAAATTATCTGAATAGTCAACCATGACACTTGAGTCCCTCTCAACTCTCACAAAATGCAGGTCGGTTCGAACTGAAGTCACTTGGCCATTCGCTCCTATTTTGTTGGATACTGCATGCCAAACGATATTTAAAGAACCATATTTCTTGCCATGCAGAGTGCATATAATATTCACAGATCTGGAAATAAGTCGCAGATAAGTCACCATGCAAAAACAATGGACAAAGCTGTCCTGCAGGCTCAGCGTGTCTAGGACGTGTAAGTCGATACATGGCATCTGTCGCCAGAACTAATTTTGGCCTCAGTCTGAAATTGACTCGAGGATCGTATGCACCAAGTACTTGTCAAGCCACCATACCACATCCTCGATGCCTGTCTGTCGGGAAGCTGTAATGAGCAAAGAGATGCACATCAAAGAGCATCGCCCCTTTCAAGTGATGCGGCTGCAGAGGCAAAGTACGGCCAGGCCCAGTTCATGGTGCTCAGCGTTACATCCATAACATCTTCACTGGAGTCTGTTGTCATCTCCCACGCACCTGTCCTTGCAGACTGAGAAAAGGATCACAGAGATCAGCCCAAGGATCATCGCAAGGATCAACCAAGGATCACAGGGAGACACGCTACCTTCTAGAAAAAGATCCAAAAAACCCCAAGCCCCTTGTTACTGGGTTATATCTGTCTGGACCAATATGAGCAGCTTTTGCACGACTGACTGCTGGAATAACTTCAAAGGACAAGTCAAAATGTCAAGTCAGTGATGCGTTGCTTAAGAGATGCTGGATACTGCTGCGGAAGCTGAGGCACCAGAGATGATCTGTGATGGGAGGGGGCATGGGTGCCCAGGCCCGTGCTCTGGGAACCCCCGCCGGTTGCCCCTGTACCCTCCCCTACCACGGGGCCCCGTACCTGTCTCCAAGTTGTACGTCTCTTTCAATAAACCTTTCTTTTCCCCTCAAGATCCCCCATCATTGCATGGCCTTGCTATATGAAGGGGTGTGAATAACAAGACGACGATGTAATGACACAAGTTTCCGGCGGCCTTCATCAGCTCCTATATTATAGATGGCCATCATGCTCTCTGCTTTGAGTCTGCGGGGCTTGCAAGGCACCATGTGGCCTTGGCTCTCAATAAACGCCGTGCAAAATGTTGAGGCTGGAGGGTGTGCGCATCTCACCACGTGGCCATCTTCCATTTAACTTCCCTTTGAACATCTTCCTCTTTCTTCCTTTAGAATCGTTTAATTACCTGCAACTCCCCTCTGGTCCTCCCCAAACCCTTTGATGTGGCCACTGGCCCGTGTCGTTGATAAATCGAGAAGATCCTAACCGTTGATGTTGGTCACTGATATTAGACAGGCCGTTCCGCTTGATCAGAACCTCGTGACAGTGGTCGTCACGCATCATTGGCTTTGTTAGTGCAAGGCACGAGCTGAGCACGTTCCAATAAAAACAACGTTAGCAAATGGGGTATGACAGGGAGACGAATACCGCCCGTTCTTTTTGAAACACTATGTGCAAGCATGCAAAAAAGCAAGCATCAAAAGAACGGCAGATATGTTTCGTAGGGGGATTCGATATATATGCTGAGATGGGTGGATTTGTCTTAAGAATGCGGGGCCCTGTCTCTGTGCATATTCCTAGTATGTTGTCGGCATCTTCAGTATGCTAGGATCGACTCTGTGGCCACCACTTGCATCTGCCTCCACGTACTTCTCCCACTGCAAATCAAACACATACAAAACCCTTAGAAACACATGCTCCCTTTTTGGCTCTTTGTACAACTGTCACAGGCAAACCCATGTTTTGAAAGCGTACACTGATATTTTTCCAAATTATGACAAGGGCTTGGTGCATGCTTGGATGCATGAGTCTTGGACTCTTGGGGGATCGGATGGAGTTTGTGTTTTTTGATCCACAGGACATTCATTGTCTGGTGCTGCATGTGTGCCTCCTTGTCCTTCTGAATCTTTCTCAAATCTGGCTCTACCTTTTTTTCTGTTGGTGAGAAGGGGGCAATGGCGGGGTTCCGGAAGCGGGTGGTGCGCATGTCAACAGGAATTAGAGCAGAGACTTCCCCCAGGTGCTCCCTGGCCAATGGGATGTTTACATTTCAAACAGGTGCAGCAAAATACAACTGCATGCTGCCACTAATTCCCTACCCGGCCCCTGAGACAGGTGTATTGAAGACAATTTGACAAAAACCAATATTGATACACCCTGCCAAAATGAAAGGACGTGATTTATATCCCGAGCAAGATTATGTTATGCTAAAAATTACCCAAATTGACCCTCAGATCTCAACTAAAGTGAGTTGTATGAATTTAAGTTGCTTTATTGGCGTGTTGATCTTGGTTATGCGCAAGAAAAAGTAGTGGCTTGATGGGTCCAGCGGATGCGCACTGTTTTAAAGGGCCATTAAATCATATAGAAGATTAGACGGGGGTGGAAGAAGCAACGGGGTTAATTCATAAGAAGACGGGGGTGTTTAGCAGGGATTAGGGTGTCGGGGGTTGGGGGCTGTGGCGGGCGGAGACGGCGCAGGGGTAGCTGGGGGCGCCCTGGATTCATCAGCGCTGACAGGAGATGCAAACCCTGCCCCCCTGTCCTGCCAGTGCCCCAAAAGGTCAACCTGCCAAGCGCCCTTTATGAAGTCGCGAGGTGCGGACAGCCGAGCCCTTTGAAAGGCAACCCCCGGAAGTCTCTTTTTATGCCTACCTTACCTCTCACCAGAGGGCTCTGCAAAGGCTAAGAGGGCACTAAGCACCCAACCAATGCCTCAGATTTGAGAATTTATCATTTTTCCACCAAAGTGCTGTAAGGTCTGTCTGAGAGCTAGGGCCAAAGAGATGGGGTCATTAGTTGCTCAGAGAAACTCTTGAACAGCTCATGATGAGGATGCAGAAGAGTCGGGGGCTGAGGAAAGATGGGGTTGTCAGGAGTTATAATATTTTGCACGTGGTCACCATGTGTGGCAATGAAAGCAGACCATCTCAACTTCACTCTTTTTATAATGTGAATGTATAAGCAAGTACAGGAAAGAATCACCCTGCCATCATTTAATACATGCCCAGATGTCTAGGGACCGTTCCTGCCATGAAAACTACATGTAGTTACCTCTAATACAAACAATATTAATTTTCTCGGGAGAGCAACATATGAAATTATGTGTAGTTGTGTTTATGTAGCACATTGTGCAAATCAGTTGCTTTTGCAAGTATCTTATGAATGGCGTTTATGATACAGCAGTATTCTGATACTATTCCCCAGGTAAAGGCAACTGAAGGCATCCATGGCACTTGTTTATCATTATGCAAGGCATGCACACAACAAGCTGCCCAGGACATTCCAGCAGTCCTTAAGCAAGAAAAATATATAAATTATTAAATAAATGTTATATTATGAAACAACACGTCAAAAATGCATTAATTTCCATCACAGAATACATTTATGAGTCACTTCAAGGAACACAAAAGGGATGAATCATGTTATTGTATATTATACATGTATAACCCGTTTGACACAAAGGATGTGTATGAAAGTATAGTTACCTGTCTTTGTTTTCATTTATGTCAGTTTAACCTTTATCCATGGTATGTATACATGAGACATGGCAACGAAAACACAACATACACAAATGTAAATGAAAACATCAATAGCCAGCACCCCCCCCCCCCCCCCTCCTCCTCCTCTCCCCACCTCTTCTGTATGTGTGTGCACTGGCGGATCCAGACCTAGACCGAAATATTGCTGTCATTTGGCAGTTTGTCGGACTAATCCAGCCCGGCTTCTATGGGAGGCCCAAAAGCATGTGTCTCTGTCAGTAATTTCATGGGCCAGGTATAACTGGATCCGCCAGTGTGTGTGTGCTCATCGATTCTACGTCCATAAGAAGAATAAGAATACTTTTTATTTACCCGAGGGTAAAACATAATAATAAAACGTCAGCACTAAGGCTGGTCGGCGATCGTACAAATAGAACAAAATTAAAAACAAGTTAAAAGCTCAAAGCATGAACAATGATGTAGATAATGCTCATAAATGGTACTTGTAGGTACAACAGTGATAGCAGTTTACTTTGATACATCTCCATATTTTGTACACTAAAGATCGAATTCCATAATGAACTTTCTGAAGCTTTCCAAATCTTGATCAGAAGGTCCGCTGATGTTTAATAAAGAGGGCGACAGGGGTGATAATCCAGGGCGACTGTCAACACCCTTATCAGGGCCAGATGCCCCAGCAATCAATCTATGATTTATCCCAGCTAATTATGGGGCATCAGGCAGGCATCTGGCAAGAAGCTAACTGAATCTGTAAGTCATTGCCATATATACAATTCTCTAATGGCCAGCCACTTACACTGTTGGGAAAATAAACAGTTCACACCCATTCGTGTCCCCCGATATTGCAGGTTTTTTGGGTTCCTCATTGCAGTGGACTTTTCATGGATGTATCTATATAGTGTACATTTACTGCTGTGCATGTACGTGTTAATTTTCCAGATATTATCTATTTTCATTATATTTGCCATAACATTGAGACATTACCAGTTCCATGAGGTTATTTATACTGGCAGTTGTATGGATTGAATTCTTATGTTGTAGAACTAACCTGATATGATAGACAGCCTTAATAGCGAGGAGGACTTTGGGTTCATAGAGATCGATCGTACAGGTAAAAATTGATAATGATTCCTCGTATCAAGTGTTGATGATCGATCATATACTGACAGTGCAACCTTGGAGAAATTACACCTAATTCCTTCAAGGTGCAACAAACACACGCGACCTGTTATGTACATATACATAATGTACATGTGGTAATTCTTGTCAATGATCACTCTTGCACGTGGTATTACCCACATTTGATCATCCACGGATCAAGGGTTTGAAGGGGGTTAGAGCCCCTGCTAAATGATTGCAAATCAGTTTTCAATGATCATTGACTGGTGATGCATCATGATGCAGTGGTCCCGGTGCAGGATTGAATGATGCGGCGTGTGGGTGGGGCTCCTGTGGCATCATTAGCACCCTTCCAGCCCTTATCTTAGCTCAGAGAGTCAGACTCATCATCCTAAGACAAATAAATGATTGGATGAATAATGGCGCTGGGTGGTCTTTGAGGGCACTGCAAGCACATGTTCGGTTCTATACCGAAAGAAAATGCTGAGTTTCTTAGGTTGATCCAATCATGGAGTCACTATACATAGTGACCCCATGATCCAATTAAATGATTCTAACTTTGATTTAAACTAATAATTTAGCCTACAGATGAAAAGCAGTGGTATACACAATGCATGGTGTAATGCTCAACACATTCTCAGGTCGGACACCATCCATCAAAAAACATTAATTGCAAACTATACATAATTCTTATGGTGAAATTAGAGCGTGCTCTGAGAGTTCTATAATAATTTCTCTAATTAAAGTCTAATAGACCTGGCTATCAGATAAGGCAAGTTAATTTCCATTAACTTAAAAAATCAACTCAATCACGAGGTATCCTTCTGGACATTTTACAATACGATTACATTGTACTGCAGTTATTTTGTGTAAAATGTGTCGTCAACACCCATTGCCATCCAAGTTTGACGACATATGACAAGTGTAAATTCCCACACTGATACAGATAAATGTTGGAGAAATATGAAATTGAAACTAATGTTAAATATGCAACGCCCAGGGTGTGAAGTGGTCGGTCAGATCAAAGCTAAGGCCATCCTCAATGTCACTTGTTAGCTCCCGCTGAAGATAAAACCTTGTCAAGAAATTCCTACTGACAGCAAAACATTCGAAATGTAATATTGAATAACGTGTACTTGGTGAACCATCAAATTGAAGAGGGGACATCAGAGGGTGTGATATTTTTTGGGGCGAATGCTTGGCATGGTTGAGCAAGGCTTAGCATGGCAGGGTCTTGTTATCAGGGCACGGGGGATCCCTGGTGCTCCCCATTGCTCGGTGGGTCTGCCCCGGGGAGAAGCATTGCCGCCCGCCGTTTTCCCAGGCTCCAACATGGCCACCCACCTCACAGGGTAGTCGCCTCGCAATATCCATATCATAAACACAAGTGTCAACCACTTGATACTCAACGTGATATCAGCAGCTGCCCTTCCCCAGCACTTGGACAAAAATGTGTGAATGACGCCTACAGCAGATAGGACACAATTCCCCAGTGAACACCACGAGCTACTTGTATTTAGGCAGTGGGACTTAATCAACGTGTCAAACATAAACATCATGATTACACGATAATTATAATGAGAGACGCTGCTTAGTATTAGTGCCATACAATATATATTCATGTGACGGATATCTAAATTACATTTATTTATTTGGTTGTGATTGTCTGTTAGTCAAAACTTGGAGAAATTAGACCTAATTTCTCCAATTTCACAATTTGCATAAAGTCATGAAACGCACCTTAATTGCATCCAGATTATAAGTTTTGTAAAAGTTAAATAACGCATCTTGGTGATCTATATTGATATAGTAGCAGTGTAAAACCACCTCGATATTATTGCTACTTCAGCGATTCCCACTGGTGATCTTAATCATATTTTAGATTTTTTCTGTTTGTTTTGCCACATGTCTGCAAATCATTTTCGTCTAATTTGCTGCACCTCCATTCCACCAGTTGGGTGTTGCTTATGATATGCTTAGTGTACAGTCTGTAAATAATAGTATCACGTGCAATCATGAATATGATTTTGATAGAAAAAAGTGAGCCAAAAAAAAAAAAGCATTCCATCTGACCAGGATATATTTCTTACATAAGCAGATTTAGCTCCATTCCCACGGATGACACTTGTTTACGGCCACTGAGGATCCCAGGTCCACAATGCAGCTCTGTTGTGTGATGTGTTGGTTCTCAGTTTGATATCACATCTGAGCTCGGACCCTGGACCAACTCTGATCTTGTCTTTACGTAACCTCACCCTCTCTCGGCCACCCTACACCCCTCTTCCCAGGCTACCTCCCTATTTTGTATATTTAAAAAGAATTTTATATGGCTGGGCCACCTCGGATTGCATGGACTCACGTCACGATTGCCAGGGGACATAATTTTCTGGGACCTTTTCAAAATAGCGACCAACCTCCCACCCACCTTGTCTAAATACAGCTTAGCCAGGTCCTCAAAGGCCACAGAACTGTACATGGGAGACTCCACAACAATAACACTTCGAACAAGCCATAACAATGTTATTGTTGTTGTGTGTATGTATGTCCTTCTTATATCTGTCTTGTATCTTGATTCAAACTGAGGGGTACAGAGTTCGCTGCAAGTTGACTTATGCGTGAATCATGTGGATCATCTTAAAGGCTACCATGTCCAGGCCAATTTGCATAAAGTAGTGTTGGTGCCAAAAATTAAATCTTCAAATTGTTGATTATTCCATGGACGTATTATACGTCCATGATTACACCATGGTCAATATTAAGTGTTTATCACATCTTAAACATAGTAGCTTCTTTTTGTCGCATCTTTTCCGTACATAAGCAATCCACTATACTTGTTCCTGTCGATACACCCTATGGCACTGTATGTATGTTCATGGAGTCACTTCTCTAGTGACTCCATGGTATGTTGGGCTCTTCGGTTGCATGGGCAGGTTGCAACCCCTTCCCCCTTCACCCCCACACCCTGATGGCCTGGAAACTGCTTCGTGGCTATGAAGACATCAATCAAAAATATTCCCGGAAGGCAACTTGCTTTCCTGACAGCAAGAGGGACTCTTGAAAAGTGAGGGTCAAGAAGCGGGTCAGAGGTCAGTGCCATGGCTTCCCTGGCCTCCCCCCTTATCTACCTGCAAAAATAGAAATGCTCTGTTTTCAAACATGCATGCCACCAGGTGCCATAGCTGAGGTCTTTGGGAATGCCCAGAATTCTCCCAAAAGCTCAAAAGAAAAGTTTTACGAGGCCTTTGATATCAATACAAGGCCCCATTTATCTATTGAACCCCATTCTTCATAGTAGTTTCAAAACACAAGGCCTAAGGTATAATGGTCAACTAGACATATATTGGGGAGTTCATCCTAAATTACCAATTTGCATATTTTGTAAGAAGAATACTGTGCGATAAACGCCGACTGTTCTTCTGATTTATCACATCTTAGCTGATTGATCACAATTGCATCTAGTTTGTCACATCATTTTTGTAAATATAATATCATTATTTTGGTTTAAAACTTGTTAAACAAAGGATATGAATGACATAGGAAACAGAAAAACAGAGATAAATTTCCATACAATTTATTTGATGTGAAAAGAAGGTCACAACTCATTCATTCAAAAAGCAATTTTTCACAGACATATCAGAAGCATTTTTGGGCTGCCAGCCTCTTTTACATTAACAGCAGCTAGGGACAGTCCTGTTGCTGTTTCCATGGCAACAGTGACAAGAATGAGCAAGATTTCAGGTCTACTGTCTTATATACAATTAAGAGAATGAATTAATGATCAATTACAGTGTATAGCTGCTGTATTACAATTTCTTATTTTGATTGTTTGCAAGTTCTCAACTTATTCTTTAAAAACACAAAATAATTTGATCAGTACATAGGGACCTAAGCGATTTTCCATCTACAGCACCAGTGTGAAATCAGAAGAAAGGATGTCTAAGCTATGTGAAGATCAAAACAATTCCTTAGGATCAAGTGTCACAAAGTTCAAAGGTCAAAGCTACAGGGCCAGGACGGATCAGTGGGCCAGGCACTGAGTGTACAGAAATTCATAAAAACGCGTAAAATGTGTCATGTATGTTTTCAACAATTAATAAAGATGAATATGAACAATTATTTACAAGCATGAGTGATGAAAAAGTCCACAACAAACGTGTTGCCAAAATGGTGTGTATGTGATGATAATAAGAAGTAAAGTGTCTTTTTTGAATGGTTGATGGTTTCTAGAGTCAATTGTTTAGTCACTTTGCAGCTGTTGTTCAAGTTACACCCCTGACGAAAGAGTGAATTTGTCATGGTCAAAAGATCAAAAGACGTCAGATCGATGTTTCTCAAGGTCATTTGATTCCTGAAGGTCATAGGCACTGGGGCGGACATGTTGGATCGTCTCTTGACACTTCATAGCAGCTGCGGTGTTGCTTGGAAACCATCATCTGTAAATACACAAAATACAGATTTTAAGAAATTGAGTAAAACACGCAAGCAGATAGATGCAAAACTTTCATATACTGATGTACAATTAGTTACTTGGTATTACATTATATTAGCAAATACAAATATTGAACAAACTACAGTAGAGTTTGGCCACTATGACCACCATCTGTTGTAGTTTGGTAGTCTTCAGACGATCCTATAATACTATAGTAATAGGTCGTAACGTGTGGTGACAAGAATATATACATCACTTTGTGTGTAAATTGGGCGCCCTTACGTAAGATGGCTTATATAATGTACACATTGGACAGCGTCACATTCCCAATAATTTGGTGGAACGTAAAGTGATTCTATAGGTGTTCAGGAGAACTAGAAGTTCAGCGCATTTGTTGCTTTGGCCATCCAGAAAAATGAGAAATTACTACTAACTACAGCTATCAGTTGCAAATAACAATGCAATAACAAGAATAACCAGCAATATCTTGACCTGTCAGGGCAAATCAGTGCAGTAATTCGGTACAAGGAGGTATTCGTAATTGCATGTTTGGGAGGTAATTGCAGAGGAAGGGGGGAAAGTGGCAGTGGGGAGGAGTAGGGTTTGTCCTGTTATCGCCCGGCCTGCCTCTCCACTCAGCTTCCTGGTGCCCCGGGGAGTTGGAGTTTGCCCTCTTGGCATTCCCTAGCACCCTCCTTTCAACACCCTCCAATCACCCTCGGTCTAATTACAAAGTGCAGGAAGAGGGTCCACTCATTCATGTTTGATCTGCATGCAGTGGGGCCTGCATGATGATCTATGACCATCATTAAGACCTATGAAGTTGAACATCACTGCAGTGAATCTTATGCGGTTCCCCTGCACCAGCCCTGCAGAACTGGATCCGGGTATTAAGATGAAGTAAGCACTCCAAGAATGTTATGATGGGCACCTCAGATGCTTAACCAGGAAACCTAGCCGCTTACATGTTCTTAAATGTTGGATGACAAGAGGTCTGGAACGCCCAGGGTAGCCAGGGTTATCACAGATATGTCACGAGAGCAGATAATCACTTCATGGCAGATGCCAGGAAATGCAAAAAATGATCTGCTTTGCTGCCTGCCAAATAATCACCCTTTTACCAGGCTATTACAACTGCACTTGTAGTAAGGATCATTCATTGAATTTTGACACTCTAAACATACTTCAGTAGAGTGTTGGCAGCAACACATCAAGAGGATTTATATACACTGTATGATACATTAATTTAGTATTTTAATATCTTTTGCAGATCATCTTAAAGTTACCTGCACGTTGTTGTTGTTTACTCACAAGTGACAGGTTACAGTCGATCTGGTATGCAAATATTTGGAATATACAATGTATAACATCTTCAGTATGTTCATAACTAAAACTCTTTGAATCGAGTATATTTTATGACATTTGGATGTAATATACAATAATAAGAATATTTTAATTCATTCAGTACAAACTGTCTCTTCAAATAAATCTATGAATACGCCCCCTTTGGCAGACCTGGAGAGACAAGGCCTCTCTAACCTTCCATATGTTTGCACTTATCAACACATTATTATAATCATGAAGTCATTATTCAAAGCGGAGTTGTAGACAAGCTAGAGTCTGAGATATGAGCTTAGTGATTACTAAGAGACTATGAATGTCTAACTTAAGAAGCCTGAGGCAGGCTACTCCTCCACAGATTGAAAATCAGGTCATTTAACTCAACTGTCAGTCAAGCAGGGCAGCTAAAACCTATAAAAACATAGCTGCACCCCGTTCTCTAGACTACAGAACAGAAGTTACAGAACCCCAGTTAGACTACAAGGAACAGAAATTTACAAATGACATTATACAAGACTCATAATGAGCAGCTGAGTCATTTAGAAAGACAGATGCCAATAAGAGAAAGAAAAAAAACACAGAAAAAAAAACACCTTGAGACTTGTTGAATTCTGATGCTGTGCCTGGTACATGAGGAAAGTAAGCAAGATTTAAAGAATTAATAAAAAGACGTCTCAGTCGGTTGAGGCGTGTTATGGCAGAGGTGTTGACACAAGACCAGTGGAGCAGTTTTCAGGGCGCTCGTTAGCAACTAGGGACATATGGCTCCACTTGGCACCGTCAGATGGCACTGCTCTCCCCTACCCTTATTTTCTTTGCTGGCTCAGCAAACATGGCCTCAGCCAACTCAGTGGGAGGACTTCTTGTTTGTCTAACTTCAGGTCTTCCTTTTCATCATTAGGATGTGAGAAAACCGCTGCTGACCTGATGAGAAATTACTGCAGAGACTAGAACGCATTTTAGAAGTAGGGCAGGATCATCAGAGATTTGATCATGGGCGCAGAATATCAGTACAAGATCAGTATCACGTCCAAATGACCAATACCACATCACAAATCAGACATAAGATACAGTATGTGATTTTGTTGGTATGAAAAACAAATGCTAAGCCAAAAATCTGACACAAGATATGGGATACAATTTCTAAGTTTCCGCTTGCTTGAACATGTCCCAGTCACTGAGTTCCCCTTACTAATCACATAATGAAGCCTAGACCATATATGGGCGGATTAGGAGCCACAGGAGGTAATTGTTTGATTGATAGGTCTTTCTGTAACGAGCAAGGTCTGCTCTGTGTCCGGCGCCCGAGGACAAGTTGATTGCGCTCCGGTTTCGCCACCTCCCGCCGATTTAGATAGCGCCGCGCCCCGAGCATCTATTTGCCCTGCTCGCTCAGTGTTGATGTTCCCCAAGATAATTAGCAAAGAAGACGGGCCTGATAGTCGGGGCGAGAGATGAGCCCTTCATGAAGGGTCATCTTACAAGGAGTGAAACAGGGGTCCACTCTGTGCCCCTTGCTTTTCAGCAGTAGGAGGCCCTTTTAACTGCCCCAAGAACAATACAAGCCCAAATACTGGAGGCATGGGTGTTTGTTTTTGCCCATGGCTCTAGGAGTGCACACAGGAGTGCATATAGCTTCTAGCAAGCACCACGCAGTACTAAGGAAGACCTCAATTGCTTCCCCATGAAACGTTGTGTCAGCGGCTGCTGGGAAAACTTTAAACAATGACCTCGGGTCATACTCCACTTCCGTCACGAGCCCCAACTTTTTGTTTTTCTGGTCAACAAACTGAGACGCGCATGCGTCCTGACAGCTGCCTGTCATTTCCTCTTGTTGCACTCTAAAATGTTTATCTCCCCGGTCGTGTCAAGAATTTCAAGTTAATGAGCTGGGCCTAGCATTTGCGGCCGAACACAGCCCTGCGCTGCATTTTGTTTATAAACTGGGATTGCTGAACAAATACCAAAGCTGCTTGTCCCGGACCCTGAGCTGCAGGTTTTTTCCAAGAGGACGGATTCGCACAGCTGCCAAGACAAGCAAAGACAAAAATAACCCTGGAACTTTTGTATTTGGAAATACTGCACAGACCTCCTATGCAAGGAAGAATCTTGTTTCCATACAGTCTCTGTACATCTATTCAAATCCATCCCATCTAATCCCATATAATCGACAGTTCACCGCCACTTGCCAGAGTAATTCATTGTGGCACCAGTCGCCTGGAGGTGTGACAAACACAACATAAGAGGAATGCTGAGGAATAGAGCACCTCTGGGCTACAAGGTCAGCCTGGTCATCTCCCATTTGCTACTGGCTGACAGCAACAGGTGATGCTGTAATGGCCAGGCTAGAAATAAGGTCTGCCAACACTAGAACTAACTGGCTTTCCCTCAAGACACCAGATCTGAGTTCCCCAATCTCAATAAGGATAACTGCTTGGATAAGTACATTAGGGTGGCCCCATGCACGGTTAAGACCATCAAATATTAAGACCACCTCAATTTTAAAACACAACTTCAACAAAAGATTACACATAAGTGATTACTAAAAGTGTATGGTGTTAATTGTGGGGTACCACTGCACGTTACTTTCTGTTGTAGATTGTTAATCACCACAACTTAAGCACAAACACATATATGATATGAGGAAAGGTCACCTCACTAGGAATTTCGGGAAAATAGGAAATCTGACAAGCGCTGGAGGGGCTTTGAAGTTCTAGGCAAGTGGGGTTTACATTTCACCCCCTGCTTTGAAGTGGCTTTGGAGTTGACTTAAGAATTTCACGTAATGACCAGCCAAGGTCTGCGCTTTCATCACTGTACCATTAATCTGAGCGTTTTAAAATTATGCACGAACTGGATCCGGCCTAAATATGAAGAAAAGATAGGAAGAAAAACGAGAGCTCTAGCATGAGTGGGTAGACTGTAAGACGTGAATAGCTCACACAGAATCGCCTTGCTGAAAGCCCCACAACTGCAGAAGACATTTTTGTCCAGAAAAGAAATGAGAACTAAACCTAAATTCTGATCAATAAATGCACTATATATAGTATCTATAGAACAGCTGACCTACAGAACAAATAGAGAACAGGTAGTAAATGGACTAGAACTATAAGTTACAACTGTATTCTCCTCGATAAGCTATAGCACAATTCTAGAAACGGTACCCAGTCATGTATTACAATCATCAAAATGAATTATGCTATTTACCTGAATATCAGTGACCGTTGACTCCGTTCATGGACCAGGCACCCTCCATGCGCCAGACTGAGAATGCATAGCTGAGTCTCTCGTGGGCCACGTAACTGCAGGACGGAGGAATGAGTTTGTGGTCTCCGACCAAAGCGGCATCGTCCGTCCGCAACACCTGGTACAAGAAGTCAATATAGCGCGACGCCAGTTTGAGAGTCTGTATTTTGCTCAGTTTGTCAGAGGGGAGAGTGGGGATGATTTTGCGAAGTTGTGAGAAGGCGTCGTTGAGCGATTGGGTTCTTTGGCGTTCACGAACGTTAGCCATGACTCGTTGGTTCTGCAAGTCCTCGAACGACTGACTGGGCGGACTCTTCTTGCGCATCTTGCGGGATTCGCTGTCCGGGGATCCGCTGCTCTCTGATTCCGAGTTGCTGTTCTTGCGCTTCCGACTGCCGCCGTTGCGTATCGCCTCGTAGTCATCTCGGTAGACGTCAGTTTCGTCGCTGCTGGAGCACCCGGCTGGGGCAGAGGAGTCATGCAAGGCGCTCATGATGAGGGCCGGAGTTCGAAGTTGCTGCTGATTGTGGATGTTGTTTCCGTCTTTTACCCGGACAGGTAGCTCAGGTACCATAACACTCATTTAATCCAGCGAAGAGGGCTCAAACCACAATGTCTTGGTCTTCACAGGAGTTTACCCCCTTATATACATCAGCCATGAACCCAGGGCGGCACCTGCCAATCACATGCGAGGGGCGTGGCTTGTTGCCATGGACGCAGGGGCCAGCATCTCACCAGCGTCTCAGACTGCATCCTACATCTTGGGGCTGCAGCCATACTTCACACTCATTATCAACTGAAGTGTCTTGAAACGACAAAGAAAGAACAACACATCAGTCTAGTTGTCAAACACAGTCCGTGGCTAAATATAATTCACTTTTGCTAAGCAGATATGAATTGCGACTATGAGGTCTGAAACAGGGTGGGGTATCTATGAATGACAACAACAACTGCAGAAACTTGGTCCCCCTGTGCAACTCGATCGGGGGATAAAGCAATATCACAACAAACATAGCATCAATCACAACATTGAGCAGTGATAGAAATGACAGTTTGCAGATAAAGGAAACAAGGTCTGGGACAGGTTTTATGCAGTGACAGGTGAAAAGTGACCCAGTCCTCAGAGAGAGGGTTACACATATTTATCGTGAGAGTGTTTGAAGTGAAACCAAGTATCTTGTTCTTATGATAGCGTGAATTTGAGTGTGATAAACTCCTTTGACCTGTGAGAGGAATGCCACAATGATATAGGCACTAGTATATGCAGACCCTAGGCTTTGGTATTTGGTCATATTTATGCGTTGTCTGAGCAAGACTGAGTTAAAACTGATTGGACAAATTGGACCCAAAGAATGGCATGACAGGACTGAGTTTTGACTCCTTGTTTTATGGAAGCATCTCGGGTGTCGAGCTGGTAGGGAGGAGGGTGGTACCTGTTAAACACCCCCTGTTGTGTCCGTCACCCTGCGGACCCTGCAGCCCTTCACTCAGAGCTTTTAATAATGACCATCGTGGCCCTACCGTGGTCCTACGACTCCTACCACGTGAGCTGTTTGTCACTTTTATCAAGGCCCTAATGACGACGGCGCCAAACAGTGCTCGGGGCGACCGGTGGACAGGCAGGGCCAGTGGGATCTCCCGAATCTTCCCGCCCTATTTTGCCGTCTACTCGCCTCCAGCAAAGTTAATGCCCCCCCCCCCCCTTTTCACATACCGTATTTTCTTGATTACAATCCTCGTCTGTAAACATTTTCGTTTAGAGGCCGAAGCTAGTAATCTTGAAAATATAAATCTGGTAAAGTATTTTGATATATGCAAACACTCGTTTTCACACCAGTCGAAATTTTACGCTCCAATCTCCTGAAAATAAGAAGCCCGGCTTGTAATCAATAAGATACGGTAACCCTAAATTCCCATGCAGACCTATTCTGGAATTCCCTAATTGAGAAATATCTCGGACAAGTGTTATCCCATGGTCAAAGGTTAGCAACAAATTAGCTTTCACTTTCGCGCCAAACTGCAACTTTCAGCTTTAATTTTCTCTCTTTAAAAGACAATACCGTCTATACAAGGCGGTTAATACATCCAATAGAGAGATTGAAGTCTACACTGCGCATGTAGGGTGTTTGCAAATGTGTTTTTCTTTTTTGATGTAGTGCAGTGCACGAGGTCTCCTGGTCAGCCAATGACTTCTGCAGATTTTGATGTTTGGTCACTTGCGCTCTGTTCCTTTGAAGCTTTTGTTTGGCCTGTGCCCCTGTTTGTTTTTCCTCTGGCTGTTAATCCCATTCTGTGGGCTTATCCCATCCGCCACAGGTGAAATGACTCTCATAAGCTCCTTGCACAAGACTTCTTAAGGCCATAAAACAATGCTCTTCCCAAGGCCATAAAACAATGCTCTAAACCGATACATTTTTTTAGAAGAAATTATCTTGTCCAAATATGAAAGGATTTCTTTTGAAAACATTATACAATGGCTTTAAAGATGTATACAGTTGAACCCCGCCTTCAGATTCAATTTCAAGTTTGTTTGTTTTTTATTGTATCCAATAAAAATGTATACAATACTAATACTAGCCAGATGCCATATAAGGCCACATAAATACAAATGACAATAAGAAGTAGATCGTTTCATTATTAAGACCATCTCATATTCACGACCAAATGATTTTTCACCCAACCTTTTTCATGCTAAACCTTGTTCTTGCAACAGCGGCCACCTCATCATTACAGCCAATACACTTTGTACCATATAAGTGATTTCGATGTAGCTGCCAGTTCCACTGCATTGTGTAACATGACCCTGGTCGTGCATGTGAGAAATGAAATTCCATGCGACTGAAACATGTTTCTTTTGGCCACAACACCCCAAATTTGGCTGCTAGGGTGAATTTTGGGGTGAAAGGGGTGAAACAAATGGTCAGCCTGATCCCATGGGAAGAAGGCTACATGTGATTACAGTGACAACACAAGGCTGGTACCGAGGCGGATGAGGTTTGTCCTGAGATGGATGATGCGGGGTTGCTGAGACAGGGCCAGTTGATCATGATTCTACAGTAGGCCCCAGAATGTAATAATGCTAGGAATCACTCGAGAGGAAGTTGTTGATATTATGAATAAATATAAAAATAACTTTATTGACTTTAATACAGAGCCACGATACAGTCGACTCTCGAGATAATGACCTCCCTTGGGAATCATTAAAGTGGTTTCAATATCAGGTGGTCTTCATTCATTTATTAAAATCACACATAGGATTGATCAGTCAATTGGTCAACATCCCCAGTAATCGAGGTGATCTTAATACTGGGTGGTCTTAATTGTGGGGTAGGTTCTACTGCATGGAGTGGCCGTAATGGCGGGGTTCCACAGCTTATACCTCTGACCACATCACAAATCCACAATGTCATTGGTTAATGTTCGTGCCTGTGAAATACCAGAGTGTGAAGTTGAGTTGAAACGCCACATTCTTCCTATTAATGTGACACTTTATGTGACGGTGAACACAAACTGTGCATAACTGGTGTGAGCTATTGGGTGTGGGGCCACTGACAGACACACAGAGGAGGGTGGACACTGGGCAGCTACAAACGCTGACCTGTGGTCAAGCAGCCTTTGAAAACCCTAATGGCAGCTGACAAGGGGACCTTCGGGCACCGTGGGCACACTCCACCCCATCAAGTTCAGCAATTAAAAAAGAGTTTAAATGAGGGGACTTCATTTTGGGCGGATTTCTAACTTTCTTCACACGTGTCTTATCAAGCACCCTGGGTCCCCAGGCCCTAATTAATTAATGTAATTCTGATTTTCACCAGGTGACGGCTCTTTATTGCCTTTTATCAATATCTATATCTCTTAAATATAATTCAGTTAAGAGTTCACCAAAGACTGAACCTCCAATTAGAGTTTCATCAAGATGAGAAAGTCTTTTGAAGTCACTAATGTTATCCACACATTCACCTGCAATTAGATTTTCTGGCTAATCATACTCACATTATAATGACATTGTATTTCATTGAAATGTACTATTTTCGGTGTGCAGCTTTATACGCTTTAGTCACTAAAAGTTAGTGTGTAATTGCAAACTCGCATATTCCTGCATTCAAATGAATTTAATATACAGATGCATTTTGTACTTAATTACATTCTATAAAAAGAATTAGTATAGGCCTATACTCTAGCATCGTTTAAGTTATGCATGATTGCATCTAAAAATATTGCATTCCTACCACAGAACAAACGAGAATGTGCATACAAAATATTTACACATTTTTGTATAATATGATGTTTTCCCTTCGCATAATTTACACAACATCGTGAGTGATATAGAGTGCAACATATAACGCTGAGAACATGATAATAATTTAGTTGCTGGGCGGTTGGACTCCTCACCGGTTAAAACACATGCTAATCCACAGGGATCCGAATTGCTTGGGCAGCAATGCGAGAAATATTGCCTTATCAGAGAGGAGATATTAATGCGATTCATATGCACTCAAGATGTGCTTGGCCTGGCCGAGATGGGCTGGGGTGGGGCAATGGACTGGGGTAAATTGAGGAAGCGGGTGAATGACAAGGGTCAGAGGTTGATCTTAAATATTCGACAGATTATTTTAAAGTATTTTAGGAGTTTAATTTAAATATTTTGGGCCCATGAGATCAATTTCAGTATTAATTTATTTTTATCATTTCTCATATTATTAGTATACTATTACAACAATATAATAGATAATCACTGATAGCCTTGCTATTCCTTAACATGTGTAAGAAGACAAAAGAAACTACACAGCCAAACAGTGATTTTTAATAATTTAACTTTCGCGGTTTCTGATGCCATGCATGTGTAAACTGATATTTGTGCACAAAATATCTCAGTTTAGGAAATGACAGGGTATATTATAAATGAATGAAAAGTCACAGCAAATGGACAGAAATGTTCAGAATTGGACAGCTAAGAGACTCGGTACTGTGGCATATATGGTCATGTTTCTCAGGGAGTACCTGCACCTGACCAAGGACCTGACAGTCTGACTGCATGGCAATGACTGCAGGACGCCGAGCCACAGGTGAACACCCCGCCCCTCCGTCGCTCCACCAGCCAAGTGTGGCCCCAGCTACCTGAATCTGACATTTTCATAAATTGATGAGACATTAATATGATGGATTCTGTCAGACGAGGCGACCCCTGACCTAGCTCATTAAGGCAAGATATCATTCATGTTCCCTCCGTGAGACACCTAACTAACTTGGACTGAAATGCTTCATCACCAATTTCTGTATCTCTGGATGTTTATCTGAAAGTAATCAGGCTATGGGCTGGATTTGTGGTAATTGGGACCCTTTGCTCCTAATTCTATCAAAATAATCAACAGCTGATATGCACTGATGCCACAAATATAAATGTTTTGGTTATGTTGAAAGCTCTCGTAACTTATAGCGTTTAAATCATATTTACACTGCTTTGAAGTTTTGCTTTCATAACACACGTTGATATAAATGCGAACTGCAGCAGCAGCATGCAATATGAACTCATGCAAAAAGTAAGATAGTGGGAGCTGTATGGATAAACCTACACAAATGCATCTGATGCATATATATAGGTGAGTTGTGCTTTAAGAAGTTAAACAAAACATCTATGTAAATTCATTAATCTGTCAACTAGTTTATTTTTACCATTTTTGGCGATTTTTTATTATAAAGTTTCACAGCATATAACATAACATAACGTATACATAACATAACATAACATATATATGTGCATGTAAACATTGTCAAATATGAAATTTGCCAGTGCAGGTCTTTCATTCTTTAATAGTCAAAGACGCAAAATACAGATTTGTAAAACGGATTGCATTAAAATTTAATTAATCTCATCACATATGCTATGATTTGACCCGGTTTGCTGTTTTAATCACATTCATTCATCCTTATAATAAATTTCCACAATATTTTCCATAAATCATGGTCTGTTTATGAATCTAGAATCATACGAAGATCTGAGAGGAACCTTGGGTGGCCTGATGGTTTGCATACCAATGGATGGGGGAGTCAGGGAGCAGTATATGACCACCTTGCGGATCTTGATCACCCCCCTGTGCCCCACCACCCCATCCAGGTGGCAACCTGCTGCAGGGATGCTGGGCTGCTGATGCAGGGTCTGGCTGCTCTAATTTTTCGCTCCATTGATTGCGTGCAATATGGTAAACCACATGTTGGTCAGTCAACGTCAGCACCATGCTATCACTGCTACTCATCCCCCATCTCTGATTTCAATAATTGACCCCAGCGTTTGTTTTCGTTATTTACGAAATTCATTAATACCTCGCGTTCTAGCTAATTGCTAATTAAAATTGACAAGGTGCTCATCTCACCGTGACGAGTCCACTTCTCATATAGCGCACATGCAAGACGCACATGGCACAGTCCATCACACAGTCAATCACACAGTCAATCACATTCGCTGCTCATAAGTTTCTGATGCCAAGATAGCATTTATAAGAGATAAGCTCATGAATATTATCAACGGCATGGTATCCCAGTTAACTGCCAAGGAAACCTTGAAACAAACGGATTTAAACACAATTGTAATTTCCCTTTTTCTAATTGGACAAAAAATCTGCGGTGACACACACAGATATCATAAATTGCTGCAAATAGAAATAGATGATTATTTCATGTTTTACCTAAAGTATATTCTAAATTTTTGTTAACAATATACTGTAAATCCATTACTAGAAGTACAGATTTATAGAACATGTAATGGCATTATTTCATTGTTCGCGATAAACCTGTATATATACAACCCAAACTTCTTGCTGGGATCAAGGAAGTCCACATGGAGGCTGACGGAAGGATTGGGGGGGGGGGGGGGGGGTTAGGGATGCATCCAGTTGGACCCATGTTAAGTTTCAGTTTTTGTTTGTTCAGTGTTAGCAGAACTTACCCAGAGATGGGCCAGGAATCTTAACTTTCAGTTCTCCGTGGGAATGCTCATTCCGTGCAAGGCTACAATATCACCCTCTTAAGTTTAATTGGAAGAATTTAACCCTCCTAAGACACCCTCTGTCTCTTTGGAAGACAGGTGCACCCTTAATGAGGAAAGATTTGGGGACCAGAAGCAACATTGGTCCGAGGTTGCTGCGATCTTGCAGGTTATTTTGGGAGCAACATGTTAACATTGGAACCCAATTTAAGACCACATTGCCATCAAGACATCTCATAAATGAAGCCACTTAATTTTGATTTCAGTTCATTTGACCACTTCACCATGCATACATAAGGCAGTATGAATTTTGCACCAAGACTGATCTTAATTACCAGATTTTACTGTTTCATATATACAATAACATGACTATATTAATACATTATTTAAATTGATTATTAAAGTTTACATCTTACAGATTCAGATTCAGATTCAGATTCTTTTTATTTTGCCAAACAAAAAAAATTTTTTCAATTTATTTTCATATTTTCATTTATAAACATTTGTTTCGCAAGGAGACCTAACAAAGATAAATATATTTTATCGCTAGCGTGAGGCCACCTGGAGAGATCTATTAATATTACATAGTGAACATTAAATCAAACACAATATGGAAATTACTCTCGTCAGTAGTAGTCTCATCTACGTTACTCATCTCAAGTTAAAGAATATATTGTTGAAAAGTATTATGAAGAAGCAGTAGGATGAACATTTATACATATATAGCAATTTTCAATACTGCAGTCTGCGGAATAAGATGCTACAGTGCTATTTTTCACATATTTCTTAAATCCATCTAAACTATGTGTTTCTAGTTTTTCTCTGTAAGTTATGGACATAGTATTAAGGGTTTTGATAAATCTATACTTAATACTCTGTTTTGCAAATTCATGTTTAATTAAGGGAAGTCATAGTTGACCAGCTATTCGAGTTTCATAGTAATGAGGATCATCTCAAAATAGCAGTAGTAAATCAAGAAAATACTGTGGCAAGGCATTGTTGAATCGTTTATGGCAGACTTTCAGGTCACACAGTGCACAGATATCATGGAATTTTAAAAGATTTAGTTTTTTTAAATAAACCACTAGTATGACAATTATATTTACCATTAGTAAGAGCTCTGACAGCTTTTTTTTGTAAAATGAATATAGTTTGACATTGCCAACCCCAAAGAAGAGCTCCATAGTTTAAATGTGATAACACAAGGGAATTGTAAATATGTAACAAGGCACAGAGAGGCAACATATTTTTTAATCTGTGCATAATGCCTACTGTTTTTGACAATTTCTTTGTAATCATATCAGGGTGAGCCTTCCAATTTAGATGTCTATCTAACATTATGCCAAGGAAGTTAAATTCATTGACAAATTCGATAACAGAGTCTTCTATTTTAATAGTAGGAATTTGAACTCTTCTTTGGGGTGCATGGAAAATCATGGCTTTCGTTTTGCTTTTGTTAATAGATAGCTTATTTGCCTTCATCCAATTGCTCACGCTGACCAACTCATCATTTAGATTTCTTTCACCCTGAAAAGTATTCAGGGAAGCAACAAGACTTGTATCATCAGCATAAACAATTGGATGAAAGACAGAAGTAGCGTTGACAAGATCATTGACATAAATGATAAATAAAAGAGGACCAATAATGGATCCTTGTGGAACACCAAGCTGTAGTGGAACATGATTAGACTTGATATTGTCTACAACAACATATTGCACTCTGTTAGTTAAATAGCTACAAAGTAATTTCACTGAAAGATCTTTCAGGCCATAGTGTTTTAATTTAAACAGAAGTATTTCATGGTCCAGTGTATCAAAGGCCTTTGATAAATCAAGATAAATATTAATGGGTACTTTTTTACGTCCATTTCAGTGATGATTAATTCTACCAATTCTAATGCGGCCAATTCTGTTGAGTGAGAATGTCTAAATCTATATTGACTTTTGTAAAATAATTTCAGAGAACTAAAGTACTCATTAAGTTGATGAATAATGCGCTCAAAGACCTTTGATACACTGGGAAGCAGAGACACAGGTCTTAAGTTTTCGATTTAATTTTTTTAATTTTTTTTTGTACAATGGAACAACCTTGGCAATTTTCAATTTATCAGGGAAAATACCTGAAACAAAAGACTGATTTATCATGAACATAATTATGTCAAAAACTTCAATTTTCACGTTTTGAATTAACTTGGTTGACATCATGTCAAACCCACAACTGTTTTTAATTTTTAGAGACTCTATTGCTTTTATTACAGTATTTCTATTTGTAGTATGAAACTCAAAATCTGGGGCAACTGGAAGATTCATATAGTTTTGGAAATTTATTCCATCCGGGGTTCTAATTGTCTGTGCTAATTTAGTTCCTGCTTCAGCATAATATTCATTAAATGCATCAGCAATTTTCTGTTTGTCAGATATATAATTATTGTCCACCACAAAACATTTTGGAAATTCATTTTTCTTATTTTGACCAATGATTGAGTTAATCATGCCCCATGTCTTTTTGATATCACTCTTATATTTAGCAAAATATTTCTCATAATAAAGTTTTTTGGCATGGTGAATGCTTTTCCTTAGTATGCAATTTTAAGTGTTGAGGATCCTGAACATTCAAAGATTTCAATTTGATATAAAGCTTGTCTCCATAGGCTATGGACCTGATAATACCACTTGTTATCCATTTTGATTTCCGGTGTTTATGTTTCTTAAATTTTACCATTTTTTGTTGGAAGCAGAGTGATATTGTATCGTTCACAATAGCACTAAATTTATTATAATTTTCATTTGGATTTGCATTATTTCCACAATCAAAATTGTCAGTTATACATAATTCATGCAACTTTTCTTTAAACTGTATCAGG
The DNA here is from genome assembly GCA_932294295.1 of Alitta virens. NCBI lineage: Eukaryota > Metazoa > Annelida > Polychaeta > Phyllodocida > Nereididae > Alitta > Alitta virens. The sequence goes on along the minus strand of OW028573.1, from coordinate 16,279,230 downwards.
GCATTGTCATGGTTCGGGGTAACAATGACAGTTTTTTGTAAATTATGGCAAAGGTTCAAACGATCTAAGATCGTAAAATAAGGGCATAGATCAGATAAACAACTCAACAGTATGCCAGATGTGCAATTAGTAGAGGCATTGCCTAATTTTACCAAAAGATTGTCTAATAATGTGCCATGTTTTTGGGTCAACCGGGTGGGAAAAGTAATTTTAGGAACATAGCAATTTGTGAAGCAAGATTCAAGATATTGATTAATATATATATTCTGTCTGAATTTCAAAAGATCAAGATTAAAGTCACCTGCAATTAAAACCCTTGTTTTTCTGTCCAAATCTCTAAAGATCTGTTGTATATCATCAGTAAATGAAGTAATACTATATATATTAGAATTCGGAGGCCTATAAATATTTCCAACGACAAGATTCTCTTTTGGGAAACCAGGTCTTTCACTACCCAGTTCTACTTCAATAAAAAGACCATCCCAAGAGGTTGTATTCTCAAAGACATTGACCACTGTATAACTTAGATAATCTAGCAAATATAATGCGACCCCACCATGTGCACTGCATGACCTGGGCCTCCAAACCAATTGGTAACCAGGTAACTGTAATAATGAAATGTCACTGTTCTCATGCAACCATACTGTTTGCTTCTACTGCCCCAAAAATATTTTCTGCACTTAGCCATTCATATGGATGAGATCAAGTAAACTTGAGGTTTTAAATATTTGCAGTGCATGCATTACAAATATTAGACATAATCTACTGACACATTTTCTTGGAGCATTTTGACAGGGAGCAACATTTCAAACTTCCTTTGAAACTTTATTTTCTGCATCAAATGTCAGTTGCATTCTTGTCATAGCCTTTTGATATGAACGTGAATTGATAAAATATCAGGGTGCATTGTTTTTATTGCTAAGTTATTGGCATAACTGGTGCACAAAATTCTACATGCGCAGATCCATGGTGCAGCAGTCAACACTCAAATCTTGGATAACCAAGCTTAAATCATGTCACCTTGCAGCAGCCCTGTGCACCAGATGAAACATGTCATTCCGTTGTATTTTAATTTATAGCAAGTAGCGGCAATCTTTAATCATCTACAGTCAGATTTCGAACCAAGCCTGCTGAAAAAGCTGGGAAAAATTCCACCGTTGAGTAAAAACTATGAACAGCGTGACTTCTTAGGTCACCGAATTGACCTTGTACAAAAACAAGGTTGCTAAACGCAACGTTGGGCCTCATGTGACACAAACTGATAGGTACCAAATGCAGAGATTTAGCTCAACAGATTTACCTATTAAATGGCCAGAAACAGCTGTGACAAAAGCAGAAAAAAAAGTGTTGACGTCGTCAGTAAAACCATGGATGTATATACCTCCATGGTAAAACAAAAGAAGGTTGACATTAGCTATTTTGTGAACTAGTCAAGCACAATCATGTAAGTTGTCAACATAAATATTGGCCATATACACTTTGAACCAAACCATTTGCGATGCCATTGTTTGAATGCTGGCTTATTTCATTGTATCTGAAGACCCCAGACAGCTCAATAGTAAATTATTCAGTGCGTGGGTAAGACACTGGTCCTTCAGGAAGTTCTGTGTTCTAGATCTCAACTGTGTGCAGCGTGGTGTGGATATTGCAATTCCTTCATTTCATCATTATGTCTGCCTCGGCCAAGTCATACTCTGCACCAATGACCTCCTTGCTTTGCACAGAATGAAGAATCACAATGGCAATGTGCTGACTATTGTTGATATTGCAGCTCTATTGAATTTGGGAGGTAATATTGTCAAACTGAAGCGAATTGTTCAAGTTCTGTTTTAATCATAATCACCAGATCACCTTTCAGCAATGCCCAATGTCACTCAGCACTTCTTTGAAAACTCGATCGCCCAGGTTCTTGCTATCAGGGGAATTAAAAACTGTTCACTCAAGTGGGATCGGGTTACCCCGATTAAGTGTAAGTTACTTTATGCACAACAAGGTAATAAGTGCTAGGCACTTAAGTTTGATTTAAGAATGGATAAAAATCAACAGGTTGGATTTTGATGGAATTTAAAAAAAACTAAATGAGATATGAATTATTTGGGCCCAAATGTGCATGTTGAGTGTGCAATGCAAAGGTTGCTGCATGTAAGAAGTCTATAACGCAGTAAATGTGAATCTATACCATGCACAATGTCTAGAGCTCACGCTGTGATTTCCTTTTCAAATTTCAGAACTGCCATCGGAATACAAGAATATTTGACGTCATTAAGTTGATTGTCTTTCAGCGCCGCCCTGGTGGTGGGACTGCACCTGTGGCGCCACCTGAGGCCAGCCAGTGTACCTCTGTCAGCACCAACAATGTTTATCACATCCTTCGCCATGGCTTTCTCATTGGCAGGCTTTGTTTGTTTGTTATTGGCAAGAAAAGGCAGCGAACATAGCCAGCCGTGACAAACTACTTACATATACACACAAGCCAACTGATCAGCTTCCCTCGCTCGGGCTGGTTTGGAATTCTCAACAAATCTGCAGGACAAAGGCTTCCGTGTAACAGAGAGAATCTACGCCTATATTGTATTTACCTGATTTCAGTGATTTGACATTAAAAGTTTATATACCCCGGTACTGGATTAATTATAACTCAAAATTGAATTTTATCAGTAAAGTATACAAAGATAACTTTAGAAAAAACATATTATGTTATTTTTCGAATGACAAAGTTCACAAGCATGAAATGTTCTTCGGTGATCTTCTATATGGTGAGTTTTTCATGTTAGGTTCTCTCGAATATACATATGTATATTTTCAAAGGATATACTGGGCCTAATTGAGATACCCCATGCACTTCAATGAATTAAGTGCAACTGAATGACAGACGATCCAAAAGTAAAGACGGCAAATTGGAGTGATCCTGGGGCACTCTGTCACTGACCCATTTCATCGAATTATTCCTTATTGCTTTGAAGATTATCAAAGGAAAGCAAGCGTTTGTTAAGAGTCCCTTTCAATATGGCTGCTGTGCTGTGATATACACCAGTGCAACTCCTCTGGACACAGACTGACTTAACATGTAACATGGGAACATGACATGAAGCTCCCTTTTAGATGGTTTCTGTATACATGTTCTGGTTTCTGTGGATTCCTTGCAAACTTTGACATTCACTGAAGTCCACAGACTTTCCCAGATCCATACAGCACGCCCAACTCCCCTCAGTTCTGTTTTGTGTATCGTGTCAAACCCTCTTCACTGAAGAAACTCGGTAATCAACTCTTACTGTATCCATGCTGTATCAGAGGGACCTTGGTCTTTGATGTAAAAATCATTGAATTCCTCCAAATTAGAGCTCTGCCAAGAACACTTTGAAGGCTGGCCCTTTTTATTTCATTAATTTTTCTAGCAGCCTTGCTCATTGTGTTTTCATTGTGTTTTCCTAAGAAAAAGTAATGACGTTCAGATTACAAAAGATATACTTGAAAAAGTTAGAAACAGAACCAAACAAGCAGCCACTCGCACACGAAGTCTGACAAATGCGGAGATTCGTTTCACCTCAAAAACTCCCAAGTACACAGGCCGAGACGCTCGTGTCCCATCACTGGACTGCATGACTTGGTACTGGACTTGTCTTTTTTACGTCGTTCGTGTTTCTGGACTTAACCAGACAGATGAATTTCTCCTATGCAGTTTTATTTAATTTTTCCCCCTTTCTTTACTGTATATTTATAAAATTCTGAATGGAGGATGTAACAATCACGAAAATCTTCCTTTTTTTTCAATAAATATTTACAGTGGAACCCTACAATTAAGCTCACCCGATATTTAGATCATCTTGATTTTGTGATTTTCAGTGCTCTTATTTGTGGGGTTTTAGTGTCCTTTTTGAGTGAATTATACATATAGTGTGCCTTCCAAACATTCAGTGCACATGCTGAAGTTTATGTTAGCGCTGCATTCAGTTTAACTATTTATGATTTATTCAGCTTACAAAGGCTCTACATTGGCGATTGATGGGATAAACAAAATCCATTGGTTTATTATTGGCTGTTTATTGGTTGCACTTGTTTGTTTTTCACATTTATTCCTCAGCTTTAGGTTGTTTTCATGGCGTTTAGCACAACATTGGCCTCATTCTGTGTTCTTGCTTCTCTCATTCCTCTAGATCAGTGACAATGTGCTTTTTTTCTGACCCTTCGTTCCTTGCATTATGAGATGAGCCGACTACAGAGGCGGCGGTGCCCATGTTCATTAGGCCGTGGGCTCCATGATTAACCCTGGCCAGAGAGAGATGCGAGCCGTGCTAGGAGCCCCTCGTCCCAACATAAATCACCCCAGCACCCCAAACACTTGTTCCCATCCCTCAGCCCATGAAATATTAGAGCTTTCAACCAGACCATCCATACAATGCCCTTCTCTTTGTCGTGGGCATTTGCACCTCTGTATACTTATACCTCAGGTATACCAGGTGTATCTCAACGTCTACCTTTGATACCTTCTCAGGGTCTTCTACCAGGTATTTGTGTTTCTCTCATCTGCATTGCAGGGTTGCCTCCTAAAAGATAAGAGAACAGGATTTGGCAAGAGGTGTTTTAAGAAGCCACAAGTCACCCTCAAGATCAGCAACAGTTTATCACACACCAAGAGTGGCGGCTTCTCTGCAGTTTCCTTTAATTACTGATGCGGAAGACAGGGCTTTGTGGTGATGGGGCCGCATCAAACTCGGTCTTTCACCTTTGCACCCTCGTAATCTAGGGACCTGCTCTTCCACTTAACTCAGCCGACTTCAAAGACGCTCTCCTGTATGGAGGTAGAGGACGGAAGCACGTGCTCCTTGACTGCGCATGCCCAAACGTTGCAGACACCGACCGACAGGGGTCGCTGGCAACTAATGCGACATGGCGACGTCAGCTGGTCTGTCCTTGCACGTGCCACAGGTGCATTATGGGATATGGGACACAGGGAATGGAAATAATCATAGATCTCTTTATTGCTCACAATTTGTGTTCCCCCGTATATTTGTCAACTTGTGGAGTTTTATTGCTTCCAGACGTCGATTTCATGGGGGTTTACTCAATGCATGGCACCTGGATGACCCTGATTAATCTTTTTCTTGTTCCAAGACTGACTGTCTTTTGAGCAATTCTGTCTTATCCCCTATATTTCTGTATGTGTACAGTATAGTGGTCCACAATAAAAAAAAACACTCATCGTAATAATCAAAGTGATGTGGCTCATTATCTCTCTTTACCTTGTATAACATTTACTGGCAATGTAGCATGCATGTAATTCCTCTGCCCAACCGAAAAAAGACCTGCATGGACACCGGTGAGAACAACCAGATCACTGTGAATTAAAAATCTAGTTCATAATTTTCAAATCTCCCATTGATGAATGATGCAGAAGTCTGTTCGTGTCTTGTGAGCAAAGTTTCTCTCATCACTTCCTGGGCCATCCATCATCAACAGTAAATTGAGGGCGAATGCGAGTCAAAATGTGAGGTTCAGAACAAACCTGCAGTTCGGGTGATCGGTCAAACATTGACAGGAAGACGGAGACACAGGAGGGCAGTCATGGGACCACATTACTCCTGGTCACAAGAAGAAGAAAATTGCAATAACAAGGCCCTTGGTCTCCTTTAGGTAATGCACAATGACCGCTGTCAAATTAGAGAAGGTGCAGGCTCCATCTACAAGTGACAGGGTGTGCGCCAGGGAGCCGGGGTGAACCCAGCACTATGGAGCCAAGAGCATATGTATATGCCTGCAGTGGGGCCAGACTTTTAAGACAACACAACACCAAAACCAGCTCAACTTTATAAATTACAATGTCAAGAAGTTCAAGAATTAAGATCACATCGATATCAAAACCCATAGTTGCCGGAATGGTCATTATTGTCTTTATTTCACTATATATGTTTACATTTTGCTGCATGTAGGCGCCCGGATGTGACTTGGATCAGCAAACGACCTACACTTCCTGTATACAACCTAAGTCCCTGATTCACCAATTAGAGAGGTATACTGAGTGACTCATGCGCCTGACCAATTAGAAGTCGAGCAGGGTTCCAAACTAAACCCCAGTGTGTTTTGAGAGGCGCCGTTTCACCTGCAGAGGGCAGGGCTCGTCTTACTTATGCAAGACTGCACCCAGGTATTTTAAATGTCAGGAGAAAGTAAGAAAGAAAAACAAACAAGATTAGACAGACAGATTGATAGATAGTTAGATAGATAGATAGAAAGATAGATAGATAGAAAGATAGATAGATAGAAAGATAGATAGATAGATAGATAGATAGATAGATAGATATATAGATAGAAAGATAGATAGACAGACAGATAGATAGATAGATAGATGGATAGAAAGGTAGAAAGATAGAAAGATAGATAGATAGAATATCTTAAGTGATAAATAACTTCACTATTAAGATCACATCCGTAGCAATACTTGGTTAAATCTTGGATCTCTGTTCACCCAAGGTTAAATACATGACAGACTCCTCGGGTGAAGCAATGAAATACCTCCTTGGGACCATAGTGAAAGAAAACAATTTGTATCTTAAGACTTGTTAGGTGAGTTTGAGCTTGACAAAATGTGTATTTCATTAAAGCACAGTAGTGGGTGTCACTATTAGTTAAGCTATTGTTGGATTTGTTGTGCTATTTTTGGAATGTGTACTAGATACAACAGAGAACAGTACACCAATGAATCATACCATCAATATACTCCCACATAGATCAACAGCAAAACAGCCAGCCCCATAAAGACAGCAATTTGTAATACAAAATCCATATATTGTGGGCTGCTATTGCTACTGATGCCACGTGCTCTTCTGAAATGGTCTTCCCAGCCAGCGAACCATGCTTAAGGAATAGCTGTAAAACTTTCCAGTTTGTCTCCCTCTATTAAGATGAGGGGGTTTGTTGCAAAATGCCCTGCTGATCAAAGCTGACCCCAGAAACCCAGCCTCTGATACGGCAGTTAACCCTGCATTATGAGGGCCTCCTCTGGTCACATCCCACAGAGCTGCAGATATGATGCTAGCTAGCTTTGACTCCTATATCTGTGGTCATAATAGTAACCAATACAAGAGATGTGTACAGGTATAAAGGTAACAGATCCATCTCTGGTCTACTGAATCAGTGAATCAAAAATATATTTGCTGCAGCACCAGACAGTGGCGGCACCATGGGGGGGGGGGGGGTCAAAAATAAATATTTAAAGTTTCGGATGACCTCCAAAGCTACAGCTGCCGCATCCACTATACTAAATAACTATGAGGGTGGGGGCATATTTTGATTATTCTTGTACACTGTACTTGTAAATTGTTGTGAAAGTGCCGGTTCAGTAGAAATTCTTGACACGTTTAGGGTAAGTATCTAAAATAATTTATTTAAGAGAACGAGGGAAATATCATAATTTTTGAATGATTACTTTGATTATCCAGTTACATTTACATTTAGGTCTGTATAATATAAAGTTCCAAGTGGATTTCACTGTAAATTTACTGACATAACCTGTGTATTGCAATACAAAAATCTACCTGGATGCAGCAGCCACTGGCATCTGGAGCATGCAAAAATCAGCAGAGGGCGTGCAGCATCCTCCCAGTCTAGGGGCACCCCTTTGCCCCGTTTTACCTCTTCCACCCCCTCACCTGTCAGGTGTCCCAGGTGGTCTAGTGGTTAGGATTCGGCGCTCTCACCGCCGCGGCCGGGGTTCGATTCCCCGTCTGGGAATTACACATTTTCTTAATTTTTCAAAAATTTTACATAGAAATTATAAGCAGCCAGTGTTGTGTTTTAGCCTGAATTTAAATATATATCTTTACAGTAATAGTAGGCCGTATTTTGTGTTAGATACAAGGCCTTTTTTAGAAATTGGTAAAGGGTGGGGGGGGGGGGGGCAGCATGAAGGCATTGCATGCACTGGGGGAATTGAAATTTGGTTTTCGACCAAAGGAAAGGGCATCTAGGATGAACTAGTATATTGATTCAACATGACCCAATTATTGCCCCCTTAATACGCCACTGGTAACATAATATTTAGATTTTTGTCATTACACTATATTCATTAAATTTCATCATGGACGTCCATGATTTCATCATATAATATGGTGTAAATTTAGCAGCAATGGTCAGGCACGCCTTTTTAAAACAAGAAGTCGAGTTGCGTCTTTAAAGTTTTTGTTCAAAGAGATATATGACGGTCCCAAAGGACACAAGAGGACACATTACGCCGGGTGATGTCACCCGTCAGATAAGATAAGTGAGTCTAGGGCATGAGGAATGGGGTCTTACGAGGGATTACGTGCTAGGGCGGTCATGGGTGACAGGCGTCCGTTGCTTGGCGTCGACCGTGTCAGTCGGCACTTTGTCGTGTCATCCCGGCCGCCGAATCGATCTTGCCCCGTCCTTGCCCCGCGGCCTCTTCACAGGTATCCCCCGCTGCTCTTCACTTGACCCCTGGGGTGTCTGCCAACCAAATCTCGTTGCCTTCTTTGCCTTATATTCCCCAGGATTAAAGTCACAGGGATCTGTACCCCTTTATGGTCCTTGATCCAGCATATAGAGTTTCAAGACCATCAATTGAGCACAGGGTTGTCTTTCACACTCTCCTTCACCGACACACTGGATAAATCACGGACCCAGGTCAGCCGGGTGATCATATTAAAAGAGTTCTACAACTTGTGGGAGAATGGTCACTGCAGGGGTGACGCCCCTCGCCCCCATTCAAAGGACACAGCACAGATCCAAACCGTATCATGCTGAGTATAGACCTGTACATTATAGAGCTAAAAATGGCTGAAATTGGCTTGCGTAAATTCTAATGATCTCAGAATTTTGGTAATGGCGGATCTTTAATACAAAAGTTATCAGTGCTGATCAATATGGTGGAAATAATTTTAAATACGGTCTGTCATTTATATTTCTGGTGCAAAATAGCACGAGGAAGCAACCATTTTCCCCCAAATTCTGCTGGTATTTTAGTGAGCAGCAATTAGACGGAATGGTCTTAATATTAATCTGAGTAATACATAAGTCTTTTCTGTAAGAACACACGTGTACACACAAAGCTTCAGATGTCGGTTGCCAGATCCACAGATTTACTCAACTTCAACAAGTTCACTCTCATTATTGGCTTAGGCCTATATTGTGCATAGGAATGAAATAGGAAGTTCTAGTACTATGCAACGTATATAATGCTGGTGCAAATGTTTACCCTTGATTTACTCCTTTCATGTCCTAACCCACAAGCCAAGAGGATTCAGTGATGTTTACACTTCACACATTAAGAAGGTAATTTGTGAGTGGACACGTGTGCTTGGAGATTTCAAGGAGATTGTTTTGGTATATCCTTCAAGGGGGGGGGGGAATCTACTTCTTGAGATTGCTCGCCTCCTCCCCAACCCTTCAGTGATCCCAGTCAAGCTGTAATATCATTGTGACTCCATGGTACTATAAATATAGCAAAAATAATAAAAATATCATCTAGATCCTAAATAAATTTCTCGAAGATTTATACAACAATGAAATCTCATAGTTAACAATCAATAGCTGAATAAAAAATATTTAATTTAATCAAACTGTCTTCTAGTTTTGAATGTAGGAATTACGCATGAGCCAATAATTATGATAGGGAGTTAATCCAGCATATTGATAAATCAACAAAATTCAGCCATATTATCCTTAATATTATTCTTTGTTGGTTCTTACTCTCTTAAGTGGTGTTGAGGTGTGAATATTCTCCCCTCAGGTCTTGATGGCAGGTCTTGATGGGATCTTATCTGCCCCAGGACAAATGTCTGTTGAGCACGTGTCGTCATGGAGATGCCCTTGTGACCGTGTAAACAACGCCACCCACGTGACGGAGCCACCAATGACCTTGGAGGATTTTATTTGCTGTTAAGTGTGTTCTAGTGACTTTCTGGCCATCCACATAGTTCACTTGCTCAATCTCCCAGAGCCACGAGAGGTTTTTAGTCTGTAATCACATTTGAACACATGTGCTGTGGAGTTGAGCTGATGAAAGGTACTATCGAGGAAGCTTTCGAAGGAGAGGGGGGGGGGGGGAGGGGGTAGGAAAGAGAACTGGCAGTGAAAGATGACAGAGAGAAACACTTGGGAAAGAGAAATAATAGAGAAATGGCTGAGAGATATTATAAATAAACTGCATGAAACAAAAGGCAAAGAGAATATGCAAAGAGAAATGACAGAACAGAAAAGGTAAATAGAAATTACCAACTACATTGTACATATATAGAGAACTGGTACAGACAACTATTGCATTGTATTGGTACTGGGTAAGGTACAGCAAGAACTGTAAGGATAGTCCATTACGACGCATGAAGATTGCAATGAAAGAAAACAATGCACCCCTACTGCAGTGGCGTAACGCTGCAATGACTTGAGAGGGTCTGTGGAGGAGACTGGGCAAAGAGAACGGGCAAACAGGGATGGCAAGGATAAATTAATATCAACAGAGATTGCAAAGAGACATGACAGCAAAGAGATCAAGCAGAACAGCAGAGGGAGCTAGTGAAGAGAAATTACATTGAGATTTACTTGAAGGAACTAGGGATTCAAGGATTGTGGGACCATTAGGCCTACTTGGTGATAGAGGTGATCAAGGATGGAGAGGACCAGACTCACAGTTGACGTGCCCTCTGCAGACAGCCCACTTCAAACACTTGGGGCCCCTGCGACCGCACAAGTGGAGGGCAGGGGTGCTCCTATCACCCTCTATATCACCCCTTGCTTCCCGGCTTCCTGCCTCCCTCCCTACCTTTAAGTTTATGGTATATATATCCATATTAAAGTTATTTCTGTTTGTAATTATTGCTCTGCTACTGAGCTCATCATGCAGCACCAAAACTAAAATTTCTAGTGTTTAGTAAATACTACACAATTAAGTCCCTCAAAACATATGTGTAGTAAGCTATAACAGTCCACTATAATGCGAGCTAAGCAGATTTTCAAGTTGATGATTTGGTACTGGTATTATTCAAAGATGGACATGTAAATCGTCGGCTGATACCAGTGTTTTAAAATCAATCTCGAGACGATCGAAATATTACATCACTAAATTATTTATCTGGCAATTATCACTTCCACAACCTCTCCTAGGGGGCGTGTCAAAATGTACTGGTGTCATAAATTTATCTTTTCAGTTTATTAGGCTTTATCTAAGTAGCATTACGCTAGAATAATGATCTATTATCGTTACAAGATCATATCAAGCTGGATTACAACATATTACGCAACTGCATCTCGGTAGCCACTTGGTCCTGATGCAGAGAAACAAGATAACGACCATCTGGGAAGATATTATCACAAAAAACACAGGGTATTTTGGGGCTGTCCATCAAGATATTAGGTGTCAGGTAAATGCTGATAAAACATTTGTGTAAATTTGATGCATGTAACCTCTGCTTTTTCGTGAGCCCGTGAGAAAGTGAGATGGGGAGGGGTTACAGATTATGTCAAGGCAAACTTAGGATCTTCCTATACTTAAATGGACACTGAACAGTACATTTCTTCACAAAACATTTCATAGCCGCAAATATTAAAATACAGTGTATGTAATATCATAATGCTTTGTAGCTCTTTGTGCAATAGGCTATGTGTTTTATGTGGCCCATGCAGCTTGCAGTACCTTTCCTGGGTGGCAGCTTGTGATTTCACCAAATATTTTAACCAAATATCATATGTATATATAATTTTATTGACTACCTCAATATCATGAATTGATACATGCGTCAAATGTCTTTGATTCTACCATTCTGTTAGCCTATAGAGAAGATTTAATTTTCCACTATCACTTCCAAAACTAAATTATACAAACAGTGAGAATAGCTCAAGTTTATAGCAATTGTAAAATTCTATTTTTTATTATTGCTTCAAGGGGCGAGGCAAATCAAAGAGGATAAGGCTTATAAATTTTGAGGTGGGCACTGGAACTGACTGGTAGACTGGAGTAATTTATGAAGTGCGAAAGTCATCATTTGGGGCTTATGAGCCGACAGACTGACAGGACCATCTGTGTGGGTCAGAAATACATACAACAGAGCATGAATGCTGTCGTGACATGTTTTGTTTTCCAGTGTCGTCTGCAGACAAAAACGAATGTAAACAGCGTTACGAGTGTGACGTATGGGCCACACACGTCGATCACAAAGCTAAACTAACTGCTCCCTTCAAAATTTTATGTCGTTTTCGTTTGTTGGCCCAGCGGGCACAGTCTCCTGTACTCTCGTGCTTCCTGCCATCTTCGAACTTGTCATAATAAACAGCTACAATGAACACGTAAACAATGCTGTAGGGCCAGGTAGATTGTGACGTCGGCACACGTGGTTGACGTTAGCAACAGACGCGGCGTGTGCGCCAGATGTCCGTCCGAGACCGGCCGGCCGAGCGCCATTTTTTGTTCCTTTAGCTTTTTTAGACCTTCTCAAAAACAGTGGAACTCTGAGGAAGAGCAGGGAAGGATTTAATATCATGGATCTTCAAGAATGTATTAGATACTGCTACTATCACTCAAATTCATTGTAGGCCTATCACACTTTAAAAATTCAGCCCATGTGTAACCTTATTTGATGAATTAAACTTGTAAGTATTTAAATCAAAACCCACCTCTAGGCCTAGTTTTCTGAAGGCAGCAGGCATAGTCATTTTAATCTATCATTCACCTGCATGGCATAAGGCGAAAGTATTTCAAATTGAAATTCGAAATTTTACAAGCAGGGGGTGTCTATATATTTTAGCTTTTTTCTTTGGACAAAAAACAAAAATCCTGACTTTCCCATACGTATAAATCAGGCTGAGGTCATAAAACTTTCTCTGTTAATTAATTTTTTTCATATTACCCACGCATACCTTGATTTAATCGGTTTCTTTGACTTTAGTGCAACAACAAACCGACTGTCCAATAGCTAAAAAAACCATAGGCTGCTGCAGCAGCATACCTTCGGCAGCCTATCAAGACGCGAAACTTGTGGTGAAATAAATGCTGGATGATGGGGTAGTCAACCTAGTGGCGACTTCTAGCGTTATTCCAAGAGAGTGCGTTCCAATGCTCTTTGGTAATGGGGGGGGGGGGGAGAACCTAGGAGACAATTCTACCTTCATCAGTGGCATAGCTGGACCTTCTGGAATGTGGGGGGCCAGGGTCCAAATCAGGGGGGCCGACTAAAATATTTATATTCGATATATATATATATATATAGATTTTTATTGACAGCTAAATATCAAATTGATACATGTGTCAGCATGACAAGATAATAAATGGCAAAAAATAAAAAGACAATAGAAATACATGGATAAACAGTTAAAATAGTTAAATAAAAAGAGATATATTATGACTAATACTAATCAACCCTACATAGTCTGTCTAAGAAATTCTAAAGCATCCGGAACTAAACAAATAATAGTAATAATATTGTTTAAAAAAGCACCAACAAATAGTTTTAGAACAATTCAGGTTCAATAACAATACTAAACACTAAGCATAAGATATATAGATATATATATATATATACATGATGTACTCTTGACAGTTATCAACATGGTAAACAATGTGAAGTGATATACAATATGAGATGGGAATGTTGACATACAATATGAAGTGACATACAATATGAAGTGACATACAATAGTAGATATTTACAAATATACAAATGTACAAATTCATACACACATGGAAGCAGTTTCATTAATGTGCTGCCAGCCACTCAGTTCTAGGAGACATTAAATTACTATTTATATAAAACATTTATATTTTACTGTCTAATTTTAATGCTACCTGTAGAAATTTACCAAGAGCAAAGTTAAGGTTAGTGTTCTTAGTTGTTAATATTTGTAAGAATTGTTCAGCTGGATCGAAAACGGTAAAGCCCTTGACGTATTTAAAGGGTGCGGCATAAAAACTTGCACCAGCAGCTACTGCTACCTCTTTTGTTATTACCTCAATTGACTGTAATCGCATGCAGCTGCAATCATACACACGAAAGTAATAATTGTCCTAAATTATGTTTATAAATATATTGTCGTTTTTCCTCAAGAATTATAGATAATATGGATCTAAATATAGCACATGCACACTTATCACACCTTCGGGTGATTTTCACCTCGGCTTTTGCAATATAAGCATTAGATTATGTCACTAATCATACAGATGTGTTACAGACACCTTTCTTGACCTTTGCCGCCAAAAATAGGGAAAACAGATTAATTTTTAATAAGAAGGTAGAGCATTGACACTTTTGAGGCGGAAAGTGCCATTTTGGATTTTGGTCAATTTTCTGTCTTTTCTGTCTAATTAACTGGCCAATCCTCCTGAAAATCATGTGATTATTTCGAGATTAGTTGTAAATTCAAAAAGTCCCTCTGGAATGCCATTATATTTCTCTGTTTTAATTTCATGACCTTGCTGAATCAAAACTGGAACCAACCTTCTTATCATCTAATACCTTGATATATATATGCACATATAAAAAACATTGAAGGAGGATTCTGTGCAAATATTATATTTTCTATGGCTTCAGAGGTGTAGTAACTAGGAAATATCTAATTTGTAAACTTTCTGCAACTAGAGACACCATGCAAGCAGACAGAAATTTGACTTTTGTGATGTGTATCACTCAGAACAAGCCCTGCAGCATACACCCTCTCAATAATTCAGATACTGATATTGTCTAACATTATAAGATCAAAAATATCACAATGACCAATTGCTTATACCCCTAACTAAATGTGGCATTTGAGTAACCTAGAGCTATCCCGAAAGTAGAGATGCCTTGTGCAAGTTTTTAGGCCGCACCCTGTACAAGCAATTTGGAATAAGTTTAAGCAGATATCATTCCATTTTTTACACCTCATTAAACAATGAAACTCATCTTCTGCTTGGTTCAGATTGCATTTTTCACAAATTCTTTCATCTGCAGGAACATAAGGACGTTTGTGTCTGCTTAATTCAATATTAAGGTTTTGTGAGCTTAGTCTAAAATGTGCTATATTTCAATAGACAGATTTGGGTAGGGTATAATTCAGATAGGGCTCTAAGGTTTTGTATGTTCTGAGTTTTGGGTTTAGCGTACTATCATTTATCTCAGTGAGCATCTTAGTATGAGCCTATTCGAACAAGGATAAAATGTGCTTGTCTATGCTGGAATTGTCAGAATCTGTATCTAGAGTTTCTGTGACTTTATAAAGTCTTGTAAGCCAGCAAGGAACACCTCTTTGATGTCACTTAGTCTGAATGTCATAACAGCTACGTAAGAGCAAGGGGCATGTATTTGACCTTAGCCTGCCTAGAAATTTGATTGCTGAAGCATGTTGTCTGACTATCAGTGGAAATCTACCTGTATCAGCCAGAATGGCAAGTGTTGAAGTTTGACACCTAACACTGAGCAGGTTTTTAAGGAAACGGACTTGTATTTTCTCGAGAGCATTAATTTGCTTCTCTTGGAACCATATTTCACTATTGTATTCAAGTATTGGTAATATATATGTGTCAAACATTTAATACTCAATTTTGCTGGTAGATAGCCAACTGTAGACTTTGTCTTTTCTTTAAGAGCATACATAGCTTTTTGTGCTTGTGTTGTCAAATGCTCATACATTACTTTGTGTATGTTGCTAGAATTACTAATTACATGACCCAAATATTTGTATGAATTAACTATATCTAATTTCTCATTTTCAATAATGAAATTATGATTCTTGGGCTGTACATTTGCCAGATTTATGAAAGATCATAACTTTGCTCTTCTGAGAGTTAATTATTAGATGCCACTTTCTACAATAAGCTTCTAGATCTTTTAATAGAGTCTGCATTCCATCAGCACTTTCTGAAATTAGGACAAGATCATCAGCATATAGTAGATGAGTGTATGTTGTCCCATATATTGTTACTCCACAGTTCTGATCTAGGTATTCACACATGTCTGATAAATACAGATTAAATAGCTTGGGACTGACTATCCCACCTTGGAGAACGCCATGGGTACTATCATTTTTTGTCCCTAGTTCACCATGCCATCGAACTTTAGCACTAGACATGTTGAACATACTTTGTATTATTTTTACAAGCTTTCCGCCATAGCCTATTTTTAACATTTTATAATACAGGAATGATCGGTTGACAAAGTCAAAAGCTTTCGAAAAGTCTATAAAAGTTATAAATAGGGTTTTACGAATGATTTATGGTAAGATATGATTGTGTCTAATATGAATACATTATCACTAGTTCTGCAACCCTTACTAAAACCAAATTGATTGGGATCTACAATGTTTGTAGCTTCACTTTGAAAGGCTAATCTCTTATTTAAAATGGCTTCAAATATTTTACCCATACATGCCATTAGAGTCAGTTTGCGATAGTTATAGTATATATATATATAGCACATATATATTATCACACTCAGCCGTTATCGAATTTGAAATGCAATATCCAGTGATAGACCTCACACAAATTTATTATATATACCCAAACAGTGGAAGAACTTTAAAGAACTATTGTCAAGGCAAAAGTAAGATTAACTAACTTTGTTAAATGCATCCTATAGCACCATTCTACGCACGATTCAGCATGTAATTTAAATGTCTGTATAGTTAATTGTAAATGTAAGGACATTTGCTAATACAGTATGTGTATGTAGGTACCTCCCTGATTACCTTGTTCCACATTAAATTCAGTAAAGTGTTCAGTAATATTGCTAAAAATGTTATTTTCCCTAGAGGTGTCAATTAACGTACAAAAATAGACTGTATCATTATTACTTTTAAATTTAGTTTATGTACTACACTGTAAAACTGTTACTGTAAAATTTACAGCAACTTGCTGGCAGCAGAGTTGCCAGTAACTTGCTGTAGCTTTTACAGCAAGAAATCATGTTGCTGTAATTTTGCATTGCATCAAGTTGCTGTAAATTTTACAGTTAATCACATGTTGCTGTTATAGAACCTGTTTAAAATGTAATCTGAATGAAGTTGAAGATGAAATACACTGTCTTGTGACCTGTCCATGCTACTCTTTATTTCGAGAAAATCTAAATACAATAGCAAGGAAATATATTGGTAACTATAATACACTTAACAACATGGGAAAATTTAAAGCCATAATGATATCCAAGGAGCCTGAGGTGCTGATAAACCTAGGAAAATTTCTTTTACAAGCTGATGTTTAAACAATGCCTTCATCCGTCTACAAAAATTGCGCAGTCATATATATCTTGAAATTTAAAACTGCCTACATGAACTGCCATGATGAAAACTCTTTGTGATTTTGTTTTCTAGAAGTGAAGTCATATAATCTCTGTAAATATATACATATATACTTCCTATTAATTAATATATATTTAGCTCTATTTTGAAGTAAAATCATTCTGTAAATAGTTATATCGTACACATTATGTAAGGAATGTATTTTGTCGAAATATGTTAATATGTAATATATATTATATGTAAAATATAACTGTGTTTATGATACAAGCTGTATGTATGAAAGTCTCTGATTGAATTTTATAAGGAATGGATAAACAGCTAAACTAATGTTAACTTCTATGTAAATACTTTAATTTGGTGGCTGGAACCGTCTGTAACTATAGTCTTTGTTGTATTCCCTTTTTTAAATTTTTTTATTTTTTCTAATTGCTTTTATTTCTTTTTATCTTTTGTACTTGTGACATATGTCTTTTCTGACATCTTCCGTCAATAAAAATTATATATATATATATATTTAATTTAGCATTGCGCAACAATTTGCTGTAAATTTTACAGTTAATCACATGTTGCTGTAATTCAGCAAACCAACAAGTTGCTGTAAATTTTACATCAAGGAGAACACTGTAATTTAACCATACAACAGGTTGTTGTAAATCCTACAGTAGTCTGAAATTTTACTGTATTTTGTTCACATCCAGTAGCTGTAGCCAGTAGCTGTAGCCATTCCAGTATGCTCATTTTTTATATTTTTTTGCATCCATGATATGACTAAATAAATGTTATCTCCAGCACCATACAGTTATACATCTGGGTAATAGGGCAACTGATCAAACAAAATGATAGCAATTCATTTAGTACAATTTTATCCTTTATTCAAGCATTGTCACACATATTTAATAATACATAATATGATGCAACAATACAAATACTTCAGCTATATCACATTTCGTATCACAATAGTACAAATACTAATACCTCAGTCAAGTCACACTTAGTATCACAATAGTACAATTTCCAAAAATACAGGAAAGTTAATCACAGACATTTGGCATAAAATCAAGTGCCAGAATAAATAACAATATATATAGTTTTATTGATAAACTGGATATCAGGAATTGATACATGTGTCATATATAACATTACAAAACAAACTTACAAAACATACAACATTACAAAACTAAGTCTAGTGTCTACATCTACTCTAGTGTATACAATAATACTTACAGTTACTGATACTAATACCTCTTAAAGGTAACAGCAATAATACTCATAAGGCAATCATAGGAAGTCCAGAGAATGATTGCATAATATGCCAAGTCATAAAATATCTACATTTCTGGATTGTTGAATTAACCAAAAAACTGCATAATAAAAACTAAAAAAAATAACATGCGATCTGGGATGAGAAATAGGTTTCCACAGAAAAATGAGTAAATCTATTGGAAATATGTTATTTTAATTGTCAGTCCATTTAAAGGTGTCCTTCCCAGGATTGCGCAGCAATGTTGCTTACGAGAGTAGCCACGATTTGGCTCACTTGCGATTTTTATCGCGGAATCTGTTTCCCATTTTTTGTTGTTTTCTTCATGGAGCACTTAGACCCCTCACCGGGTTGATGCCAAAGAAACACCTGTAAATCAAAATAACATTTATAAGTAATTGGCAATAATGAAGTATTGAGATTTAATCATAGATTTGTATTTAATCATAACGTTCCTTTAACTTTGGTTTGAGTTTAGAGAAGATAGACTTAGGCAAATTTGACTAAAGCAAGGTTCCGAGTGACACAAACTTCCAAATAGCTCACCTCTGAAAGAATTCAAGTGCGATCACAGCACCTTCTTGATACTGCAAATTGAATACGTAATACGATGCAAATAAAGCTGCCAATCCTGATGTAGCTGATGATGAGGTGTTGCCCTGAATGGCTATCTTGCCCTCAATGGAAACCATCCACTTACTGGCAGTGCACATGGAGTTTCCTGCAATAAATACAATCAGTAAAATATTACACTGCAACATCTAAAGATGTACTAACAAGACTAAATTCAACTTATGATAGGTCAGTCTGTCTTTTTAAGTGTCAACCACAGGCGCCCTCCAGCAGAGGCTGGTGTGTCCAGACATATATTATATCTTTACAACGCACTGATGCTAGCTGGACGGCGCCTTTGTGTCAACTATGAGGGTTACATTACATACATACCAATGTTTATTATTCAAATCCAATTTTTTACAATTGAATAGTGAAAATAAATTTTAAAACATCTTTACTCATCAATGATGAAAAACCATTTACCAAGTAAAATGAGGCAAGGTGAGCTTGGCAAGTCCTCCAACGTCAAGTCTCTCGATGATGTGGTGACCTGCAAGTTAAGTATACAAACACTAGTTATGCTTTTATATGGTTGGTTTACATGTATCAACACAAATGTTAATTATATTAATGGTAACAAACTTACATATTCCACTGCCTCAAGTGACATATTTTCATCAATGTTATGAATGATATCTCTGATTTCCTTTTTATTTGCACTGCCTCGACTTCTAAAATATGACAAAATGTCCTGGCCCCGTTTATTTAAAGCCTGCATCAAGCATCAATGCCTGTCAGCATTTCAAAATGTTGAAACAGGCCGTGCGGGGTCATCAGCAGAGGCCACATCTGTCCCAACTCATCAATGTCTATATGGGAGGTGTTTGATTAATGTGCTGTCTTTGCGCATAATAAGTTAATGCCATCATACTAGTGGTCTGACTAGTCACCATGGTGGGACCAGTTCTTGCCACTACTGATAGGATCTCAGTTTTCTTTGCCTCCAGTGTATCTTCAGTCTCACCATCAGGCAAATCCAAGGGCTGCCAGCTGATGCAGCCATATGAATCTGGTGTACGGTTTCGTTGCTTTGGTTCTACACCAGTGCTTGCCGAGCGAGGCTTATGAAGCCTGGCGAGCATGTTGTTTCTGTTTAGGTGCTCAACCCTGCATTTTAGTTGATTCAGTAGAGAAGCATAGCCAGTCCCAAGTTTGTTCCCTTCCAATGTCACATCCATCAGACTAGATGGATACAGACCAACAACCTTTTGCACTATCACAAGGCACTGTGATCGAGTGGGGTTCACTTGAAATACCCGCATAGCATCGACAATCTTCCGGACAAGAGTTCTGCGATCCGCAGGTCCTGGCCTGTTCCCACTGCATAGAACTTGTTTTAGTGTAGATGGAAGGCTGTCCCATGGTACAGAGAAGTCTGATGTCTATGAGGAAATGCGCGATGGTGAAGACTGTATAGAAGTACGAGTCAATGAGATTCGTCCTGGGGAGCTTGTGACAGGGGAATCAAGGCACATAGAATTTAACCGTGGTGAATCTGGACAGGCTGAACACAAAGCAGACATCATCCGAGCTGCTGATTGCGACACAATGGATCAAGTGTGGCATGGTCTGAAAGAAAACAAATAATCGATTAGATTTCTATCAAACAAATGATACCTAACCACTTTAATAATTAGATTTGTAATAATAAGATGCTTACTTTCATTACTCCATGCCGTAAGCAGTTTTCGGATCTGAATGAGATTTAGCACATCAGTCAGATCACTCTCATTTACAAACTTCAGGTCTTCAACGTGTAGTCCTGTATCTTGCAGCTTATTCAAAATATTACTTAAGGTGTCATCATTCACAGATGGCAGCACTCTCTGTATGGCATCTTGAAGAGTCTGTGCCATTTTTCTGCTTCTCAGCAAAAATCTTCAAAATACAATGAATGATGCAGGTTTATCAATTTTTTGTCATGCAAGATATTCTGGTATAATGGATAATAACAAGTATGCTATCAATGTTGCAACACTTGTAATTTGGTGTCACGTTTTCAATCATACAATAGACACCCACATCAGACAGGTACACAGAATGCAATTGTTTTAGTATGAAGTACACTTTCAAACCTGAGTGAACCAGTGCTAATACAATCTTCCCAAATATAACACCCTCATCTGTAATTGATAGAGGCACTAAGATTTTTTTTTTGTAAAGAGTGCCTTTGTACCTTATGGCATTACATACAACTGTATCAGCAGAATCAAAATCAAAAGAAAAACGGCATTTGTTATTTTTACATCATAGAGATCCTGATAAAAATCTATGGCATACTACTGTCTATGGGAACTGAATAACATGCCTAAATGTCATACAAGTAAGAATTTTTCCTAATACAACAATGTGGGAAACACGGACCTTGCATCTCAGATAGATTACATGGTTGGAACTACTGTTATTGTGTAAAGAATAGTATTGTGGAAATGTTTTACATGTGGCACCAAGCGATAACATTTTGGATTATGTATAAGGCCTCTGCTCAGTAGTGCAAAAATGATGAAGCCTTTGATATCATATTTAGTCTCACATCAAATAAAGTTATACTACTAATTCTACAGTTGTTATTCATATTTATATTATATTTAGTAGATGTTGTGAGCATTCTCTGAAAATTTGAGGCAAATCAATTGGGCCGTTTTGATTTTATAACAAAATGAACAGCAGAAAAATGGCATTTTTTTAAAGTTTTTAGTGGGTCATTTTGAAGTTGGTTGAATATCATTGATTATTTCAATAATTCATGCTAATAATTAAATATTTCAAACTAACATTTTCTAATGCATTTTAAGTGTATTATTCTAAACAAAGAATTTTGCATTGATTCATTGCTCTGCCTGTACACTGTTCATCTTACAAAACTGACTCTCCATTCTAAACATAAGAAAAGTCCAGATTAAATTTTTATCGAAACTAGTCTAGCATATACACTGTAGATTGTTGCAATTTTTCTGAAAGATGGCAATAATAGTTGTGAAAATATCTGTAGCTCAAATTTTAATTTAGCTTTTCCCCTGTATCACTGGTAATCATCAAACAGTGTACAGCTTATTTTGTCCCCCATCATTATGCTCCATTCATAACTCAGAAAAAAGATTATAGCTAAATCATGGTGTTATATATTTTATCATTCTAGACTATGTACAAAGTTACTTATGTTTACAGGATAGTTAGAGCCCAACTAAAGTAGAAAATGGATATCCCAAGCGTTATGCCTAATTGTCAATGCTCTGAAATCCTCTGCCCCAGCCCATAAACTAAACATTCCTTTCACAAAATAATCCAATTAATCAAAATAATCAAATTAAAGGACTGAGCGACCGTTAAACTTGTGCTATAGGCCAAAATAGAACAAGAATATCATTAATTTGCGGCTTCTAGAAGTGATTGTTCAATTGTTTTAACTTTTATATAACAGATTCATGAGCATTACCGTATATCAGCTAAAAGAAATGAAACTTACAATAGTACTAATACGAAAATTGCAGGTTGTGAGTTTCTAAGAATTAACTTACAAAAACCTCAAATTTAACACTTGGGACATGTCACACTCAGGTTTGCACCAGGCCACAAATGTACTCTACTATTAGAAAATTCAGTAATGCTGTAATAAGTGTAATAAAATGTTTAATTTAAAAAATATCCTCAACATATAAAGTTATGATCCTTATAGAAATATTATAGTGAGTGCAGTATGAGCAAATGAACAGAATGGTGGTGGGATGATGCTATTGTAGCATATCTAGGCCAAGGGCCTATTTGCAGTTGGTTAATTTCAAGATTGCAATAATTACAATTTGTTTGGTTTGTCTGACTTGGATGTCCAGAATGGGAAATCTGGAATGGGGGGGGGGGGGCACTGGGGGCCAAGGTTTTGGCTGGGGGAGGGGGGGGGGCACGCCCCCTCCCCCTCCCCATGGCTACGCCACAGACCTTAATGTTGATGCACAGCCATACTGCAGTTTTAGGCCTATACCATGGTCAAACAATGTTTGGCCTATACATATACTTTTTTCGAATGTTTGCACACAAATTGAAATAATGAAATATCAGTAATGAGTAATTCAGACAAATGTGTAATGTGTATGACAATAATATTAAATATTGTATGTATTATTTATGCGCATGATGTGTGTATTTGCATTAAAAAAAAATTTATTTTCTTTTCTTTTTTAGCATTTGCATTTACATGCACTGGGCCTAATCTTCATGTATTACCTTCTTCGAGGTGACGCCACTAGTCAGTCAAAGTCCGCCAGAAGTCGCTGGTGATGCCATTCAGTGGCGTAGACTGGATGGAACCCTGAAGGGTTTCAATAGTTTCTAAAAATCCTCCGCAGTTTTGTATATCTTATACTTTTTTAGTTTACTTATGTTATGATAGTGCCATGGCTGAACTACCACAATGTACAAAACGGAGGCATGTGTTTTTCTTTTTCTTTTTTTTTTCTTTGGAAGACATCGGCAATCAGACAAAAAATACCAACAAACAAGAAAATTACAACATACCTACTAGTCATAACTTGCTGTCGGGTATATTGGAGCTGGATCCCTAATTTATAGAGTATATATGCCATTATGAATACTCTATAATTACTGTATTCTAAGAATGTGTGTTTGATAATCTTTGATATTAATTTTAAATCGATTTTTCGGAATTGTAGGTTTGGGTACCAGAAATATTATGAAATCAGCCTAAATAAGTTCCTGACTCAACCTTGGATGCAATAGTCACTCCACCTTAACCAGGAATGTACCACGCAGTGGATTAGTCTACTACGAATTACGCATATATCTCATTAGGTGACAAATTCAAAATTCCGGCGAGATCACCCACGCGTGGCCCGAAGGAATGAGCTCACGGGGGGCCCTGTTGGGGCAAAAGAAGAATAACCAGAAGATCAACAAAAAAAATAATAATAAAGAAAAAGGGCTTTATGACACTTTAAGTTTGAAATAGATCATACTGGATTTTTTTTTATATTAAGCCACTAAATTTTATTGATGAACAATTGCTCAAGGTTTAGACGTCTACCTACAAGTCTTTCAGACACAGATTTAAAAATATTGTTTTTTTTTTAAATATTATTAAATATATAAAACGCATGTATTACAGTTACAATACCTATATCCCCATTTTTACAAGGTTTACCTTTCCTTTCTGTCAGTCTCTCGCCTGTGCTTTCAGTTTCACTGAAGCCTGACGACCTACTTAGAAAATACACATGATTGAAAACCCGTCGGGGCCCCTTGCTTTCACCTGGTGACGTCGTGCATGCATGGCGGCGATGTAAGTTGGTCTAGCCAAGCGTAGCGCAGCGCATTTTCACAGAAGGCTTGGACCGTATACAAGCTTTACATCTTCAGGAGCGAAAATGTGGTGCAAAATATTCCTGTGTGCTTTGCTGTGCCATTTAGGTGAGTGATTTTATTATGAATATCATTGATGCAAATGCGCGTCATCTCACCTGAGTTGATTACAGGTGTTTTGTTTGAAGTCAGCCGCGAACCCCCCTGTGTAACATCTGAATAGGCTGTTGACCTACTTACCAACGTTCAAATGTATCTTCTGAGGATTCGTAATGGCTCTTTGAAATTCATGAAGAAAATCTACAAAATAACACATTCGTGCATAATGTATATTGCTAGGAATGTCAGCCATTTGATTTCACGGAGTTACCAAGCTGTACCATTAATAAATAATCAAAATTAGACTCCTAAGCAAAACATGTAGAAATTCCAGTCTATGTTTAGCTACAAGCATAAGTCTACTTAATCATGTTAAGCATTTAAGGATTTTGAAGTCTAATATAGGTGTATGTGACACTATAACTAGGTGTAGAAATTGTGTGCAATCCATATTCAGTCCTTAATATAATCGGTATATTTACTGAAGATTAGGCGTGTATTGGAGTTGACCTTATAGTTTAAGCTGTGAAGCTTTCTCTTATGGCGCAGGGCCAAATTCAGTTCACATGCCTTTTTTTTAAATTAAATTGTATTGAGCAGAATTTTTAAATTTCACAGGTAGTCATGGTGATGTTAAAATGCCCTTTTTTACAGTACATATCTAAATTCCTCTTGTATAGTGTTATGAAGACAACAATGTATATTGAGTATATATTTTTTTCTCCTGTCATATGAGTTATCATATGATGTCGAAATCCATATCCCATGTGAGGTAATTTGCTTGCCAAGGAATTTAAATGGTTTTGATAAAAACAAAATAGCACTGTGATCAATTTACAAGGTTATTAAGTCAGGTGTGCTGATTTTTTGCAAAGCTCACAGTTCACCTTTCTGCATGGGTGGAGCAACTCCTTTGGTAATAAAATGTACACCCAAAGGTGTGCTAGTGCTGTGCTAGTCTGACCTTGCTGATGAAACTGTGTATATTTGCCCCTGGAGGGTTTTGTGTTTTGCATTGTCGATGAAACGCCCAAAGCCATTGATGGTGCCATTGGTGGTGACATTGATGATGCTATTTTTAATGCTTGAGGTGATGCGAGATACTGAGGCAGAAGGTGATGAGCCTTCTAATGTTGCAGGGGTCTTAAAGTCAGTTAAGGTCCAGGGATATATTTCCCAAGAGTTTTTTCTCTTTTTTAAAGCAATTTGGCAGGGGGTGTCTCCCTATGGGGGCACTCTGTGTTCTTGGCATAAAGAGGACCAGCCCCCCTGCTTGTCCTGTTACCCTCGCCTTTCCCAGGTCAATGCATGGCCCTCGACCGGTGACCTGCAGTCTCAAAGAATCCACCCAATTTAGCTGTCCCCTACCACAATATATATCTTAGGTTATTGTTGTCACACAATGCACTGTGCTATGGTTTGTTGTGTAGGTCTTTCACGTGTCTGCTTTGGCAGATTGCATTTGACAGTTTGGGGGAAAATCTTCATTTTAATCATTTGACTTCGCTTGGGCTTGAAACTACTTGATTAAACCATTTGAAAAGTAACTGTATAGAATTTATACATTAGACAGACACAAGAAGGATCCAGCTTAATCTAGGTCATTGATTTTTCTCTGAGGATCAATTTCTTGCTCGATATGCTCTCTTTGGCTTCGAGGCCAACTGTGAGGTTTGTTGCCAAAAAACCCACCGTCAGCCTGCCCCACTTCCTTGCCCTTTTACATTTATTACTACTTCATTCATTCACTTATGATCTGACATATTTGATAACACACGAAATCATTTTATTCGTGACAATAGTTAGATATTGCAAGAAAAATATGATGACATAAACATGTGAATTATATTAACAAAGTAAATATGATGAACAAAGGCACACGCTGAAGACAATATAATTATGAATACTGAAGAACCACTAAGATTAAGAGATGAAAAAAAGGTATTTGCAATACCAAACTCATCACAAGGTTGAAGGTTCAGTTATTGATATAACAATGCGGTCATGACTTTCATCATGTTTATATTATGGCTAAAACAGGATCCAGGATATGTCACAATGAATCATAATTGGATCATAATAGAAAATTACCATGTATTATAATAGATAAAATCCTGAATAGCATATATTGTTATGAAAATTACAAGCATCATTAAACAAATATGCATAGAAACGTTTCATTGAATATATGTCTCATAAAAAGAGAACATGTATATTTATTAACAGGCACATTCAGATATATTTCAAACGAAAGTCACACAATACATTGTACTGCAAATGGTAATATCTTCACTGTTACTATTGACATGTATTGACCACTGACCAGACTGGTCAGTCAGGCAAGATAAGCCTTTAATGCCACCTGGTCAGTGACCCTACGGTCATTTGGTCATATGATGTCATGGTGGACAACTGCTGTGTTCTATAAACCTTATAGGTGAGGATACGCAATAGAGCGAAAGTACTGCACTCGACTTTCGTTATTCTACTATAAAAACAATCGCGTGTATTTTGGCATTAGCACCAAAATTTGTCGAATTTTTCCATTTTAGAACTTCTCATAATAGCTAATTTCACAGGCCATTGCAAAAGCTGTGGTTGGGACGGATGTGTCATGGCACCCTGTGTGAAATTTGACACCTTATTTGAATTGAAAGGTTTTTGGGGCTTCTGTGTGTTAGGTGTATGCATTGGACTTCGAAATATGGTCTACCACATGAATTGCCCAAAACAGCTGAGGAGATGTTTTGAAACCAGTCGTGGTCCAAATATTGAATCATGCTTGAATTGGAAAGGAGGAAATGAAAGTGAAATGGTTCAGTAATTCGACTTTTAAAAAAACTAACTTCAATTTTAAGTGACATGCGCTTCGTAATATCATAGGACAAAAAAGTATACTGTGTGTGCTGAATAAACTCCTTCTGCAATGTATGTTAAATAAATATAGCTTTATATAATTTTGTTGGCAAACATTCTCAACAAACATTGCCAATATACATGTATATACATAGTCCATGAGAATAGAATAGCTATGTTTTAAGCTTGAAAAAACAAAACAAGAAGTTGTAAATTCCCGCTGCAATAGTGGCACTGAGGAGGCAAATCCATTATTACAAAGATTTACAAGTGCCCCTTTGACCAGTAAATAAATCCACTTCATGTGAGTTGTGAAGGATTACACTGTGGAAGGTACGTTTAGCAGATTATGACAGCTTCAAGTGTTTCACAAAGACCCAATGTCCAGTGAAGCTGACCACATATGGCCAGTTGTCAAGAGATTAACCCCCATAATCGTTGAGCTTTCATGTGAGCCTGCAGGGCCCTTGATTGGATTATAGTGGCCCTCCCTACTTGGCTGACACTGATCTCTGCCATACATCACTCGTTCATCCTAACAGCCAAGTGTCAAGTTGCTAATGTGATCAAAAAAGCAATTTTTGATAGCGCCAATTAACACTTGTCATTAGGTCGGCCATTTTGGATGTATTGTAATGGACATCGAAACAATTTTTTCCCAAGAAAACTTTGCTCTATGTTTTGACTGAAGTGGTACTGTTTTGTCTATCCAGCATATCAGTCAATGGGATTTTTGCTAAGTTTACTATCCTTTGTCCCAATTAATTCAACACAAATTTGTGATTAGAAATTGAAATTTAGAGTACGCTCATATTCAGTATCAACTTGCTGGAACTTGCTCGACATTTTTTACGTTTTTACCACGAACATTGACTCCGTATAATGTCAATATAATATTTAAATGTCTGGCTACATGTTGATGGTTTCATGGTGAAATTATAGAGAAACCAGGAAAGGACCGGTAATGACATTCACCCCAACGATTAAAAAAAATTAAAACCATGACATATTTCAGTGTTCAATATATTTTTTTTTCTAGCTCAGTACACCTGTTTGACTTTGAATCAACATAACTTAATCGATTGAAATTTAATGTGCATATAGTGAGTCATCTTCAATAGTAATTGATGATTAGAAATTGGGCTTCAGATTATGCTATTTTTTTTATAGTAGCCTTGTCTGATTTAGTAATCTGTTTGGGAAAATAGTAGGTGAAGATTTTTAATTGCTTTCTTTTTACAGGTTTATAATTGTCAACGAACTAACCAACATATTTGTTTTTAATTGTGAGGGCATGCTCACTCCTGCATGATTGCTTTACAGACTCTAGCACAGGAGAGCACAGCTGAGAAGTGTTTGGCAACATGGAGTACAATAATTGTACTGGCGTGGTTGTATATTCATGGCTGTCTTAAAGTTTGCCAGTTTTAAGTGTTTCAAAAGTAGCTTCATCCTGACTGTTTGCATGTCGTGTGTAATTTGTGGAGGGAGAGGAACAAAAGACAGATGTCCAGTGGTTCCCCATCCTCTGGTACACCCCAGGTGAACCCCTGAACTTGGGGGCCCATGCAGCCTTCCTAATGTCCCGCTGATTACTGTATGAGCTTTGTTTGGAAGGCCATAACGAGCTTAGAAGGAGACACAGAAGTCCTGGACACTTTGCACTTTGTTTGTCCACTGCATTATAAAGTGTTGACAGAGGTCAGCCAGATGAGAGGTCACCTTGAAAAAAACCGCTATGCAAATGCAGAATATGGTCAACAAGATTTTAAACATGTAGAGGTCAACTGGGATCCTTTTTAGAACCATGATGAGTGGGGCAGAAAAAAGAGATTTAATCCAATCAGGTCTATTTGCTTTTGTAATCCTAGAATTGACTGTACATACTACAAAAAGGCTCCTCTTAAATGCCAGCTTAGACTCATGTTACTCATTAGCATTAAAAAGTGCTTTGATGGACAATTGGATGAAATAGAAGCATGCAAGAATCGTGGCATGCAGGGGGGCTATAAGGGACCTTCATGCTATACATTTTGAGGCTGGCTATTAACATTTCCATCATATAAGATATTTTTAAGGCTATTGCAGGCTTTGGTAGTTCTGCCAGACATTTAGTTATTATACATTTTAGTTGCCATGGTAGCCGTTTTTATTATTATTTTTTTTTCATGAGTACTCAGTGCTTTCTTCTTAATTTTTTCTAACGCATTGGTGTGTCAAAGAATAACCATGGGAAGAAATATGAGCGTTGGTTGAGCCATTAGACCATAGGAATAACTCAGCAATACACCAACCACCATTTGTTGTGCATAAAAGCCATACCTGACACAACCAGGCCATGACGGTAAACAACGCTTATGTTCCGGAGCAGTGAGCCAGTTGACGTCAAATGTTCGTAGCCCCATGCAAATGTTATGAAAGTTTTATTTGCTCATATATTATATTTAAGTCAGGGAAAGGTGCTCCAATATTACTGACTAATTTGGTGCATTGGATAGGGGTAATCTAAGCATTTTCACCTGTCCATACCTGCCTAACTTTGACCTCTATGGGGCAAGGTCATGGTGCAGACACCAGGTTATCAGAACATCTGGTGGGGGACAGGTATGCCTTCCATGGGACAGAAGTGTTAGATTGCATGCCTGATTCCTGAAAGAATTAGAGGCTAAATAGGCCCAGTATCGATTGAATACCCTTTTGCTATCTTTCTTGGCTAGATCAAGGGTTTGGGCGTCCGTTGCACGCTCCACAAACTTGAGAAGCCCTCAAAAATATTTGTTGAAGTCACCAGGGAAGGTTTAACCTAGAGGTTATTTATTGCTACTGTGTTTAAACTGCATGCATTGAATACCATACGAAAGGGCTTGTTGTTTGTCTACATTTGTGAAACATTTAAACTACACATTTTACATATGCAGCATGTATATATGTCATATTGTGAAATACATTGATTCTCATAATCCTGTTGTAGACTAATAGGTTGTAGGAATGTTACACAAAGCATCTGCTGTTTACATGGTATATATATATTGAAATCATTAATAAACGTACAATATACTCAAATAGGCCACCATCTGGTATAAATGGTACCCATCTCTGTTGAATTCTGATCAGTGGCTTTTCGTTGAATCTGCTTTGGGGCTAGTGCATGCTTATTCATTCTAGACGCTTCAATGAAGTTCATTCATACTCAGGTAACATGCCACAAGAACAGGTACACTTTAATGAGATACCTGGGAACTATAGAGCATTGTCTGTTGCTGAGGTTGACATTTCTTCTTTTTCTGCATCCCTGTTGTTTCAGGAATAAGTTACATGAATTGTGCAAAGTATGTGTGCTTTGTATCTTGTTAACATGTTTCAAGTGCATGTGATGCAGCTGGACATCTTATTTGAGCATCACCTGTTGTTTTTACTGTGGGAATACAGATCCCTTGTTTCCCTGAGCAAAGTAACACTCTGGTGCATCATCAATTGTTCATTACACTAATGAAATATGTTGAGTACAGCTTGGTGAAAAGCAGAACACAGCACATGAGACAGTGACATCGAGTAAAAGCAATTAATCAGTTTGGTTAAGGCTCGTATCTCAACGCCCATTGCTGTGCAAGCTCCATTGACTGCTCAAGAGTCACTTTGTTAGCTGAAGGTTTGGGGGGACAATGGCATTGTCCAGTGTGTTGACCATTGTTGAGATGTCCCCTGCCTGGCAACTGGAGCACAGCTGGTTGATGCATATATCACTGCACAGATAATCCTGTCAGCCAACTCAGCATCAGTCCTACATCAAATCTGCCTCAGCAGCAGCCATCTGAGGCCCGTCTCTGCATGAGTGTCAGGGCCTCGTGACCCTCTGTAATCATCATGACATTGACTTGGGTGCCAGGCTCCTTTTGACACTTCCTGTGGGATCACTGTGACGGATATTGTCTTTCTACAAAGTACTGACCATCGCTCAGTCTTTAACTAAAGTGTTGCATTACAGTTTTGTAATTGCCCTGTCATCCCTGCATCCCCTTTGTATTGTTTCTTTGTATTCTTTGTACCACTGGTTGCCACAGCCACAGCTGGTAAAATAAAGCATCTCATTGCTCCCTGAGGAATCCCGGTGTTCACTTCATCAAAACGGTCATTCAAACTGGAAATTATGACAGTTCATTTCGCTGGTCATGGGTGCTTCACTGTGACCTTTGTTATTTGATACTGGTCTCATCTTGTGGCTTGCCTGACCCATATGAGATGAATGAGTACTTCTAAATCTGGAAGTATTGAATTAGTTGCTGTAGTGTACTACAAGTCCACGAGTTTCCACGTTCTAACAGTTTATTCTTTAGTTTGAGGTCGTAACTTCTGCATCGCCAACTTGATAATCCTGATCACCATCTGCGCAGTAGTTTTTGTATCCTGTTTGCCTCTTTCATATCTAACCTTTCACACCTTTTTTTTTCACCTTTCAAGCTTCTCTGCCAACAAGCATGTTGATGCAACCATAATGCAGCCATCTGCCTTGTTGAGTTTATGCCAAAATATTATCTAATATCAAGGTCTTGATTTTGTATTGATGGCTGATGCAGCTGTACGTAGACTTTATGCTCATTGCTGGGGTGTCGGTCGATTGTAACATTGAGTTGTGTTGATGCACATGTAAATTGTTTAATGGACGATTCTCGCTTTATGTTGCTGGCTGCTAAAGACACACATTTTGTTGCTAATTCGAGTCATGCAATGGGAAATGTCATGTGGTGATGGATAATCTATGGGGTGGGGAGGAGGGGGTTCTAAGTTCTATTTCTCTGCATTGGCATCAATAATTCAAGGTGGGGGATGTGTCTTCCAGGTGGTTGGCCCTACTTTGGCGTGTCATCATGGCCAGATTGTCATCCAGATTGTTTCCGCTTATTGCTTCCATTGTTGACCAGAACGAGGCTGGTTACCTGTTGTACCCCTTTTTTCTGTACACGACCCCCTTTGCAGCCGTTCTGGATTCCCTTAATAACCCCAATTCCTGTGGTACCCACCCTGCACTTAAAACGGTACCGTCAATTGTTGTGGGGCTTCTACACTTCATTTAAGTCCTTATGGGCAATATGTCTGCTAGGGCTCGATTTAACTGTTCAATTTTTGAAGGCCTATACCTCACTGATGGTGGCTCGGTTGAAAGCATTTTTGATTTGCAAGGACATTTTCTGAAGGGGCCTAATTTTTTGGCCTTGGCAACTCTACAAGAATGCTACAGATACTCCCTGGAGACAAGTGCCTGAACTGATAGACCTCCTTCAAGTCTGACTGTTGAATGGGGACATCTGCTGGCGTCTCCTAGCTGCCTGTGACTGACATTGTGGCAAGTCAGATGGCAGTTCAGTGGGCAATCGAAATGGCAGTTCAGATGGCTAGTTAGAGACCTTACGTGCCACAGGAAGTGCCAGTCCATGCAGGGTGTGTGACCTCTCCATTCATGCCCTCGGTGCCCTCTCATCAATGGGGCGTCATGATGCGTCATGATGCAGCGTTATGTTAATTGGCTCCGCCCTTTTATTTGAGAATCACTGGTCTGCTTCAGATTGTTTGTGTGGTTGAAATAATTGTAGACAATGGTGCTTACATCGTGTATTTGAATTTTGAAATTACACCTTTTGTTGATAGCACCAGACAATTATCTTGATATCTGTTCTAAATGTGCATAGGAAAGAGCTTTTTGCCCTCCATCAGCAAAAAATATTAATTCTGACATTGCTAATTACAATATCTAGAGAAAGCGTCTGTTTAATTGGCCATCTAAAGTACAAATGAACACAAATGACCACAATGCTTTATTAATTTACACTTGGTCTCTGTTGAAAGCCTTTGGAAATTGGAGTCAATTAAGTCGATTCAATTAGAGGTGATTGGCCATCTGCTGGCATTGGGGTATGTGGGATGTGCCTGTGGGGTTGTAATAAGGCCTACCCCTTGATGGGGTGTTGGGTTATTACTGCTAAGACAATGAACAAACTCCAGGGGAGGTGAGACATGAGGAGGGTTGCATTGGTCAGTTTTCATGATTGACCCCAAGACAAAACAATAGTCAAAGGTCACATTCAAAATGACCAGCTTGACCACAGACTGACCAACTGCACCATTAAGTATGCACTCTTCTTCCGTGACTCCATTTCATCCTCAGATAATTGTCCCCTCTAATCTAATTTGCACACTTGGGAACAAAAGTCAAACACTAAGTGACTAATTCCTAATTCAAGTGACTAATTCCTAATTCTGTTCAATGCAGACATGCCTGGTGTTAGCCATTTGCTGTGGAAGTACCTTATATTAATCCGGACTTATGATAATTGCTGTGAATAAACACTATATAGAATGAACCTAATACTTAAGCATTTTGTAGCAAGTTTTTTGTAATATTATGTGCAATATTTGTACAGTTGAAAGGTGTCATCCTACTTGTGAATGGTTTCACTTATTGAAAGTTAATTCTATTGGTTAATTTAAGTGAAAGTTTGCAGAATATATTTTCTTCAAAACACATTGAATAACATTGGACATAAATTCATGATTTTGTTTTTTACGGTCCATAAACAGCCTATTTTTTCAGTTGAGTGACTTTTGATGACCTACTTCATGTTATTTTGAAGCAAATTCCAAGAAAAAGGGGTATAAACGTAACCAGTTTTCCAGCTTCAACTTTATGGACCATGTAGAAGAATTTATTTTGGAAATGTCATTCTGGAAATGCCATTGGGTTAACCTCTAGTTAGAACCAATGTGTATTTGACATTTTCTTCTAACACCAAAATGTTGAAGATTACTGTATTACTTTACTGTCATAGTCTAGGTGTATATTTTAAACCACTTATGAGCCAGCAATCATAGAGCTGGGCTTTTGAGTTGTTGTTAGACTTCCAGGGGTTAAAATATGCATGCTATGCAATGGCGGCAGCCAAGCGTTCACATAGGGGCACTTTTATTGTTGCACTCAAATGAATGTAGATTAAAACTTAGTCCAATTCTGTCCAGGCTAGCCACTGGTCAGCAAACGTGACATGTCCTGATTGGCTTGGCTTCCCATGCTTAGGATTCATTATTAGACCACCTGGGTCATGGCCTGACATATGCTTAGTACTAAACTGAAGGTGGATGCAAAATATATTCTAAATAGTCGTAGCATAAGTTTAAGCAGGAAGGGCTCATAATTACATGCAAAAACCTTAAATATTGACCACCATTAGCAAATGTCGTAATGGCGAAATGAAGCATAAATAAACCTGCCCCATTCAACTGATTATGAACTATGCTGCATATTTAAAGTGTTGCAATTAACTCCTGGCCTTATCAAAGGGCAGCATGTGTTTAATAAACCCACAATGGGACCCTGAGGAACATTATAAAAGATCAGAGGCTTTTGCTAATTACAAGAAACCTGTGGTTAGCAGGTTATTGGATTGAGGCCTAAACGTGAGTTAAGTTTGCTGAGCCTATTGTTTGGGAAAATTTATTGGGTGTTGGGAGGTGCACTGGGGGACCCTCTACCCTCGCCAGATGTCCTCCTAGGTCCTCATGCTGTTCTCATGAAATAAAAGGGACCATTTCTAGCCCTGCTCAGGCCCCAATGACATTGTCACTCTCACCTTGAAACATTTAACTAAGTGGAGAGTGACAATGGGTCATTAAATGTAAAATACGTCTAGATCGAAGCTTTCTAACCAATAATGTTGCACTTTTACATTTTTCGAAATTCATTAAATTTGTGCAAACTTTCTACATTTCTCTTGCTCATTGTTATAAATCACATTCTCCCAAAATATATAATTGATCTTCTGCCACTATCAACAAATGAGAATCATAATTATGAAACAAGACGAGTATATAGATTTCGATTGCCATAAGTTAATCATGAATTTGCCAAGCAAAGTATTAAGTATAAATACATAAATAATTTAAATAACATGTCTGTCAACTGTAAAGAAAAACTATATACACATAGTCGGGACTGTTTTGAGAGGTATATCAAATTTATTATAATTGCAACATATAATGAACGTTGTGAGATTCCTAATTATTATATTTGCTCAAGGCCAAACCCTCATTAGTGTCCTATATTCATAACATACCTTTCATGTATGTCATCATTGATGAAGTACATTGTTTATATATTTGTTTTTGTTAATTTGAAATAGTATAGAAAATATTTTGTGAATCTTGAATCCCTGTAGGTGGCCCCACAATAGTGAGGTTTTTAGTGGGGTCTCCTCACATTATGTATAAAATGTGAGTTCTGTAATTTAAAATTTTATAATATATATATTTGAATGTGAAATGAAATGATTGAATCTGAATCTGTTTTATTATATTGTACTGTATGAACTTTTTATTGATTTGAACCGTTTAATATTAGAAATATAGATTCATCATGTTACGCACATAATTGGAGATTGTAATACCAGGAAGCCAACTTATTTCCTAGGTCATCAATCATCAACACTCATAGTATGATAAATTGGGATAAAATGTTTATGTTTTTGACAAATAAGATAAAAATCACTTTATTTATTAAAATAAAGCAACATAAAGATGAGGATAATGTGGGAATGTACAAATATGATGGAGATCCCTCGTGTATGGCCAATGCATGTGTGCAATGGAGAAAAGGGAATTGATGATCATTTATTAGATTATTTTTAACATGTATTATATAATATATATATATATATATATATATATATATATATATATATATATACATGTACAATTAGCCGATTTGATAACATTTAGGCATTGAATTAATCAAAATCCTCTTTTGTTTCATTGCAGGGCACTCAGTGAAGATTCTAAGTACTGGAAGGACAATAAATGTGCAGACACAACAGACTCAAGAAATCAAAATGGACTGTAGTGTGCAATTCGAAGGGCAAGAATCCTATCTGGCAAATCTGGTGTACTGGTTCAAGATCCAGAACTTTACCATCTTAAACACGTTCAGAACAGGCCTAATCATCACAACCTATCTGAACAGGCAAGACACCACAATTTCCCCAGAGCTGAACACAGCTATTGGTGCTGTGGAAGAGGTGAGGCTAGTTATATATATTCTTTTAAGAATTCTATTCACAGTTTAAAATCACTGATATATAGATTACAATTCGATGAAAGTGTACTGGTCTTCATACTGCTATCATTGGCAGGTATTTAATTGAAAGGTTTGTGGTCTTTTAGAAATGTGGTCTTACCACATGGTTACACAATAAGTGATATACATTTTCTTTATTGGCCTAATGGGCACAGAATATCAATGATGTGTTACAGAACATCAATGATGTGTTAAAGAACATCAATGATGTGTTACAAGACATCAATGATGTGTTACATTTTATGGGTGTATTATTACTGTCCCAAAAGTATCGTCTATCTCCTACTTCATAGGTACATACATTGATGAGTTTACATTCTTTTTTTCTTTCAGATTTCTGCTCTTTTGCAACAGCAAAATCCTTTTGATGACTTGAGCAAATTCATGGTGACAAATGTTGACTCTGCTACCAAGCAAACCGTCTTTTCGCTCACAATCAAAAGTTTGGTACCTCAAGACAGTGGTCTGTACGTTTGTGCTGTGAAGCAATCTGGAAATAACCCTGTCCTGACAGCTGACTTCTCACTAAACATCCTTCGTAAGTTGATGCTAATGTAATATAAGATGTGCATTTTATACACAATAATCAAAGAAATAGTTTGTTGGTCTTGTAAACTTGTCAGCATCTTGATAAGTACATGGCTCGACATCAGATGACCAAAAGCTTCAACAATTAATATTAAGCACTGTCTTTATTTGTTATGACATTTTGCCTTAGTCTTTATTATGTTTTTTTAGTAATTAATTCAATTGCAATTCTCACCAACAGAACCAGTGACTAATGTGGTCATAATGGGTGCTCCAGAAGTTATGAAGAACATGACAAATATGAATAGGAGCCAAGACTCCTCTGCCTTAGTCTATCATGAAGAAGTGAATGGCTACTTTGTTTGCAAGTCTGAAGGTGGCTTTCCGGCACCTCACCTAAGTGTTTTCATTGGCGATCAGAGAGTTTCTGGTAAGGCATATGCAGACTAAATAATGCTCAGCTGAGATTTTACAGATGATTTGTATCTTCATTGAACCTGAAGCCTGCAGATAGTTTTATCATGTTATATCTTATTCTTTGTTCTAGGCTTTGGATTGAATGATGAGTACACAAACTACACCTTGATTGGTAATCTTGAAGGTCGTCAAACTATCAACTCCGTCAGGTGGGTCAATTCCACTACCTTCAGAGTCAACAGAGAGATGAACAACAAGAAAGTTAAATGCGTTGCTGAAATCCGCACTGCTAACAGTACTTTCCAGAACACAACTGCTGAAAAAATGCTAATGGTTTACTGTAAGTACATTTCCCTGATGCTCTTATCATCAATAAATTTAGGTAGTGTAGCTCGTATATTGCTGTTTGCGGCATCAATGGTTCCTATAAGATCAAACTCAATCTTTTAACAGACAAACCTAAAATTGACTGCAAAGAATCGGAAATACAGATTCCCCTGGGAGGAGCCGACATTCCAGTGAAATGTGACATTCATGCCAGACCAACACCAGAAATCACATGGACTGCCAAAAGCAGCGATGTCAAGGTCAAAAGCAATGATAATACTCGCAACAACCTTGGTCTGAAGGCTGCCACAGAGGTAGGCATATGGTATTCTTGGTGCATGTGCATTTTTAATATAAAAAAAAGAAAAAAGACTGTCATTATGCATTAAGATGTATATTAAGAGGATCATTACCAGTAAGAACACTACTGAGTCTTATGGTTTGTTTTTATACAGGTGGCGACTGGTGGTGACAATATGATTGCAACACTTACTTTTGATGAGGTCAGGAATGAACATTTCCAACAGTATGACATCGTCGCAGAAAATGTGGTTGGAAGTGCCTTGATTACAGTTACTATCAAAAATGGAGAATGTAAGTTTGAAATATGTTGTGACTCATTGCAGACTGCATCAGTTTCAATGTATACAAAGATGCCTGTGGTCATGTTGAAGCTTATGAGCTGATTTTGTCCACATTCCAAGATTTCTCAGATTTCTGTTAGTTTATTAGCCTCAGATGAAAGATATCTGTGCTTGTGAAAGCTTGTTTGCTTTCACATATACTCATAGAAGTGTCTCTCACAACAATGTTTTGTAATGTTGCTAACATTAGAGTAGCAAAATTATTTAGACCACCAGTTGCATAATTGCATTATTCCAACATTTTTAGACTTGAGCTAAAAAGCAATTCATGTGACTAATTATGCATCAAATGTAAAAGCTGTGCTTTTTTTTTATTAAAAAAAAAATGTGTACATAGTAAATTTCTGGCCTGAACATCAAAAACCTAAAAAAATATAACCTAAAGTTCCAAGACTGCTGCAAGTTTTTCTGCAAAATTTGTGATTCATAAGTTTTCAATTTCTGGCCTTAATTGTATAGGGGCTCATTACAAGTTGTGAGAGACAATACTGAAATATGCATTATAACTAGTGAAGTTCAGAAAAAAAAGTTCATGTCACAGATCAACATTATTGTTTATTGAATTCATATTTTGATTTCCTTTTTGTCTAATTTCAGTGAGGGTGAAAGCCTTTAACTCTGCGTCATCGTTGTCTTCACTTGCTCTTCTGACGACTCTTCTTGCAGCTTTACAGTTGCTTGTTACTTTTTCATAATTTCATATTGTGCTGCTAATCTCTTTCCTTCCAATACCTACTCATTGCAATATTCGCTAGTGAAGAAAAGGCACAAACTCCAGGTACACTGAAGAAGTTATCGAAATCGAATATTTTATAATCTAATATATTGGTGGCAGTTGCAGTGAGCCAAGTGTACTTAATATTGCTATGTTAGGATTGTGTAATATAACAGATGAACGTCATGGTATATTCAGTTCTTGTGTATTAAAATGTCTAAGAATGTTGCTATATACAATGGTTGTATCCATGAAATACTTATGTGGAAAGTAATATCCAGGAAGAAGGCCCATGTATGACACTTTGAAGTTGTCAGTCTTCAATCGCTAAGTCTTAATGGCTTGTAGCCGTCCTGGACTGGAGGTGTCTAAACAGCTGTTTTTAAAAACCATTTCAGTGTCTTTTAATGAATGGTAATGTCACTGCCTGTAACTTTGTTCCTTTACTGACCTGATTAGCTTCAAAAGTAAGCGATATGCTATGAAATGCTGTGCTACGCTTGATCTCACTTGTGTTGTACGCTGTATTTTGCTCACTCTCTCTCTTCTTAAAAATGTGTTACTTGTAGATCTGAAATCTGAAGTTAATTATATTACAGATCTGAGATGTTTTTGCTGTCTTTCTTTAAATTTACTTATACAAGGTGGTGAAAGATTGTAGAGAGATGTTATTGTCTCAAGTATTTCCTGAATACTCTTTTTCAACATATGTGTCAGTATCGAAACAAATAAATTGTAACTCTTCACAAATGTATACACAATTACAAATACAAGAAGCGACTGCATCTGATTATATCTCTAAGCTTTTTAAAAAATATTTCATGATACATTGTATTTTTTTTGTAATTCAATGTAATTTTTTCTTAACATGTATTTGTATACTGAATATGTAACCTTTTTGAAAATGTTTTCTTTTTTGTAAATAGTTACATCCCTCACTTGTACATAATTTTCGCATCATACACCGCATCATTTTCACTCAAGTGGCAGACCTATTTTCTTGTAATTGTAGAATAATTATTTGTGTCCTATAATAATGTATTCATATTGTAGCTTTTTATGTGCAGAGCTGAATGTCCTTAGGTTTTATGATTTATATTTGAAAATATTAATTTGCTGATTAAATTGCACAGCCATACATGCCATTCCTAACAAATTCAACTATCGCATGAGCTTGCATGTTTTAAAATGAATATCACCAATAATTAGATACCATTTTTGAGTGTTAGAATGAAGTTCTCTGCTACATTCCACTTGTTCTGATTTGTCATTTATAAATAGTTTAAGAGTAACAAAATAATGACTTTTTTTTATTGTTGTGTAATATAGATGGCGTTAATTGTTGTGGTATATAATGCAAAGACTGCATGTGTGCATGGATCTGATCTGGTT
Source organism: Alitta virens (assembly GCA_932294295.1). Taxonomy (NCBI): domain Eukaryota; kingdom Metazoa; phylum Annelida; class Polychaeta; order Phyllodocida; family Nereididae; genus Alitta; species Alitta virens. The sequence continues at coordinate 16,238,734 of OW028573.1, read as the reverse complement.
GTATATATTATAGTTGTTTAAATGGTTTAATTAGAAAAACTGACAGAACTGTGTTGCCATCATTAGTATTTTCATAATAAATCATTAAGAATAAGATTTGCTGGTCTTTTGGTGTTATTTTAAAGAGGCATTTTTTTCAATATATTTCCAATATGCTAGTAGTGTTGTATATGTGTGAAATGATACATCTGATAAGATGTGGTAATCTGAAGTATCCATCCACCAGGTGGCGAGGAGAAATGTAAGGGAATTTGCAATAGATGTCGCCGCCTACTGGGTGGCCATTATATCAAAATCACACTGTTGAACGCAAGATTTAACTGTCAGCCCTAAGGTGTGATGGGCACTGTATTCCGTAAGTTCCTTCCTCAAGACTGCAGACCTTAATTTGGGACATTGTCATTTGATTGGATATCTAAAAAATACATGTTTCTAATTAAGTTTGCTACTCGTTGATATAGTCTCACATGCATAAACAAAACAGATATTGGAATTCATCATCTGATGAGCACTTTTCTGACCTGAAAAATTTCCAAAATGGGCTCCTACATGGGGAACATTGCACACACAGGATGTGTACAATATGAATACAAAGTATTTGAACAATGAATCTTCCATATATTTTGAACAATGAACAACATTTTTTTAATAAAATGTTCAAAACAATGAAATACCAATAGAAAATGGTTGATCCTGTTGAATACAACAACAACAAACAAGTCCCAGTCATAATTTTGAACTTGTCATGATAAATATAAGATGGAAAAATGACGTACAGTTATTCGTTTCAAAAAATTGACTCTAGACAGCTTCTGTCTACACCTAGCTTATAGTCAGCTTACAACTAACACCACTGAAAAAATATAATATATCATAAGTATGTATGTACAATAGACATGCATCTTTAAAAAAAATATATATATATATTTATGTGTAACACTCAACTTTTGCACAAAATGGTGCTGCATGCACTTTTAGATCTGGCTTTGAGTAGTCAGCTATAGCCAAACAGTTCAATTTAGTGGCAGGTAGCATCGCATAGCAGAAGTTGTCTAGCTTTGTCTAGGTTGAATTTGACAGGTCGTTTTTAATGAAACTAACTGTATAGCTGTATCACCTGTATCATTTGTCTAAGGATATCTCATCAGAGTGTGTAGAATGTAGATCGTTTTATATTTTCAAATTATATTAATCGTTCCTTTTCACTAGTCCTATTACATGTGCAAGATAACAATGGATCTGTGTCTGAGAACACCCAACTGTCACATATCTTGCAGATCCCTCTGGCCAAATGTGAAAGACTAACGAGCTGGGGAAACGAGTCTCAGAGAGGAATGAGCATTTCAATGATTTCACAACTGAGCAGGGTTCTAGAAGATTGTAAGGATGACTAAAGGTCTTAGGACGCTGTTGTGGTTTTATTTCTTTACCAGTCATTTAATTATATATTAATCGTTTTTCTGCAAATCGAATAATACAATATGCCTATAATAGTGATTTTAGATGTTTGCTTATTATGTACTCTGCCACAGCACGTAAAGTGATGGCACTGGTTTGAGCCAGCGAAACTCCTGCCTGGATTGCAGCATCTCATAAAAGGCGTGGAAAGCATTGACACAAAACATGAATTCATGTCTAAATCACAGAAATTCTTCTTTTCAAGTGCTATTTTTGGTCCTTATTAGCCACAAGCCTGACCGGAAGTTAGATAAAAAGCCACTGAAGGCTAAAACTGCTCCTGGCAGGAAATCGTCACCAGATGTTTTTATTTGTGCCGTCAGATTGCTTTCCGTCAGTCCAAGGTCACACTTCTTTTCCTATAAAAAGTGGTGGTTGCCCAGTAAAATTACACTAGATCTCATGTCAATATATTCAACGTTTCTGACATCAAAATGCTGGGATTTACGCGTATACAAAAACCTCACACATATACTATTTCCAAAACTTCTCAATCCAGGGCCGAATTTTAGCTCAATGAGTAAATTTTCTATTAATGGTACTACCATAACAAGACCACCTCTCCAAGGGTAAATAAACTGGACTGGATACCAGGCAGGGTAGTCTATAAACAGATGGCATCCGATTCACATTCTTTTATTTTACTTGCAAGATCAACATACAGTAGTATTGAGGAGGGCCTCCAAAAGGCACAGCCACCAATCGGGATGACCATCTCCTCCCCAACCTTTCTAAGGATTTGCAATAAACACCAGAATTGTATAGTATGGCGGAGTTGGATGAAACGAGTTTCATTACAGGCTCAGCCATGTAACTCTTGGGAGTTGGCGTTTAATTGTGTTATTGTTGAATAAGGGAGTTGCTCCTAAACGTATCCCAGGGAATGTATGGTACCAAATTTTCAGTTATCAAGACAAACCAGACACACAATTGCTGAATTTTTTTATTCCTTTTTATTTGATTTGAGAGGATTCGAATTAGTGAAGGCCTCGTGAGTTTTCTTGTTGAGCTTCTAAGGCAATATAATGGAGCTCAATTCAAAAGAGGGAGAGATACGGAAAGGGGCATTTTAAGGGACGCACATGATACAACCGATTCTGGAGAGGCTCCAAGATCTTTTTTCTTCTGGGTCCATTCTCTGTGTCTGATAGATTTCCCCATAAATTCCACCCTCTATATTTGGACGATTCATAGCGTGGCATCTGTCAGGCCGGCTGCTGCAGCCAAGTGATGGGCAAGCAGGAAATCTCAGTCTCAGTCTGTCTCAATGTGTCTCAGCCTGGCCCAGTGTGTCTCAGTGTGCCTCAGACTTATTTTCTGAGGAGCTGGTCTAATCGAAGATTTTACGTCTGCCCGAGATTTTCTGTTTACCTGTATTGTGTGGGGCAAACAAGGCTTTCCAAAGACTCCCATAGACATTCACTGCACTGTTGTTAAATCAACCATTGAAAGCAAATTGATTGTTCCACTGTTGCCCGCCACAAGGTTGCTGCTGCAGAACCCACGTTCCTTTTCAAGCCCTAATGGAAATGTGATGTATTTTCACCAATCTTTCGTGTCTTCTTACACAATTTAGTGCAATCAATTGCCGTGTCTTTTTCAACAAGGTCTATTTTTCACTCGAATACCCCACTCAGTAACTAAGATGAATTAAACAAGCAATGACTTAAGTCTAATTCTTGGACTGACCCTGATTCAGGTTGCAAAGACAAATTGGCATGCGAAAGACTCATGAAAATAGACCTCTTTTTTTTCCACGAAATAACTCTGCTGACTGCTTCAGATATTGAAAATGGAATGGGCTCCATCTACTCTTATGAGTCTCATCCCCAAAGCTGCCATCAACTCATGAAAGTAGTTCACAAAGCAAGATTTCAAATGTTACATAAAAGAAATGGCTTCAAAACGTACACCTCAGGATTACATTCTGAAATGAAGCCACGCATTATTACATCAAAGAAAGTACGTGGGGATATTACATCAGTTTTATAATTCCATAAAATGGCACGGCTTAAATATACATTAGAACCTCAGTTGAAGACACCCTCACTATCAAGACCACCTCATTTAAAACCTCCCAGTTTATTTTATTCTTAACATAACATGAGTTTGGTTCCAATGATAGTATCATTGGTGAGGTTATATTGCAGTTTTATTGCCTATAAAGATTTCTTTACATCAAATGGCGTGGATTATACGTATACAGCTTTTCTTATATATGTTTTATATAAGTTAAGAGTATGATAAACTGTACACTACAAGTATTATAATTCTCATAACTCTCTAACAGATACTTTTCATTATGAAATGTTATTCTATGTTAATGTTATCTATCTTTGTATTTATGTAGATAAACTTGCAGCATCAGTGATGTGGGAATATCTGTCTATCTATCTATCTATCTATCTATATATCTATCTATCTATATATCTATGTATCTATGTATCCATCTATTTATCTAGCTATCTATCTATCTAACTATCTATCTATCCGAAGCTATCTTTTCTCATTGGAACACTTCCCATTTTCATCATACCTGTCCTTGCAGCATCAGTGATGTGGGAATATGATGCTGTGCCCTGTAAAGATCATCCCTGTCTTCTTGTCATCTGGCTAAAGGACATGCCCCATTTTCCCAGCCTCCAGTTCCAAATCTCTTATCTCCCTAATGGTGCAACCTGCTAAGTAATGGGAACCTCAGCACTGACTCCAAATACTTTCAAAGAGTGGAGGCAGACAAACATATGCAGGCTGATAGATAGAAATACAAATATCGACATTCATACCTAACGTATGGTGCCATATTATGGTCAGTGTCCTAATATGGTCAATTTCAATAGCTCGTTGTTTCATCTGTTTAGCAGTTGCACCACTGAAACAGCAGCTTTTGAAACTTTAGATGTGTCTTTTCAGTTCGCAAGATCATTTATGTCTTTAAATGTTTACTTTCAGTTCTCGAGGTCATTCATAATGGTTTGATTTTGTACAAAAAATAACCCAAAAACAGAGAGTGCATGAAAACCATGTCGACAATCAAGGTTTCTCTTCTTAACTTGCTGGTTTAAGGCCATCTATTTCACATCAGAGGTTATTTTACTGGCTTCATAATATCGTCATGCAGTATGAGTTTACTTGTTCTAACAGGCTGTATTTTTTCATGTGTAAGAAATATTTCCCTATTTGCAATGATTTTGTAAAGTAAAGTATATATACTCAGTGTCTATGCTGAGGCAAGTTAAAGATCCCACCCATGGGGTAAATGTGTAACATGGGTGGACTCCTCTCTCACCTCATCAATCAACCATCGATAGCAGCAAGAACTTGCCTTAGAGGGCTGCACTTCCAATATCTATCTATCTATCTATCTATCTATCTACTTTAACAATAGAGTTATTAGGAACATGCTAAGTGTGCATTGTGCAAGACTATTAATAGCTCTAAACAAAAACCTGACCATAATAGGGCACCATACGTTAGAAACAGAGCCAGCCTGATACTTTCACCTTAACACAAAAATGCTGTTTTGGGTCAACTACAGTATTCTAAGCTACCGAAACTGTATATACTTATATATGTATGTGTTTATTATATTCCAGTACAAGCATAAGCTTATCGAGCTGGAGCTACTTCACGAACTAAAAAGTTCTGAATTCACATTGTACTAAACTTAATTGTCACAATAAAAAGTGAAACCTTGGATATACCAAGTCTTAAGGTTTAATATAATATGCTCAGTTAAGTGTTGTTGTTTACGGTTTTAGTCTGCTTGGGTTGTTATCATGTACTTAAACGTCTAATTATAGTACTTAAAGAAACTGTGATGTTAAGGTAGTTCAGGAATTTGCAACCTGTATAGAAGAAAGCTGCTGTCGATCCACATTTTGCAAACAAAATCTTTTCCTGATGTGTTCAGGTGAGATTTCTCCTGGGACATTCAACACACTGTATCTACCTGTCTATACAATAGTAACGGGCAGTTCATATAATCACTGGCATGACTTATAACGTTTTGCCTTCCAATTATGGAGAATAGATTACGTAGGTGTGTATAAGTTTTTTTTTGTAACTAGTGATCCAAAGACCATTATGTGCTGAGCTTTTGCTATGTCAGCGACGATATGTGTATGACTTACAGCCTGTCTTGTTCTACGTGTGGACATTAGTTCCAACATGCACATTTCTCAGCTATACTGGCAAATAATGATCCCCCATTCTGTTACTTTTGCTGATTTGCTTTTCAAAGTGTTTCTGTAGTGGTGACCAAAGATTGCAAATTGAGAATTATATTGTGGTCCACAAAAGAGTTCCGATTGGATTAGGTTTATGACAAAGGTGGGTGGGTGGATTAGGGCTTTACGTCCTTATTTCTGCACCCGATTGGCTGATTAGGACAGGTAGGGACCATGGCTGTGAGATGAAGGATGAAACAGCCATCCAACTTTGGCTTGATTGGGAATCGAACCCTGGACCCCGGGGTTGGAAGCCCAGTTTACTACCACTGAACTAGGCCCCCACCCTAGGTTTATAACTAAAATCCGGCTTTTAGATTATGTTTTTAAAACTCCACCAATACTGACTAAACATCACACTACGTGGGGAACAAACCCCAGAGAAACAGACAGCACGACAGCTAAACAGACAGACAGCTAGACAGACTGGAAAGATAGAAGACAAAGATAATGTCTACAAGATTCCTGAAATATTATACAGAAAGACAAGGGAAAAGAAACAAACAGATGCAGAGCTGCCATATTTTTAAACACATTCTGGAAGGTTCCAGTTGCTTTTGAATCATTGCCAGATCCATTCATGCTTCTACATGCTTCTGCTTTTTAAACAACGGATTACTGTTTCCCTCCTTTAAATTTTAATGTTTTCTTTTCCTTTTTTGGTAACACTCTTCAGTTTGCTTGATAAGACTTCAGTTTTGCATGGCCCTTGGATATAAGACATGATCACGCCTTGAGGGATATGTTAAAATATGAGATGGCGCCTTAGACTCTTCACCATATGTGATGCCCCCCTAGCTAGATGAAAAAACTGCAACAGTTAGATGTTGTACTCACCATACTGACCTCACCTATGTTTTATTTAAAGTACAACGTCTTGATATACACCATATATGAGTGATGACACTCGGCTACATTCTGTCACTAAAGTATATACTAAGTTAAAGCCGTCTGGTGGAGACAATGCTGTACCATGAGACAAAATAAACTTTGTTAACCTTTAAGTTATTTGTTAAGTTGTTTTTCATCATACATGTTATTGATTGGCAATGCTTGCGTTGGCGTCTTATACAAACCAACTCATAAAGTTGCATAGGATTTGGACACCTATTTGGCAGATGTACGTATCAACAGTTCAGACAGACAGTGCAGACAGACAGACAGACTGACAGACAGAGAGACCGATGGACAGTTAGACAGCTAGACAGACACACAGCTAGACACACAAACAGACAGACAGACAAACATACACATTTGTATATCTTTCCATCCACAGTGGAACAGCGCTACATTATAAGTACCCCATCAAATGCTCAGCGAAAAAGTAATATATGCATTTTATTATATTATATGCATTTGATTATATCTTTGTGTCATGCCAAAATAGTTCATGTAAACGTTATGAGCTGTGTTTAGTGCCATTCCATTGTTGACAATTGTTGTCATAACTATATATGGATACTTCTCGACAGTCTCAGATGTTCAATGCTGCGTAATCATCATGTCAAGACTTGAAAGTACTACTTGTACCAAATCTTAGTCTATTGGAGGATTACATTATGCCTAAGGCCTGTGCCTAAGAATATTTGACAGCAGAGGCTCAAGTTTCAAGCAGAAACCATAATGATGCCATAACGCCTGATGTAGCAAAGTGCTCAGCTGTTCTACACAAGAGTCAAGTAGTGCTTGTAATAGGTGCTTGTTGGTAGGCCAATATGGTGTCAGTATGACTTGTTAGCTTGTGGTTCAAGACAATATTGTATTGTTCAGCTAGGGATGAATCAGGCAGGGTAGAATCAACCTAAAGACGACCTTATATCATAAGACAACTGAATTTGGAACGGAATGTTTCTTTTCTTCTTCCTGTACCTGTTTGCCATTCAAAAATTAAGGCCAATTTTGTGCGAGCAGCAGCCTTGCCATTTATAAGACCAGTCGCGTTTTGACCGATTTATTTTGTTCAAGAATCTTATATTGAGATCAACCGGGTATTTGAGCATCAGAACCACTTATTTTACACCAAGAGAAGATTAATCGCCATTCAGACCAGTTGGTCCAAAAGGTGCAACACTGCTTGCTTCAGTGCCCTTCGAGATCCCTTGTACAAACGGGAGGTCTATGGTTGGGGTTTCACTGTACCTGTTAGGGATGCTATTCGTGTAGTTTCTAAAAACAATGCCTAGTTTATTGTGCAAATTTGATCTTGGCAAGTGAGCAATGAAACACATGATACTGTTAGTCTGTTGTTGCTGCTGACCTTGAATCTAGTCACAGGTTTTATGAGATTTTATGAGATCTTATGACTAGCACCTGTGGCTGCTCTGATGACGCATGCCCTAGTTTACTTCGTGTCATCAGGCTGTGATGTATACACGAGTTGTTAGCTATCCCTTGACGCCAAGAGGCTATCATTAGGCAAGATGCAGGACTGCAGTGCCTTGGATCCGTCCTCAACAGTCCCCATCAACTGCAATCGCCTGTATCGTATTACATTAGGCAATAATTAGCCCGATATTCCCTGCCTAATTGTATTGGCGGTGCGTAGATTGGGATTTTCAGGTTGGCCAGGGTTTTTGCGAAGAGATCATTCAAGGCGGTAATGGGATAGGACAGACGTCGTCAGATTGGCGTCACACGTGTTCATTTCGAAATTCTCCGCATAATTCGACGATTTTATTCGCTTGAGAGGAATGGAGAATGGGCTGGGCGCTCATTGAGGCGTTCTGCAAGGACCTGTGATATATCGCCGTCATTTTTGAACACGCACAAAACTAGGGCCAGGGCGCGCACGATCCTAGATTTCAGCGCAGATCAAATGGGCCACGTTTAAGCTACAAATAGATCAGGTTTCATCCTTGCTTGATAAATGAAGAATGAAGAGCCATTAAAAGAGACTTTGGGATGACTTGTTTGGTGCGCGCACCGTTGCAGCAGGGCCTGTCACCCAGGGAGTCACGGCGAATGAATCATAAGGAGGCAATTTATCAAGCTCTGCTCCGTCGACCTCCTTTCCCCTCAGCATATTACATCACGGCAGGAAGATGCAGTCGATCAGAAAAAGCCCCCGCCACAAAACGACACTGCAGTACATATGTGGATGAAGTGTGGATGGCACATTAGTTGACGGCCTAGTCTTCCCTGTAGGAAATAGTGTGGTGGTAGTGAGAGAGCAGGAGCGTCCATGGCCTGGGGCTGCTCAAAGCTAGTCTGCCACGATGTTGTGATTGAGGTTACAGAAGCAGACAGCTCCATCCAGCCTTCATCTCCCCTGCAAGTCGCCTTCATCAAGTCCCATGAAATTACATTTACGTGGCTTTAATACTTGCTCGATTGTCTTGGCGACAGTTTCCTTCCTGCCAACTGGCAAGCACATTGCCGTTTGATCCGCTGTCCCAGCTCATTGCCTTGCCCCAGCCCCTAGCTTTTAAGCCGCCACGTCATGTAACGTTGAGGTGACGTGGGGACGGCCGTCGTCTGCCTAATTGTTTACACATGGCAAAAACATCTTAGTAAAAAGCAGATTCGTGTCTTAATACAGAGGCTTGCTGCTGCTGCTGCTGCTGCTACTGCATCGGAATTTATCTGCATGCAGCAGAGGGGAGGGAGAGGGGGGGGGGGTTGGGGTGGTGGGGGTGAGATGGCGCAATGTAGGGTGAATGGTTTGCACGGCGCAGACGACGTAGCCCCAGGGCAGGTGGTGCGCACTTAGGGCCCTCGCCTTCCTCAATCCGGCCAATTCCACAATCTCCGATAATAGAATCAGGCGCAGAGCCACGTTAATCCAGGGCCTTATGGGACGAGGTCATAAATGAAACAGAAGATGGAACTACTGGAGCACCTTGTGTCATCCCATGGCTGGTTGGTTGCAACAGGGACATGGCCCGAATTACCGCTCCCATCTCATGGCTCTCTGATTGATCACTGCTCCATCTAAGATACTTGCTCCCATAAATCCATAATATTCTAATTTGCTAGCAGCCAGTACGACAAGGGGCTTTGTGGGCCTGTCTACCCCTCCGACCCAAGCAGCGAAGCAACAAACGCCATTTGTAGCACTGCTATAACCCCCTGCCTCTACCCCTGCCACACTCTCTATAGAGTCTAAATCAGACCTTTTGCTCATGGAAATATTGGGCTTCCATCTATGGATGGCTTGATTAAGGAGCCACGCCCAACCTGCGGAACAATCGAAGTTAAGCCATGCTAGATCGCCCACAGCAACAACCTTATAGATTAATCATTACTGTTCACTCTGGGAGATTAGGACAATACTCCACTAAGCTCGTTAGCTCTCGTTTTGCAGTCTTTATGATACACTACTATCCTCACTGATCGAAGTCTGATGGATCAGTATCAGGCCTAAGCCAATTACACAGACCACATCAATGTACAACACAATTGTTATCCCCGTTGGTAAGGGCCTGTGAACGGCCAGTTAGAAAGTTGGTTTTAGCAAATGTTTGAACAGATCATGTTTGTCACACTAGACGGTCGTTTGTCACACTGGTTATTGATGGCGAGTAGTCACGAAGCCCTTCTAGTGAACCTTGTACTACTGCCAGGATTATTTGATGGAATCTCACAAGTGGCAATTATGAAGGCTGCAGGCAAATATGCCCATGCAATTTATTTCCCTCAATAAACAGAGAGCGGAGGGGACATGGCCCTGGTTCCTGGAGCTACGTCAGCAATTTGTAGACTCTGCTACAGGCCTCACTGGTGTAGGCTACTTTGTTGAAAGAAAAGGCAAAAGTCACAAAAAGTGCTTAATTGCTCAGGAAAAGTGTCTCACTGATAAAGTCTGGTCTGTGTGTGCGATAGGGACGTTGGAAAGATGCGGAGCCAGAGGAAAGGGAGGGAACGACGGGCTTGGGTCGATAACTGGGCACCGTGCACTCACTCTCTCGGTCTCGCATTGATCTCGCGAGTTGTGTGGTCTACATCTCGTGCGCCCCCTGGCGAGCGTTGAAGGCAGCTCCATCCCTAGCTCACTCACTCGCGCCATTCTGCCAGGAGAGGAGCCTGAGTCCGGGAGAGTTTGCAGCACCGCGCAACCAAGTTCAGCTACAAGCAGTCACAGGCTTGGTGGAGTAGACCAGCGCACGTGGATCTGTACAGATGAGGCTTGTGTCAGTTGCGGCTGCTTGAATCAACTATTTCATATCATCTGCCTTATGTGTTTTTCATGCTGATAACATCTCTAAAGAGATGACTGGGTTTACCTTTCGCTGCTCATGGAATACTTGGATCACCTTTTTACTTTATATGACACACCTGCGGCTTAGCAACACTTCGACAGGAATAGGTGAGTCCCTCCCTTCTTTGTTTGCTGGATGTGCCTCTAGCCAAGAGTGCCTGGTGCATGCTTTAATTGCACGTCTGCTGTCTGTGTGTGGTCTATCGATTTCATCGTTATGTACCTGTGTGTTTAATGCAAAAAAAAGTGGTAGACACTGCATGGATACAAGCCAATGGCATGGTTCCACGTTGGTGTAAAGAGCTCTCGAGCAGCATATGCCTTTGAAAGGGAATAAAAGTGAAACCAGCAGAAAATGAGTGCCTCTACATAATGCATGGACTACATGTTCTGTGTTAATAGCAGCTATGTGGAGTGATGGCCTGCTTTTAAGGTTTCTAGTCCCAGTGGAATGAGGGGCTTACCCCATCTCAGTGCACCAGAAAGCATAGAGACCAAGAAAGATGGCTATCGGCTGCACCTTTTGGCCTCCCTTCCTCAAGAGATGGCTGTGGCGATTTCAACCTATATTTAGTTGCAGCATCAGACAACAAACCCAGGTGCTTCAGTGGCCTCTAAAGTGCTTCTCAGGAAATCCAATGATGCTTAAACAAAACGGGCACAATGTCCTCCATCTATAATTCATGGCCAGTGCTATGAGCTATGTGCTTGTAAACTTAATGACCTCTGACGAACCCTATGGATCACTTTCCTTCCATGACACCTCTCCCTGCATCAGTAGCTTATTGTTATGCATACTCTACGTAATGCACTTTGGCTGCTATGTTGCAATGCAGACATGTTTATTGCTAAGCACAGACATGGCGATATTGGCTATCAATAACAATTATCCATAGGTGTTGATGGCCACAATGCAGTAATGTTTAAATGGCGCATGCACATTTTATGACTGAAGATAGGTGGTACTATATATGTAGCTGTGGTTTTTAGACAACCCAACATCAATAGGTGGGTTATACAAGCCATAATTGAGCAACAACGAATATTGCTGTACTTGTCAATTACTGTTAATCGTCAGGTCACACAACCATACAGCTGTAGTTGGGATTAACCTTAGTTTATGACAAAGGTCACACAACGAAATGATTACATTGATGTAGTACCCTCAGGCGTGTTTACTAAATGTACATGCATGTCAGTATTGGAAATGCCTCATAAATAAATGACTGCAGAATTACTAGACTTGACATCTTAATATATTGGCTAGGTAGTTGAACATTGCCTTTAACAGATGTTGCCAGCATCTATTGCCTGCATCAAGCTGATAAAGACGACATATGAAATTCAGTAGTTCTGTAGTTTATACTCCTATGAGTATTCTGTGAAATTCGCTTCATTTTTATGCTTTTAGTTGAGCTTGTCTATCAAAGTGACTTGGAAGACACATCTCCGGCTATAAGACAATGCGCGCAGCACCATCAGGTCAACTTCAAAGGGATTCCCTTATGCTAGTGTGCCTAAAAGACGCGTCTCTATATTAGGTCACCAATGACTCAGCATAGATTATCCCTGTGTAGTTTGACATCACTGAGAGTGTGACTGACAGGTCTTCATCTCATACACGATTCTCACCAACTGCTTTTGGCAGGGAGAGCGAAGTCTCTTTTGGAGCAGCAAGCAACATCTTTGTCTCACGAAGGGAGACCAAAAAGAGACAAGACTCAAACAGAAAAGAGACGGAGCTAGAGACATCTTATTTGCCCCCCAAGATAGTCAAACGCAGACGAGACAAGAGGAGCTTTGAAGTTCCCCCAGGTCCCCACCGCCCTTGCCGAATCAGCAGCCCTGTGCGAAATTCAGAGCTAATATGATTTTCTCCTCACTGCAAGGTTGTCAAATTAGGCATCGTCAGAGATTGATCTTGCGGCTATCAGCAGCGTATCTTCCGCATGCCCTTGTCAACTGCATCAGCTGCGATGATATCTCCTCCTCCCTCCTCCCCCAACACGCTGTCTCCATCCCACTCGCCTCTGTCTGCAGCACACTCGCCTCTGTCATCCTTTGTGAGCCCCTCTATAATTGAATCGGTATCCGAGTAAAACAAGCTCAAGCAAAAGACAGGCCAACCCATACATACATACGATGTGGTAAGAGAGTCTGGATACACTTGTATAGTTATGACCTTTAGCTCTTTATGCACAGATGTATGACCCGTATGACAGTAGCACTTAGACCTGAATCAGGGAACTTTCTTCTTCTTTATAGCAGCTGCTCTATTTTTATGGCATTCAGCACACACTTCCAACGTGGGCCAAACAAATTTGCTTCTGTCCTCCCCATCGATCTGTATGGCAAAGATTTCAGAAGTGTCGACCGTCCTTCCTGGTGTTAGGCTTGCTAGGCAGGGCTGCAGGCCACAGATTTGCCAGTCATTGGCCGCATCGTTAGGCTCAAGCTCCGACGGAGATTTCAAGCCCCAGGCTTATATTAGGGAAATAACGTAGTTTCCCCTAGCAACGCCTGCGCATTATTGCCTGTTAGACTCGCAATAAAACCGTGTATTGGCCGAACAGCAAACAGAGAAATCAGTGTGAGCCTCTTGTGTACAAGTAAGCCTTCATTTGTCCACAGTGTTCATGACCCATTGCTTTTGAATACTCGTGGCCATGTGGAGCTAGCCAAAACACACAATGTGGCAATCAACAAACCAGCAACAGAATGGACTGATGGAATGTGTTGCTGCTGTTGCTGCTGAAATGGCCATATGGATAGTCACCAACTGATGAAAAAAGAGATACAGAGAAATAAGCCTGGTATGAAGAGGTCAACATGCAAACAGGCAAACAGCCAAACACACAACAAAAGGCAGAAAACAAGCAAGTAGAAATTGATGACTCAGACTAAATATATTAAACTTAGGAAATAAACACACAACAGGAAACAGTTAGTATCTATAGGCCTAGGGTGAAGGAACACACCTGCGAAGTAAATTTAACACTAAAGCTGAGCCAATACAAGGCAGACTCACACACCTACATCAAAGATAACACAGACGTTAGGGACACAAACATACATCTTTGTTCTGTGTATATCAATAACATCACAAGAACCAAAACCTCAGAGGTTTAGAGAGTGACATACATGGCCATACGAAGTTAACTGGAATAATGTATACAAAGATATAAGGATGGGAATATATCGACAGAAAGATATTTACAGATAAGGGTTTCTCATGCAGCATGTTTAACTTTCATGCAGAAGTGCGTATTGGTTGGCTTGCCTCAAAGTTTTATGTTACAATAGCAAATCAGAGGATCACAATTTATGTTGCATGACGATGAAGGATGGGAGGAGGGCTAGAGATTTGGCTCACAAACAGTGTATAGGAAGTAGGGTTTAAACCCCACAGTCAATGCCAGAGGGTACTTGCTGTTCTAAATAACAATCTGACCACCAAGCCCTCATTTGTCCAACACATATAACGTAGAGGGCAAATACAGGGCTTTGTCTGACAAAATGCTACAAGGACACAGAAGTGGTGTGTCAGAATATATATCTTGCAGACTGAGAGGGGCCATCAACTACATACTATATCCAGCACTGCACATCACGTTTGCTATGGTATTGCCTCTCAATACACAAGGCATGGACGAGAGCTTGAATTGAACAGAAAAACTATGCATAAAAGATGGGTTAAGGGGGTAGGGCGATTCCTCTTGGACAAACAGACAAACCCAGTGAGACACAGCAAACGTGTTAAATTAATCTTTCAGAAAATTTTCACCCCTCGACGAGTTTGTCACGATGGGTTGTGATAAAGCAGTCCAAAGTGATAAATTATAGAAGGGATGTGTGACATGGGATGATTTAAAGGAATCCCCCGGCTCCATTTTCCAGCATGGCGTTTCCTTTTTAGCTTTGCTTGTTAATCACAGAATATTACTTCCCCAAAAATATTGATGGGTGAAAAGGACACTAATTAAGCTGGGAAAATGACGTTAGCATCAGAACCCTGCTCTTTTTCTCATCTGCCTGCCCGCCCTGGAATGAGGATTTATGGAAATCGATGTTGCCAGAGTAAACAGGCGAATAGAAGCAATTATTTAAGGCAAAAGAGCGTTCAAGACGTTTTTGCTGTTTGGGAGATCTTCCTTTTGGTCTTCAGCGGAGTTTGCATTTCGTGTGTACACACACATGAACAGACTTGAACCAGGAGACAGAAATAAAGAGCGCGGTGGGTCATTTATGATTCATGAAACACTGCCACATCAAGCCAGAGGTGGCGCACACTAACACATTGGCTGGCTTCAAATATTCACGAGTGGGAGTATAAAATATGTGTGCATGGGAGCGTGTAATGCAGGTGCATTAGTGCATATGAAATGGTGGGACGTGTCTCTTGGCTGTACTGGCAAAGTGGGAATCTGGTGAGGCATATTTGAAACACAGCCATCACCATCGGCACAACCGTGACCCGTGAAATTCGCCCAGCAGCAGCAGCAGCAGCAGGAACCCTCGGTGATGGATGCCCCCTTCCCCCGATGTCTGATGCTAACTCCCCTCCTCAGCAGTCACTGCATCCCCAGGCAGCCACTCCATCACTCATTAAACCATAACAAGTTGCACACTATGTATCAGTGCAGAGACAAGGCGCCTCAGCGTGCCATACCTCTATCAGTCACTGGCCAATGACCACAACTGAGCAAGCTACACTGAACAGGCCGCTGTAACAGTGTTTGTAGTAGCCATGCTTGGTGCACCCAGGAGATGCTTGTCTCCAGTCTCCTGCATCTGTTCTGTGTAAGTAATCCACAGTATACTTGTTACTGCTCTGTTTATCATAACAACGACCACATTACACTAACAAGCACATTACTCTTCACCCCCAGATACACAAGCAAGGCTGGCAAGCCTCCATACACATACTCCCTGGGCACGCAACACCTCAGTCATTTTGATGGCTTATGGTCCAAGTTGACTTGAGACACAGCTTCTAGCTCCATTCAACCTCCAAGCACATTGAGCCAAGAACCATACACCTATCATTATCTAGATATCAGAGACTGGGCCCTTCGTGCCTCCATCAGAAGATGCTAACATTCTTTGATCTGCGACTTACATCAGACTGAGCCATGTCTTAAGAGGATGGGATGAATCTAGGGCTTGTGATGTTTCCTCTGCATCCCTGTGATATGCAAGAAGCTACTTTTTGATATTCCATATACGCTGTACATGAAACACTAGCTTCTGATATAGACTTCACAAGGAAAGTGCTTTCGTGGTCTGCATCTTCTAGATATTTAATATTAGTTCAAATCTAGTTGGTGCACATCCAGGGCTTAATATTACTCCTTAGGGTATTATCATTGGTACTTTTGTATTAAAAGTAGGCACAAAATGATTTTTGCGAAAGAAAGCTCCTGTTTTTTGTTTTCTTACCTTATGTGACCGTATATGACCATTGAAGCAATAAAGAAATATCTAAAATCAAAGCAAGCAAGCAGAAAAGCATTCTGGCATCTAAGCAAGCAATCGTGCCTCCCAGGGCGGTATATATCAGTTGCAGCTGCTCAATTATTTAAGCAGGGCAAAGCAGGCAGTCCCCAGCCCACTCATTGGATTGTCACAGAGGCTAGGCGTTTCCTGCTAAATCCCCGTGGCAGATCTGCTGTTCCACTGAACATTGTGTAGGTGCTCAAAGCCCTTGCACAGTTGCGGTTATAAATATCATTGATTGCCATGACAGCTGCGCCGAACTAGATCAACTTCCAAGTCACCTCTCCCCAGACAGTTGAACTGTGCTGGAACTGAGACCCGTCGTTTTGTAGCAGCTTTCAGACTTGATTTCTTCTGGGATCATCACGCATTTATTCTATTGGACCATTGTGTGGTTTTCTCCATTGCTTTTGTGGCTGTCAGTGAAGCGAATGTCATCTGTTGAGCCAGGCGCAATGAGCTAGCCACTTAGTTCAAGGGCTTCATTCCCTTAGCTTTTACACTGCGATGGGGATCACCCACCCTGATTGGCTTCCCAGAGGGGGACTCTAAGGTCACTGCTGTCCTCCATCGGTGTCCTATAGCTTCCGTGTCTACTTGGCGTAACCATGGCTAAGACCTTCCGTCACGGAATGGCCAGGTTGATGCAAATTCACCATCTCGCCCAGCCTTGGCCTCCCGTGTCTGTCTGGTGATCGTTCTCTGTCCAGACATTTCTTTCAGCGGCTTCATGATGTCACTATCAGAAGAGCAGATTAGGCAGCCCATCCTAGACCCATCGGTGACCGGTCTCAGGCGTCCATGATGGACTGGCCAGTGCTGGGCAGTCACTGGCCGGCGGGCTTATCCCCCTCTCCTCCCTTGCTTTACATTACCTCTATTTATAGGCATATCCCGTGGCATGGGGCCGCCGGCAATAAGCCCTAGTTTATCACTGATAATGTCTTAGTGATGCTAGTCACGTCGGGCAGGGAATCTGCCGCGCATAGTGATGTCACGTTGTTCATATTAGAGCCCAACTCCTTTTGCCTCAGCAGCCTCTCGAGATGGGCTTAATGAGCCTTTAATGAACACTGCTTATTCATGGCTTTTCAATGACTGCCTAAACCAGTTTCAAATACTCGTTAAAATACATGAGGCGGCGTGATAATTGTCATGTCATTTTTAAGTCCTATGTTTTCTGGGCAAATCATCGCTTGCAGATCCGAAATAAGTAAACTACAAACAACGTACAAAGAGGCATTTGGCCACTATGAGCAGGTCTGGTGTTTAAATCTATTCGATTTAAGAGATTGATTCGGGAGGAAGAGATGGTGCTCTCGTTCATTCTGTCTGCCTCAACTGGCCTCAGCTGAAGTGAATGGCGTCCCTGGAGGCCGACTCTAGTGTAAAGGGTAGGACAGTCTAGTGTGAGGATAGTTGCATTGAAGAACGAGCGATTGTATTCGGTGCTACAATCCAGTGCCCTCCCTTTCATGGAAGTACAATCAGCGCATGATCAGTGGCAGATTCGTTAAATCGCTCGAGAGAGCGATTGGAGGTGGCCGGGGAGGTGGGGGGGGGGAGGGAGGGTGTTGTGAAGGGCCATTTGGTCCTCCTTTCCTCTCTCTTCGCCCCCCCCCCCCCAACATTCCTCTGACCTCCGACATGTCACAAAATGCGGACATTGATCGTGGCGATGAATGGGCGACCACAGGCCCCCCAGGGCAACTACATCTCACCCTTCTTATTACCCCGTTAGTCTTCTAAGCTGCGGCCACCTCTCCCGTGTGCTATTTGACGGCGGAATGACTAGAGACTGACTTGAGACTGACGAGAGGTTGAGGAGAGACTGATGAGAGACTGACTCAATTCCTGATTGCCTTCTGACATGTGCACCTTCCCCCGTCACATCATGCCAAGTAGGATGGCCATGCAAGGACCTAGAGGCGTGAACCCATGGCACCAAGCCAGTGCTCCCTGGTCACGACAAGCAGAGCATTAAGCTTCAAGAGCTTCATAAAACCCACTAAAAAGACGCTTAAATGCAATCAACTGCCTCTTACCTCTTACGTTGTCGATGCCAGCCTCTCTACAAAAGTATCCTCTTAAAATATTTAGCTGAAGAGGAAGCTTGTTTCGTCTCCAGAAGTGCTTGACGAGAGAGTGAAACGTGAAAAGGCATTCAGGTCAACTTGTAATCTCATTTGGTGTCTCTATTATATGTAAGGTCTTTTACAAACTTATTCAATCTTTAAAGAATGCAAAAAGGCTCAAGTAGATCGTTAACATAAATGTCCTTACGTGGTGAGCTGTTTCATTTTTGACACAAAGTGGTTTCAACTCAATTTCGACACCAAGTAAAATACAGTTAAAAAATCAACCACCAATCTTATAAACTGTCGAATGTGTATGAACCACAAACATCCTAATCCCTAGATGTGCCTAAGCACCAATAATTAACACTATCTGTCTGCATAACAGATGGGATTCGAGCAACCTGTTGTTTATGCCATCGGCAGATTTAATTAAGTTGTTTGCAACAATTGGACGTCGGCCAACACAGCATGATTAATTTTCTGGATTCTAATCTTTGGTCGTATCCGTTTTTTTTTTGGTGAAAAATTTATGTTCACTTTGTGGCTACTGGAGATAGGACCATGGTTATGTTGTCTCTCGGTATTGTACAGGTGAACTTATCGCAGATTTTGACCTAGATAATTTTTCAATTAGAATCTTGGGAGACATCTGAGCAACTGATTGTCATAAATACAGGTCATTTGCAGGAACGGGTATTGTGGTTACTTAATTTTAAAACATATTTCCAAAAGAAAAGAATCCAGACTATGACACGCATATGATGATATCATTTACACAAAGAGCTGCACTTTACGCTTACGAGTTATGTTCCCAGAACACATATGGAGAACTTTGTAATATCCATGAAGTGCAGTTTCCTGGCACTGTTCCAGTGACAGTTATGATTAGGTCATAGTTGAAGCCAATAACTACCTCAGTTGAGCTATGTGATATGTCAGTATGGGTTTGTAGTGCGAGAATGCCTATTAGGAAATGTCATGGATCTCTTGCGATATCACATTCTCTATTTTACCTGTCTGTTAACCTTAGCTCTATCATGCATCATCGTTTAGGTGAAAGCCAGCCAAGTCCGTTGCATTGTGCAGAGCATAGCATGATCTTGTATGATTATCCCTCCATGTGTCAGACCCATGCATTCATTTACAAGCCAATCTGGGCCACGGACTCCCAAATCTCACGCGAACTAATCTCAGATTCCCAACAGCAGCAGCAGCAGCAGAAGCAGCAGAAACCACAGCCACAAAACAGTCAAACAATCCATCTAATGTCATTGTTTTTGCTGCTGCTCCGGAGCAGTGGCATCATTTAGGAGTGGTCTTTTACCCTTGATCCATCTGCTGAGGAGACTGACATTTTGTGGCTAAAGCAGAATGGCATGTTGAGTCTGCCTGAGGGATGATTAATCGCAGCGGAGCCATTAAGCCCTCAGATACCACGGCACATACCTCATGTACGTCTTCTGCTGACAAATTGTAATCTCGTTATCATCTCGTTCAAAGCGAGACTTGTCGTCACGTGACAGACCTCATCAGGCAGATCTGTGATGGCGTCATCCGCGTAATGTGTCTGACGACAGCTTTGCTGACGTTTGTTTGTTTGCCCCACTCCTCCAAGTTGCAGAAGAAGATAAGATTCTGGAAGTGACATCAGAGAAGAGATGAGGAGCAAAAGAAGCCATTAGATCATTTTACAGCCCAGTTCCTAGCCATGTGTTTTATGGCCTCCTTTGCAAAAAGATTCACTGCCTTTGTGGTGTAATGAGATGTGTTAAGTGTATATAAATGTGTGTGACATGAACTTGGAGCACCCTCTGCAAAGAAATATGAGGTTAGCCCTACAAAAAACTGTATGGCTGTTTGCAAGATGTATTTCCATATAATTTACACCCGTCAAACATATTTCATAATGAAGAAAATTGCACAAACAATTCAACCATTCTGTATGAGAGACCAAGGACCTCGGTGCAGTCATGTATGGCACTAATGGATAGTCAGTCTGAATAATCTTTGGTAAAAATTGTGTTGCATAAGACTATCTTCAGTACCGGTGACAACATCATATTTAGAGGTTAACTGTAACCAAAGATTATTCAGACTGACTATCCATTAGTGCCATATATGACTGCACTGAGGTCCTTGGTCTCTCATACAGAATGGTCGAATTGGGTGCGATAGTATGTGCAATTTTCTTCATTATGAAATATGACACATGTATCTGCACTGATATTGCGTTATCAATAAAAGAATATATATATATGTAATTGACAAATTGACCTTGGCGATGTCATTTATACACAACTGTATGGCTCGTGGCTACTGTGTCGTCCAAGATATGCCTAACTGGAGTTTTACCAACTTGTTTTTGCCAAAAAGCTGACACAGTCAGATACACGAGGGAGCCTTGTACCAATAGTAGGCTGGAATCGTCATGAACAAGACTAGTATCTCTGTCACCGTTATCACCAGTTTTCGTGACAGTGAAATTCACTGTGAGAACTACACATTTGGTGACTTAGATGTTCTTAGATGTCCTAATCTATTTTCAGTCCGGATGACTTTCTCCCCTGGCCTACTTTCTTGGCCTGCTTTGGACACTGTATTGGGCTTTGCTTTCACTGTTGCAAACTCACTGACCGGAAAGAAAACAATGCTGATAGGCCAGATGGCCAGTGATCCATCTTTGAGTGAAATGCCAATGACCTGCCCACATTCATTCTAGGTTTATATATGGCCCCTCGAACACTTGAATGCAAAAAGCTGCTGCAGTAAAAGGCAATGGGAAGTGGGTGGTCAGTGCACTTGATCCGACGGCTTTATATGATGAAAATCATTGGCTGGACGGCCATAGAATTTATTAAGTGGTCAGCGGTGACCGTGGTGGGAGGGAGGAAGGCTGTAGGTCCTCTGGGGAAAATGAAAGATGTGAGTATCAGGGATACTGGTTGACATTGGGTGACCCTGCGTTAACCCTGCCCTTTTCTTTGCAGGTCTCACGGAGTTCTGTCAATGGGACGATTTCAACGCGACCTGTGACCATGGAGAGGTCATCGTCATGACGGCTGCCCACTATGGTCGCATGGCCATCGGACGATGTGTTGCAAAGAACTACGGCTATGTTGGTTGCGCCATTGACGTCCTCAATTACATAGACACCGTGTGCTCCGGAAGACGTGTCTGCAAGTTCAACATCCCGGACGAAAACCTAAGGGGCCGTACACCCTGCACTAAGGATTTCACTTCCTACTTCGAGGCTGCCTATAAGTGTGTCAAAGGTCAGTATATGGGCCAGGGCATTGACCCCACTGGGGTGACTTGGGTCGTTATCCCTGTTATTAATCACCAAACGGCTATTGGGGTTGCAAAATTGTCGCAATAAAGACCGATGGGGGTTAGGCTTCGATGACGTCACTAATTGTCTCTCACCGAAATTCTCTCGAGGCTCAGAGGAAAGGCTGCCTCGTTGCAAGACAAATTACTCCATGAAGCAAGTGTTTTTTAGATGAAGCTGACACATTTTTAATTGATATTGCTATCACGACGCTTCTTTCATCTGCCTGCTTCTTAGTTTCAAATTGGAGTTTTTGTTCATTTGTTTGCCATGTTCTTTTCAACTTTTCAAGTCTTGGAAAACTGATAGCATTTATCATTTTAATACGAATTTACTCATTTCCAACTTTATTACCTGCACATATCATTTTGTATAGTTCAACTCCTCAGTTATGCTACACTAAGACCACCTCTGAAATATATGAAATAGTGAATTCAACCCCAAGTTGATTATCGATGCAAACACTGCTATTTTAATGCATCTACAGTATAACTCTGAGAATATGACTAGCTGCATTTAGCTAAACCGTGAAATCTACTTATGATTCCATTTGTACACAAATGTGTTCAAATTCATCATGTACGCAGATGACACAACACTATTAGCAACTCTCTCGACAGTGAACCAAGATATATTATACAACCGGTCGATTCATTTGAATAATGAGCTCATGAATATCAGTAATTGGTTAAAGGTAAATAAGCTGTCTCTGAATGTCTCAAAAACTAAATATATGATCTTTCACACCAAAAATAAATACATTCCAGATATACAGTTATATTTGGATGGTGATAGACTAGAAAGAGTGGGAAGTTTTGATTTCCTGGGTTTTACAATAGATGAAAGTCTAACATGGAATGATCATATATGTAAGATCCAAAAGAAGATATCAAAAATTCTTGGGGTTATGGATCGTGTTAAACGGTTTCTTCCAACTGAAACATTACTTGTAATATATAATTCTCTTGTCTTATCACATTTACTTTATGGTGTTTTACTTTGAGGATTAAAATCCAATAGGTTAATGAAACTGCAAAAAAGAGCGATAAGAATCACAAAAAGCAAGTATATAATTCCCATACAAATCCGCTCTTCAAACAACTTAGTTTATCAAAATTAGATGATATCTTGCATTTACAGGAGTGGAAATTTTACCACAGATTAACTAACCAAAATCTACCACACTACTTTCAGCAGTTTAATTTTCCCCGGCAGTTAGATATTCACCCCTATCCAACAAGAGACAGACATCTATTAGTAATCCCCTGGCTCAGGTACCAACTGTCAAAAAGCTCAATCAAAAATAGATTACCACAACTAATTAATCAAGTACCAAAAATTATCATAGATAAAATGAGCACACATAGTCTTCATGGTTTATCATTCTGTCTAAAAAGGGAATATATAAATGCCTATCAAACAGACTGTACTAATCCAAACTGTTATGTATGCAGTACAAGGTAGCCCATCAGCGAACATGTGATTAAAACAATTAATGTAATTATAGGTAATAATTTGGTACTGTCCTGCTTGTAGCACTTGCAATCCTTACCATGATTTTCCTTTCATTTGTAGCCAATACTCATATGTTATTACACCAAATGGCTCATAGGTGGCATGCACGTCAGCGGCTTTTGGCCTTAGTGAATGTCTCCTATGACCATAATATAACCAGTTTTCCTTGATTATTTTTGTTTTATGTAAATTGTAAGTTTATGGTCAAAATGAATACTTTCTGTCTGTCAGTCTGTCTGTCTGTCTGTACCACCCTCGCACACCAAGGACCGAGGATGCATTTGTACTCGACTGCTACTATATATACACTCATCCGCAGTCCCACAGTCCCACAGCCCCAAAGCCCCACAATCCCGCAGTCCCACAGTCCCCAAGTCCCACAGTCCCCCAGTCTTTTGATTGCTTTATTATTAACAAAGGACATCTTAATAGGAGTGTCAGATGTCTGTATTCCCGGGTCATTATAGCTTCAGGTGGAATCTAGCTACAGACAACTAAAGCCAGCCAGTTGCAATAGTTGTGCTGTAACTGCACATACTGTTCTGAAGTTGCTTATAAGAAAAATGGACAGAATGAATAAAAACACCAACTATCTCATTCTGCTAGACCCATACATGTATTACCTCCTTCAGGGACATCACAGGGGGATGATTTTCTCTCTGATTAATGACATATCTGACAGTCGGTGACGCAAATTGCCAGTTGGGTATTTCAGGGTCACTGCTGAACCCCCGCCTCCCCTGTCCTTGAGACTAAAAGGCCTGCAGTTACAGATCAGCACTGTGTGATTAAGTTTATCCCTAATTTACTGTGTTGTTCTGATCAATGCCAATATTGCAGTACTTTCGTTAATGACAGGATTACTGGCCCTCTTATTCCATACTTAGCGTGGAAAATGTGGTGTCATAATGATAATATACATTTGTTACATATTCTTGGAAGACGTTTAGTTTACATTGTGACTTAAAAAAAAAGAAAAAAAGTGTCCTGGTTCTGTATATTATATCGTTGAAGTTACTAAATACACTTGTTTTAAATGATAATTAAATTAGAAGTTAATTGCAATAACGATCGCAAATACAATCTGATATGTCAACATCTTTAGGTAGATTCAATGGCTCTTATTTGTACTTGGAGATATGCGCCAATTATATTGCCGACATTTTGCTTGTGGGGAGAGTAGCTGTCTCATCTTATACAGCCTCCAATTGTGCTTGAAAAACCCTAGACAGGTTTCTGAATTGTACCAACAGTTCTCTTGTCAATGGTAAACGCGTGTGTGTGATGGATTGAATTCAATTAGGAGAAAAACAAGCTTTGTTTGAAATTTAATCAAAACTGTGCCATTACCCTAGTTCGACATATTTGCTAGAATAGCCTGTCTCTCTATATGGAATTCTGTTAGTTCTGTTAAAGTGAGAGAGAGGAGGAGTCCACCTATGTTACACATATACCCATGGATGGGATCTTTTGCTTGCCTCAGCATAGACACCGAGTTCAAGGGACCGCCAATTTAACGTCTCATGCAAACAACATTCAGCTGGGATGTTGCTCATAAAGTGTGCCCAAGCCCGTGTTTGAACTCGGGTCCTTCAGAGGAGCAGGCGAGCGTCTTACCACTAGACCACCCAGCTGCTTAATAAATAGTACAGGTACTAAGTAAGTAAGCAAGTATGCAAGTAAGCAAGTAAGCAAGTAAGCAAATAAGCAAGTAAGCAAGTAATTAAGTACCTAAGTAATAACTGAGTAAATGTTCACAATACAACCTGACCAGAAGTGCTTGTTACCAACAATGATTGCGACAATTCATGAAAGATGAGTAGATTCAACAGCATAACTTTCAAAATATACACAGTATATTATATTAGAATAAAGTTGAGTATTATGGGCATACTTATGCCTCGCTACTTTTGTCTGGCTAATGCTGAGATGAAAGTTATTATGGAAAATGCATAATTCCTTTTGTTTGATTTTCTATTGGTAATGAGCTATAAATCCAGCACATATGATATGCATATCCATAATAGTTTTGTAACAGCATGGCTTTTGACAAAAAATTAAAAAGTGCCCATATTAAATCACAGTGGGTATTTTATGGGCACCTCATGCTGAAAATATGGGCACTACAATCACCTATGCCCATATTACCCATCAATGTGCGCCTCCCATTTTAGGCTGCGCTGAGAAATGCTGACATCACGTGGCCATTGCAGTATTTTCAAAGAATATACTGCAATGGCCACGTAAATCAAAGAAAAGAGTATTCACCATGAAAAAAAACAACATCTGGTTGACACGTTTACACCTAATTACCATATTCTACATGCTTTTTCCCTTAACAAAAACAATGAACGAAATAAGTCGACATATAAAAATATAAAAATTGCAGCCTCATATATGCTTTCTGCGCTCCACACGATGACCTTGAATATACTTGAAAATGTTACCATGGGTCAGCATGTACCTCTGATGGCTTTCAGTTACTGCGAGATGACAATATTAAACTACTGCCCATATTACCCAACTTTACCCTACATTTGCTTTGAAACAACTTAAAATCATATATATCAAATAAATAAAGTATAAATTACAGAAAAACAGGCAACCAAGCTCGATTTTTTTCCACTTTAAAATCGTGTACAATTTATACAGCATAGCCGGGCCTATGCTACACTATTCCTGTAAACAACGCTAAAACGCGTGCATTTGCTTTCAGACGTGCACGCATGTTTCCCTCATGCATAAAAGATGCATTTAAAGAGTTATGGGGTAACAGAGTGTCATGACATAAAGCTTAGATACCCTCCTGAGGATAGACGTGTGGCACCCCAGTGTATTACATGTATATCGACTTTCAGATCTATTGCTGACAAGCCTAGCACAGAGGTTGGCAATAAATCTCAATGCATTCTCAATTCCACTGTGAAATAATGCATAGGGAAATAGGCAAGTTATTATTTCATAAGACAGTGCTATCCATCACTTAGGGATGAGATGAGGACGAAATTGTGCCTGCCAAAATAGTTATCTCTTTCTCTGCTTACATAGACCCAGAGATGGAAATCATCTCATGCAATCAGGGTGGAGTAAACAAGGGCTTGGAGGATGTGATAAACTGCACATTGTTTGAGAGCCGAGTTTTGTTTTGCAGAAATATAAAGATACATATTTGTGGCTGAACGACTGATCATTCAGGTTTCAGTGCAATATCAGAAAGATGCATTGGATGATAAAAATAGCACATAGCCAAAATCTATGTGACAAATCTGACGTCAGCCAAATTATGGATAGCCACATCATTTATATCACAATTGTTACTCAGTTTAATTGTGATAAATGCAAGCTGGTATTAAATTAAGATAAGATAAGATAAGATAAGATGAGACAAGATGAGACAAGATGGTCTTAAATTAAGATAAGATAAGATAAGATAAGATAAGATAAGATAAGATAAGATAAGGACAAGATGAGACAAGATGAGACAAGATGAGACAAGAGCCGTTGACGATTGACAACTATACAACTGTCTATGAGCCAGAAGGCGAATGATTTGCTCTGAGCTATGGGAAATGGTCTTTCAAATGACCAATTTATGTTTGAATAGATAAAGATAGGGACGTTATTGCGTTATGTCACGTCATGTAGAGGGTGCCTGCAGGAGACAGGGTTAGCATTGACTCATTACCGCCTCCACTCGCCTCTCAGACAAAAAATATGAAAATATGAGGTGAGACGAACGAGGAATTCAGGATCACTCGCACGCGTGCGTTATAAGTCCTTGGGCAGCGACTGCGAGCCAGTGACGAATTAAGCGTTTATTGATTCGCACTCCCAAATCCCTGCTCTCTCCGCCTGACTAATCCACATCTCGAGTCAGGCAAATCAGTGGCCAGGGAAAGTCATCACAGTAAATGGGGAAAAGCTCTAGTATTACTCCAAATGATATTATCTCACTCCGCTTCCTATCTACAATGACACAGAACCTCGCCTTAAGGCCGCCGTTTAATTAAGGCCAGAATTTTTATTTCCGGTGCATTGTCAATGTCCATATATAACATATTTTATGCCACATGTCTATTATGACTACGTTAGGGTGAACGATATGAAGTAACAGTTCTAATGTACGTGCTACACAATTTTTATTATCATTTTCTTTTCTTTTCTTGAAACTTAGAGACTATTGGATTCAAGAAACAACACCTATTTAATCTCAACCAATTTCCCAAAGACCTAACATGTGCAATATTTTATTAAACTACAGTTGAAGAAATTCCTGTTCACAAAGCAGTTCACAAAGAATTCGTTTGCTTTTATAATATCATGTAAGGCTTACAAACACTTTAAAGTATCGTTCAATCTCTTTTAATACAAAGGATTATAGCACGAGAGATACACATTTGAATTATAAAATTTTATGAAGCAAAAAAAACAAAGCCTTTTATCTCGTACCTAAGATCCTCCATTTCTCATTCTCTCAATTATTAACACCTCGTCTAGTCCAGCAGTATTGATTATTTCTACTTCTTATCTTCACAAATACATACAAGGCACACTCTCTAGTATAGGCGAGAGTGACGGGTTTGCAAATGCATATCAACCTGCGTATAAACCTACATACATACATACATAAATATAAAAAAACATACATATATACATACATACAAAGTTTATTCTTCATTTTACACAATGCATTCTAAATCATGTCTGCTTGCTGCTCAATAGGTAATACTTGCTGGATCTAGCTGATAGCTATAGCAGAGGAGTTTTTATCAGGAGCTGGCCACAGATTAGACTTTCCCTTGCCCCCTTGATCCTTGCATCTTTCATCAAAGGCTTGGATTCCTCCTCATGCATTGCTACAAAGTGCCACACGCACAGCGAGACAAAAGCAATTACTCCGACAATGGCCTTATCTTCTGCATGATCAGCACAGGGACAGCATGTAGCGCGTTCAACCCATTCGATTTGATGCAGTGATAAGCAGGCAGCCAGTGTATCTTGTGACTGAGAGACATCTTATCTTGTGGCCAGATTCCAGATTCCTCGGCAAGTCGTTTATTGGCCCCGCAGTTGCATTGGCCCGTCTCTGGCAAGACGAGAGGTCGTGGACCTGGTAAATTGAGTTACGCGTTTCTGGCCTAGGTCTGCTCATCTTGAATGGTTGGGTGTGGGGGGCCACCGATCTGCAAGTTAAGCCCCAAATGCTGCGATTTATTTCGCAGTCCCAATGCAGATTTGGGATTTGCCAAAGCTCTTAATTCTCCAACCTGATATCTAGCCGATTTGCTGGTTGTTGATAGCATCCAATGTGAATTCATTTGCAATTGAAATATGAATTAACAACGTCTGACAAGTCCTTTTCCCACTTTCGTGAGGGGCTTTGCGAAAAATAACCAAAATCAATACCACATGAAGCGCTCCCATCAAATTTTGATTTTTCGCAATGGACTCCACCGCGAGGGAGGTGGGCATCGTGTTCCTAACGATTTTCAAGAGACAACATTCAATCGAAAGTCAACCTTTGTGTTTGTGATATTAGTCTTGGGTCTACAAAAAGAGGATTTTCATGCCTGGCTGCATCTGCAAGACCCCCGGTGTCTGATAACTGATGGCAGAGTGTGACCAAAATGAAAACTATCCTGGAATTCTCCCCGTTGGCTTCAGACTGCGAACGGCAGGGGTTCAATTGCAAGTGTCTAAACCAATCAAATCACATTTGATCACCAACAAAGCGCGTTCTAATGCTTAAATCACTGACTAAATGACTAAATGGCAATTACATTTTCAAAAAATTGTGTTTGTCTTCACTGATGTGTCGTAAGCCATAGTAGCAACTAATGTTTTCGGTTTTTGGCCAGTTAAGGCAATGAATATCCAATTATTTCAAATTTGGTGATTTAGAATGAAAATAAGCCAGTGTAGCAACATGCAAATTATAATTGAAGACATCCTGGTAGGTCCAAAACCATTTTTAAGCTATTAATATCATTAGTATGATTACATGTCATTAATATTTACGGTCAACTTTCTTTATAAATTACGTTAGTGTATTTGCATTCATTCCATTTCACACTGGAAAATTAATCAGTCCCATTTCCAGATATTTTTTTTTTTTTTTAAAGAATTTTCTTGTTAAACTAGTCTACAGGAATATACTAGTTTATTACAACACCAAAATGATGACAATATAAATTCGCATGATTGCTAAGTACCCAACCTTAAAACATTGGCCTTAATAACATTCTTCGATTAAGGCCTCAAAAGTGTGCTAAGACGATTGCTCCTTAATGTAAACAATTTATACAATTGCTTTAAAAATTAAGGCAATATCTTACTTAAGTCGACACTGACCTCTAACTCAGAGAATTAAAGAGTTTAATGTATTGTTAATGCAATATATTAGAGGTCATAAGCTTCTAAGATCACTCAAATGCCCACTCCTAAAAGATGAAGCACGTGCAAGTCATTTAAGACTCGTTCTAGTAGGATGTCAACCCACTTCTAGGATGTCTTGTTGTGGTTCGGCCTTTATCAAGTCCATCTGCCTGGTTTAACATTGCATTAGGCAGGTGGGTTGGAGAAAGACAGAAAATGGTCTCAAAAGTTCAGAGCAAGCTTACACAATGCCACATCAGCCTCATCAGATATTATAGAACTTTCACAGTGACTCGCTTCAATCAAATCATCTCATATTTCATCCTGATTGCAAATATTTCGTGAAAGAAAATTGCTTTATGCAGACAAAGCAAATGACGAATGGAAACTGACAAGAGGGTCCAGTGAGGTGAATGAGCCGAGATGAATGCCATATTATGTGGAGGACTGGTAAATATGAAGCAAATGAACATGATGTAGATGTCAGACAGAACGTGAAAGGTTGCGATGTCAAGGCAACTGGACCATCAAGGACAGTGTCCTGTTGCTTTAGCCATGGCCCCGGGAACAATTCTGCTTAAAAGGTGTCCCCCCCCCCCTTCACCCTGACCACCTAGGATTAAATAAACTTGGGCGAAGGCGATCCTTTCTGTTGATAATGCCATTGTATGATTAGCTCTATATGTGGCTTATGGGGCGTGTTGCCCGAGGGACTTGGGAGACCTGCTGAAGCTGGGGCCAAATAAATCGTAAGCAGTATTGCAGGGCAGACAGGCCCACCCACTGTTCACTGATGTGCTCCAGCAGTGCACCAGATTATAGCAATTTACAGCGACCTAGGTTGCCTCTGAGATGACAATGATTGCAACACATCCTGTTTATGTAATGGACATGACATGATTCATTTGCATCTGTATATCATGTTGACATGTGGTCATTGTTATTATTCTGTGATTATTCCTTTGCTCATTTTTATGTTTCTTGTGTTGACAGTTGAGACGGGAGGCAACAGAAGGTGCGCCACGTCCCACCAAGTGAACATCTCAGGCCAAATGGGTTACCTTGCCAGCGCCGTGACAGCTGAGACAGGCCTGGGGGACGCAACAACATGTCCTTGGATCGTTACTGTTGACCCTGGTCAGCGAATCAATGTCACCCTGATGGACTTCTCGCTCATCCAGCCTTTTGGTCCTAATGACGTCCTCGGGAGGGAGGAAGCTCAATTGCATACGTTTTGCCACAAATATGCGGAGATCCACGAAAGACCGAAAACCAGGGGAACAGTGGTGTGTGGTGGAGAACAGCGTTACAAAAACGTCTTCGTCTCATCAACCAACAGATTAGAAATAGGGCTCCTGAGATACAACTCGCCCAAGAAATCTGCATACTTCCTTCTCAAATATGAAGGTTAGTGCTCCCATGACATTCATGCTTAATTAGCTTGGAAGGACCTTGCAGCAGCCTGTCATTTCCCTGAGTCCCCAGATTGTCCTAATCCGATGATCATTATCTCAAAAAGACATTTTCATGCCTCTCCGTTTCCTCTAGGACAATATCAGGTTTTATGAGACGATCATTCCCTCTGAGATTTCTGCTTAGAAAATGGAAGAATAATCATTCTGCTGAGCCTGGCGCCCAGTCATCCAGATAGTCTATCTCCTCTTTGCCATCAAATCGCCCTCAAGGACTGTTTATGTAAACTCCAATCCCAATCAGCCATTTTAATTAGCTTCATATTAACTGCTCCAACATATAACATCTTTCCCATTGGGTTACTCCAGTTCGAAAAAATTACAATTTTAGCGGAATGCAATTGAATGAACTCATGTGCAGTTGTGTGTTATATTGTATAACTGGAGGCAGATGTTCATGACATCAATCAGTGTCTTTATGACAAGAAAGAAAATTCAATCGCCTACACCATACTATTCTGGTATGCTAGGACAAGGTAGTAGTACAGATAAAGCATTGATGTACAAGAGCTGCCCAAGTGCTGTGGCTGTGCTCTGTACTATGTTTTTGGGCGAATCAAACAACCCACTTAACCAAATTGTCTGCCACCCAGGCCATCCAAGGGGCGCTAGTTTGTAGCCAATTGGGACGAGTGAGTCACTAAAGCCAGTAGATGTGTGTTTAGTGAGAAAAGCAATAAATACGCTTGACACAACGGGTGGCCAGGTCCAGGACAGGCAGTACCCTATGACCCGTGGTCACTCAGTTGCAGTCCACCCCATTTAGACAGTTTGGAGAAAACAATAGCATTGCAATTGGGTCCAGTATGCAGCCATGCTTGAAATGGATATAAGGCAAATCAGTGTTGTGCACTGGGGCCTTTTAGATGAGATTGACTGAGGTCGCGTTTGTGTGTCAATGTTCTGCATTTATATGCGGCGTAATTTTGCAACTGATTTGATTAGAGCCCACAAATTCAGTGCAGCCTACCTGTCAGTGTTTATTTTAGATGCCTTAGTCTGGTTGGATTGGCACGTGGACGATAATGTCATTAGACTAGGTGATGATTGTGCTAGCCTTTAGGATTTAGCACTGAATGCCACAGCATTGTTGCGGCCCCATGCGTGAGGCATAGGCATGCCGCAGGCTTGGCGTCCATGCGGCTATGTCGGCCATTCAGTGAAAACATGTCTGTCATTGACTGCACAGACCACGCCAATTTCAGATCAACCAAAAACTGTTTCCTTTGCCCTGATGCAATCCTGTGTAGATCATGCCAACATCTAACCAACGCAAGACAAATATTAAGGCAGCGGTTTGTCTGTGGCTGCAGGAAGACATGGGATACAGACACTTATCAAAAACCCATCTTTTTCGATCTCTTTTTTTTTCATTGGCTATTTTTGACAAAAGGGCTCGATGC
The DNA here is from genome assembly GCA_932294295.1 of Alitta virens. Lineage (NCBI taxonomy): Eukaryota > Metazoa > Annelida > Polychaeta > Phyllodocida > Nereididae > Alitta > Alitta virens. Next base: position 16,206,183 of record OW028573.1, on the reverse strand, counting down.
TGTAGAGTGACATTTTCAAGTCAAGCTCAGTGGCTTTCACGGGGGATTAAATGCACGATATAGGCTCGGGTTTTGTGCTTGACTGGGAAGCACCTGTTATGGAGAGCCTGATCAATCAGATCGGCTGTGCAGTATTAAACAGGCAAGTGGCAGCCTGCTCCATATCACTGACAACACCATTGATTTGCAGAAAGGGATCCATACAGGCAATGGGGAGGGTATCAACCTTCCTGCCTCAATATCTTGTGTTTATTGGATTGCCAGTCATGTAATGTCTGCCTCTCTAGCCTTTTATTTGTTCTTACATCGTTTTACTGCATAGTCAACAAACCTTTCTACCCAAGTCTATTGCTTGTGTATCATTAGAATTTACGAGTTAGGCTGACACTTTAGTGTGCATGGTAGAACAGCTTGCAGACCCTTGAGCCTCCCAGCAATAGGCATTATGAGTTGTTCTCATATGATTTTATGCAGTCTTGATGGCATTAGTGCTCATATTACGGACCTAACTCCTGATTATGAGGGGGGCTCTTATGAACCGTTACTGGCATTTTGATGGATTGGGCTAGTTAGGGAAATGATTTAATAGAATTTTTTTCCCCCACTTATTTCTCCCAAATCGTCTTGCTTAAATTCAGCATCAATGATAATTCCTTCTGCTGGAGAAACCTGCAACAACGTTGTCATTCTCTAATGGTAACCACCACTGGATAGCATGATAGTTCATGCCGATAGTGCGCTTATCTCTACGATCTTTTCCATTTCCGTGTCGGTTAAACTAATGTATTAATGGGGGGTTGATTCAATAACTGTGTGTGTTCTAACTTGTCCACTGGCATCAGCTCACTTCTATTACTTTCATCTATGTCTCTAATGGACACAGCTGTCATGCTTCCACATGCAGTTTCATCGCTCTAGCAAAAAGTTGCAACTCTCCTCTCCCTTGTTTCTCTCATCAGATTGTTTTAGTCATGAAACAAACCTGATTGTTTGTTTGCGTTCAAATGAGCGCCTGCATTTTGTTGATTTAATCCAGCTCCTCTTCGCCCCCTGAATTTCGTTGTTGCTGCTTGAATAGCTTGTGTTTGGATGCGGCCAATATTGTTAGCATGCGCCTATTAATATCCTTACTAAAACTAATAATTGAAGTGTGGTTCAAGAGCTTTGCACATGGTTATAAATGACGATTTCATGGGGCTGAATTATTGGGCGCTTTCATTTGCCCTGTTCCTTGTTATTAGAGCAGTGTGTTGTGTATTCCTTGAAACCACAGGATGCTAAGTGATTCAGTGTCAGAGGGTTAGGGTTAGGCTAGATTGCATGGGATGAATTGCATTAGAAATTAGAACACCAAATTGAGGTCACACTTTGAAGACACTAAAGTAATTCTTGAGTCAATAAGTAATCTTAGTATGGAAGTGATCCTAGTGCAGATCTATTTGATATTATAATTAGTTTTGGTACCCAGAAGACTTCCTTAAAAGCGAGGTGGTTTTGATAACTTGTGTTCTTAATTGAGGTCTTCCACTGTGCATATCAAAGCTCTTACTTTTGTGTTCTGTTGCAAGAGCTATGTGCTCTATTGCAACCATAGAATGCCCGGTGATTTATGGAAGATATAATACAATATGAAATTATATTAGGTTTAGGTAAGTTAGTAACTGTTACGATTTTATGAAATGTCTTCTCGGGTGCTTAAATCCAGTCATAAATGATAATTCCTGCTTGCTTTCAATTACTGTTCACGTTATTATAGCAGTTCTTTTTGGTGTATTCCCTGCAGCCATAGGATGCCCTGCCATGCAGGCTCCCAGGCAGGGATGGTTAGAGCAGGATGGGGACACTCTCATCGTGGGCTGCAACACGACCAAGGAGAGATGGTACATGAAGTGTAATGGACGCAACTGGATGGGCGAGATGAGGGACTGTGTCAATCACCCAGGTAATCAGCTTCGTTTTATCCGAGCAGCTGTGGCTTAATAGCCCAAGAAATATCATGCCTGACTAGCATAAGACTGCAATAATATGATTCATAATGTGATTTTTCAGTCCATCAATGTGTATGTATAATATAAAATAATATATTTGAAAAAGGATGGCAAGGTGTTTTACATTCTCTAAAAAAATATATATAACAATAACACAATTAAATATGCATGTGTTTGACTGAAAACTGACTCTCTACTCAGACTTTTTTTTAAACCATTGACCGTCATTCTATGTATGATATTTGCAATATTACAAGTTCGTATATATGCAGCTGTACCAGGTATGTGATTGCATCTATGATAAAACAGCTTCACATATTTCCACACATAATGTGATATGTATGAAGAAACTACTCTCAAAACGTATTGCAATTGGTTTAGAGAAACCTGCTCAGAATGCATCAGCAGTCCCTGGGAGCAGCTCAGCCCAAAAGCTGTATGTGGTTGCAATTGAAGGGACTAGGGAGGGACAAGCTGGATGATGCGTTATCTTCCTGTGGTGACCCTCAGCCCTCGTGTAATGCACAGAATTGCAAATAGATTGTTGTAACACACTGTGGGACCAGTCGACGGTTAAAAAAAGACACCAGACGAAGGAAAAAGTGAGCTAGGGTGAGCGAAAACAGGAGTGACAAAACAAGGCGCAAGGTGGCGCTAATCAGGAAGTTGTTTGTCACCCCAAAGAGAGAACCAACAAGTTGAAGGATTCGGCAGACTAGAGGTCTAGCTATTGATTGGTGTTGGCCATGGTCAGCATTGTACAACCCTGCCCTCTGTGCCCAGCAGCAAGCCAGGAGGCTGACCAATGGCCACATATTGACCAAGATAGGCCAGCCACCCTTTGTGACGTCAGAAAACAATAGATTGGCCATGCGCAAAGGGCTGCTCCTCCTCCCTTCGCGGCTATGGCCTCCGTCTCGATTTTATCTGCAACTTTCAGGAGGTTGCTAGGCCTGGCGAGACGTCCTATCAGTTGATATTATATCAAGCTGACGTAGAGTTGGTAAACTGTCCTGAGGGGCTGGGAATGGCAAGGGATTTGCCTTGCTTCAAATGCTAATGGTATTTTGACAGCAGCAATTGTTGAAGCCAGTTATGCTGTTACTTTTCTACTATGTTAACACAGAGCAGCCTGCCAAATATGGCCACTTGATGGAAGTGTAGCATAAGGGAGGGTGGTAACGGTATTGAGTGGGTGATGTGATGCATAAATGTATGCTACATTGTACTTGAATGGGATGGTGGGCCCTGAGGAAGGTCATCTGTCTTGGGCTTTGTGACTACAGCATCTTCAGCCTCACAGCCCATAGGTCATCCTGTCATATTTCACAGAATTCTCTTGCTCTCTGCTGCTCTCTGCTGCTCTCTGCTCCTTGCTGCTCCTTGCTGCTCTCTGCTCCTCTCTGCTGCTCTCTGCCCTGCCATTTGCTCGTCCTCCTGATATTCTGGCTGGCAGCCCCTGCCACAACAACAACAGCCCAATGGACAGACATTGGTAAATAATGGGCAAAAGGCACAGCTGGGTTGAGCAGGTCTGGCTGAGTTAACAGATTTTTGTCAAAATCGATATGGAAGGCAGCAGTTCAATCAAGGAGGTAATGATTGGCCTGGCTGTGCTGACCACTGCTGCCTGTCTCTGATTGTCTCATTACAGGGGAACACCCAGCACCCTAGTTGAGTTGGCTGAGGTGACGATTCCCACCAGACTGCCTCAGCATGCGCCCTGGGACTGCTTCATCCCGCATCTCATCCCAGTATTCCATCTATCCATCCCATCTATCCATCCATAAGGTGCTATGCTAATGACCGCTGATTAGCTCCTTGCAGCATTTACAAGTCGCGCCCAACCTGCTTGATGGATGGCTTAATTAGCCTCTCGTTGATGCCCTAAGTGCTTAGAATTGAATTAGCCATATTAGCAAAGAGTTGTGTTTGTGTGTGGTCCTAGATCCATATTAGGGCTTATATATTGGAACTTAAGGGGCACCCATCTGCAGAGCCTATTTCACTGTATTAGATCAGCCCAGTTAGTTGATGTGTATCGCCAGTGCCTTGGACTGCAGGTCAGTGCTGGACCATGGACTATTTGGGTCACAGGGGCCTGGTTTTTGTAACTTGTCACAAGACCTTGGCAGAAGGTCATGAAAGCAAGTATATGAGTAGAGGGGGAGTTATATCCTGCAATAATTCATGCAGTTTTTATGGCTGGAGGCGTTGCACTACCCATGATCAAAGAGCAGGTGAAACATGGACGGTGGTCTAAAGATGGAGAGGGCTGCTGATGCTGCTGGTATATGATGCAGCAGCAGCAGCAGACTCTAAGATCATGAAGATGGGCAGAAGTGATCAGTGCTGGGATGAGCATGTCTAGAGGAGGAGTCGAGGGCCCAAGATGATTCTCTAAGTAGCCTGCAACAATAGTGTCGATGGATATTGCACATTGCAGCCCATTGATCCGAGACGTAATGGCGCTCGACTTGACGGCCGTGATGGCGTCCTGGCAGCGTTGGCAACGCCGCATGACGGACCGCCTTTCACAATATCACTGCGTCCGAATCCATCACGACCACCTAATACCCACGCTAATAACGCTCTGTGGAGCTCGGTGGAGCGCTTGCTAAGCTCTGTGCAGTGTGAAACGAAAATCTTGCGAATGCAATATTCAAAGTACCCCCCCCCCCCCTCCTTTCACCCTCCACCCTTGTGAGCACTACAACTGCAAGCTGTGGGGTGGAAGGCCCTGCTGCTGATATTGTCCCTCTGGACCAACAGACTGCTGCGTTATTACCATATGAATATATTCTGGGGGATCTTTGCCTGGATCCTCCTGCAGTTTTCTGTTCCTCTTGATTTGTTTGCTGTGTTCTGATCTTCCAGATGCTGTAGAATCTGTCTGGTATGTTTTAGGCGAAGACTGGAGTTCTCCTGTAGGTCAGTGACCTTTTTATCTATTCCCATTCAATAAGTTTAACACATAAATTTCAAGTATCCATGATATTATCTTTTTCAACGATAAAACTATTGCACGAATTGAACATGCACATTTCTTCGAAATCAATTCTGTGTATTTGGCATGAGACCTTTTCCTCCTATTTTATGATTGAAAGAGGAAAATATCGACTTTTTTGCCTCAGATTTTCTTTTACTGGGCGCCTGTACAATACAGGATGACGAAAAAGCTATATAAAATTACGGAGGAGTGCAATTTCTTTAATAGGATGACATTATAATTGCAGGTATTTTAGTGGTAACAGCTCTAGGTGTGGCCCTAGGATTGGTGATTGGTGCTATCATGTTGGCCAGCGTTTTATTTTGCCTTAAACGGTGAGTTTTACATATAATTTTTTTTTACACATTTTGAAATAATTTGCTGCAATATCGTGATTATGTCAAGTATAAGCATAGTCATGTCAATATTTTCATGGTATTATACTTAATATGTAGGCCCCTAACTTTCTCGAAGAAGAGGTTGACATATCTTGTGGCAGCCTTTGAGTTGATATATATATTGTCAAGCAGCTGCCAAAGTCTTGCTTTCATTCCTTAGGCCACTCTGCTTGTCAAGTAGATGGCTGTCAATATTTGCATAAAATATACAGTAATATCATGGATGTGGAATGTTTTTGTCTCCTGTTCTCAGCAGGAGAAGGCTTTGTGGCTTATCCAACCCTCAATACCCAGACAACGCTAGGGACAGTGAAGAGGACCACGACGACTACGCCCCCTACTGTAAAAACAACTCTCACTCAGTGATCCACGCTGATCACATGGAACTGGTCAACCTCAACCCAGACTCCAACTATGGAGCAATGTGGAAAGCCAGACCACCTGCCAACCATACTAATCACGTGGACGACCCTAATGACGTCACAATGCGTCAGGACAGCAACAGCCTCGTTGCAAGCAAACTGGCACCAATGCCAACATTCCGACCCCCAGAATCTCACGTGTACGAGAGTCCCAAGTTCTCGCGACGAGATTTCATCGGTCTCGGAGGGCTCGAGAATATGCGAGACATGGCTGTCACTGTCACGTGATATAAGGAAACAATGGTTCGACCAGAGACTTTTATACACAGGCTTGGATGCAATTAAGGGGCTAAGTAAATATTGCAACTGCCAGAATGTGTTTAATGACAATCATCATAATGAACTTTTGAGACCTGTGCATATTTAACAAGTGATAAATACAAACAACCTCGTATTATATTATTCAGGGGCCCCGTTTCATTTCAAAATGTGGGGGGGGGGGGGAGGGGACATGTTGACCTTTATTCTGGACACCAACAGTCAAATCGTTATGTTGGTACAAAAAAAAGGTGGGGGGGGGGGGGGGCTTGTCCCCCTGTCCCCCCCCCCCCTAAAACGGGGCCCATGATATTATTAATATGGAAATGCTTGAACATAGTTCCGCAATAATTAGCTCTGAGCCATGTATGTCCAAGAAAACTAAAATCATCAGATGATTTCAAATTCAGCATCATTCCCTTGAATACCTATGATATAGGCCCAATTCAAGGAGATATAGGAGTCATTTCTAGTGACCACAAAAATGCATACTGTGAGTGTATGCTATGAAAGTCAATATATCCTGCTGCTCATCCTGGGAAAACATGCTTTGTGTGGGAATCAAACCAGTGATCAACATGTATGCCCTCGTCATCACATGAAATTCCTGTGATCCTGTCCCCATATGGTATATTATACTCAACAATAATCATGGATATTTATATACTCCGCCAAGGAAGACACAGGTCCCGGAACCATAAGTTACAAGATATTTAGTGGAACTAGTCCTGTTTCCACGGATATCTGAACATTGGATCATGTACTTACACAGAACCATATACAATATGGTCTTTGTTCTGCGATACACTTATATTCCAAAAATACGCATGTGCCCTGCTTTTATTGGTACCACAGTGACTCACACTTTTCTGAACACCGAGTACACTCCTTCAAGCTTCACTGAAAACGAATGTTATTATACTTTGGCTTCATTTTTAAATGTAAAAGAAATATTATATTATACTTTAGCTTCCTTTTTAAAATAAAGATGCTGTGTTGGACCTTTTGTGACTATAATTCTCACTCTGAAAACGTTGTGTTTATATGATATACATTGTACATGGTATACATTGTAACACAGGTTGTTTATAATTATTGGACAATGGCTGGATATCAATAAAACTTCACGTTATTTAGAGTTAATATGATGATTACGTTTGATGGTCAATGTCACATTTTGTTGAAAATATTTGAGATGTTATGATAAATTACTGACCATTATATGTTTAAGTACCCTTATATCGACCTGCCACACTACATTTTACAACCTTAACTTCCCATTCACAAAAAAATGCTTTGTATAATATACACTTTGTGACCCACCATGCATGTGTTTAATATCAATAATCATTATTACCTATGCATTGCTGATTACCTCTAAGAGAGTGACACAGGCTATCCCAGTCGCTTTATCTATAGACACCCAACTTGTTTTTGTATTTGTGTGTGAATATTATTGACCTTCTAAAGGACTGATATATTGTTACTTGATGTTGCATTGTGTGTCGATGTATATTGCTTGTATTGACTGACATCGTTGTCAATAAATTTATTATGTAATTTTTGGTTATTTGTATCGGTTTAATATATTCAAATAAAAAGTAAAACCCACCCAAGAATTTGCAAGAAATTCCAGAGTGGTAAAAACCAAAATGTGCGTAAAAGGTTATACTTAGCCATAATTCAGGAATAACCCTTAAAGAAGATATTGACTAACCATTACATAAGCTAAATGCAGTCCTTTAAGGCATGGAGTCACAAGAGACTCCATGTTTAAGGCAAGTACTTCCAACCTACGATTGTTGATCGTTGATTGATAAGAACAGAGAGCCACACCATCTGAACCATTTACCCCATGTGCAGGATATTTTCTTGCCTCAGCATAGACGCCTGAGTACAAAGCACTGCCAGTTTTAAGAATTCATGTCAGTGAATCGCTGGCCAAAGCCTTTAACAAGCTTCTTAGTATTTCCTTTAATCAGGGCCGTAGCCAGCACGAGGCAGAGGAGGCCACCGCCTCGTCTGGTGTAGGTTAATTTTCTTCTTTTTTTGTCATGCCAAGACAATAACACAGTTCTGCGATATTCTGACATTATGGAGTTCGCCTCGTCTGATTTCAGCCTCTGGCTACAACCCTGCTTTAATTAATAAATGCTTGATTTCAAGTATTTCTAGAATGATGCCCTATGCAGCAGGAAACAGGAAGTGGCCATTACTACATTAATATCGGTCAGAATCACCATATATCGGCTTGTCGATACTCAGTATTATTGATAATCGTCTCGTTAACATGAAGCCATCAATAGATATTTAGTATATATTGTACTCACAAAAAAATTTTTAAATACCTATTCCGCTTATTTGCTGAAACATATCCATTTTAGTTAGAGATAAGTTTGATCTCTCAAAGTGGTAACTTCATTCAGTAACAAAGAAATATAAAATGAATCGAATACAAAATTTATTCATAGAAGTACACTGGATAACAATCATACATACAATTTGCAATTATTATAGTATACAATATACTGGTCCCTCAATTCTCATACTCTAAATATAAGGTATTAGTAGCAAATTCACTGATCAAGCTTGTTGTGCAAATGCATCGTTCACATCAGCCTATAATATTATATAAGCATGGAATCTGAACTATAAGCAATATACGAATACAATGTAATTACTAAATAGGTTTGATTACTTCGATACATGTTGCACATTAAAATGTTGAGGCCATGAGTCATTACATTGTTAATTATAGTGTCAAATAAGTTAATTTTAAACTCATTACATCAGCGAATGAACTTTTTTCCCCGAAATATTATTGCTTATATTTATGGTAGGTCTATGCTTGGAGAAATGTGTCTAATTTCTCCAAGGTCTATGCAAACCTGCACTGGACGCCAGTCATCTTTATCAAACATAAAGACATACATTTATTTACATAAAAACATGCAAGTGTGCCAAATATAATCAAATTATTTTAACATGTTACATGATTCAAATTTGTATAAATCAGTACAAAAATATCAATTTTGGCATTCTAGGTTAATAACAGCCAAGTCACCAAATACACTATAAAGCATGTAAAAATATGTTGCGAAATTCTAGGCATATCAAATATAAGTAATTACCGAAAAAGAACTAATATACAATACAGTCAATACCACTACTTGCAGGACAATCCCTTAGCATAAAATACATGTATAAACTGACATAAGTACTAGTGACAGTCTAACGCAGTATTTTTATATAACGTAAAAATAGGATTAATGTACACTTATGATGGAATGTATATAACTCACGATCTCCAATGTATATAGTTCATACCAAATTACTGCAAATACAATTATGTACCACCTAATGAAGCTTTTCATACAGAACTTAAAACATGCAGCTGCAGGCATGTATGAATATAATCTCTACAGAGCACCTTTTTGGGCAGCTCAAACAAGAATTACAGAAAGATGGGGAAGTTTACACTAAAGTTCCAGAATAATGGCAGAATTAATCATCAGAATTAGGGAAGCAGGGTAAAATGTATTGTTCAAGAACCAGGTGGTATTCCAAGGAAACTATGACATTATAAGGATGTCAGGAAACGACATAAACATGAGAATATCCACGTAAATTCAGCATGAATGGAATCTGATATATCGAACGCAGGGAGGCTGTTTACTTTTGTTGTGTTGTGATTTGGGCGAGTAACTCTGGTTCACTTGATTTGATCTGGCATACCAATTTTGGCTAGATTTATAAAACCTCTGGGCTGGAGGTGGGTTTGGTAATTGGAGACAAAATACTAAGAAGCTAAGAAGCAAGAATAACACTATAATGTGGAGGGGATAATTGCAAGAAGTCAGTCACTGATCTTGGTAAGTCCAGGAGATCGAGGGGCTGCAAAAACGGAATATTCAAGTGAAAACTATCAAGATTTCTAGCACTAATTTTATTAAAATGCTCATGTTGAATATTCAAGTGATACAACGATTGTTTCCATTTAATGGCACTAATGCTAGTCGTGGAAGCCAGCTTTTTCAGGGTTTGACACGAGGGGTTTCATAGGGGTCTCAATGCCATTTTTGGGCTCTTTGGGTTGCCAGTTTTCCCACAATGCACAGATGATTTCTGTGACTGTTAGAGTGTTAGTGTTGTGCCCAATGAGTCTCAGCAGGAAGACGCCATCGGGTCTTAGATACTCTTTGGTGAATTCCTCTGCCTTCTTTTCATCACTAGGGCTCTCCAGCCTCTCCATCATCTTCAAGTGGTTCTTGATGTAGATGACCCTGTCCCTAACGGCCACTGCGCGTATAAACCAGGTGATCAGAGAGAAAGCAGTGCACACTGCTACAAACACCATCCAGAACCAGAGGAACATGTAGATCTTCTCATTATACAAGTTGATGGGCAGAGTGCACTGGACCGTGTAGGGATGCAGGTTGCCAAGACGACGGACGGTGAAGTCACACATAGTAACCCGCGGGAACGCCACTTGGGGGGAAGTGGTCCAATCGTAATCCTGAATCATCCATTTAAAGACCTCGTAACCATAGAAACCAAATTTAATCGAAAGGATGTTGTTGAGTATGAGCAACTGGCCTATGACGTTCGCGAGGTAGAGCACCTTGGTGAAGATGTACAGGATGATTAGATAAGTTCCGAATCTGAAAAATACAATTAACAAATTCATCAGATTTGAAGAACATATGTATATAAATGTGATCACAATATATTACATTTCATGTGGGCATGACATATATGGCAGCTTTAGACAATCGGTATGTAGTTAATCCTGAGTAAGGCGACCATCAAAGGGAATTCAGTTATAAAATTTGGTCTTGGGGAGACATATGGTTGTTTAATCCAGGGGAAATCAATAATTCTTAAATATTCAGCCTGTGGGGACATAGAATGTAGTGACCGTTTAAAATAGGTAGTCGTTCCATACAGTTTGCCGTATCACGTTTTGTCGCATGCACAAACACTGAGTATGTTTGATTGTGTCCTCACGAGTCACGACAAACAGAAATTACCAGCACTCATCATTATGTCTGCTCTGGTTGCTAGTCATACAATCTGATTCGACATAACATAACACAACCTTGGTGAAAACAGAGTTCTATACAATACAATAGTCTTTTCACTGAACAGCCCTGAATTCAACAAGACATAAGTCTTTATTCTCCTCTTATATTGCTCATTTTGCTTTTCAGACATAGAAGATTATAACTAACCTATTGAATAAATACAACTTTCTCAGGGAAATAACAGATATCAGTTGAACGATAAGATGTCAAATATACATTAAAATGCACTAAAAATACTGCTGCTTGGATGCACTTTGCTTCAGCCAATCACAGTGAAGGGCGGGAACTTTTCCAGCCAATAGAATTGCAGTGTTCTGTCGTAGCCACGTGATAGAAATATCAAGAAACTTTCGTGAAAATCAACTATACCATACAGGCACAGGAAAATGTAATAACATGCCAAACGTTCTTGCACTGACCTGACATAAATTTTGAGGGCATTTAACAAGTGAATAGCAGACATGTTCCTGGGAAGTCCCCTCTTTTAAAGAACCCAAGGTGTTATTGACTCAGCTTGAGGTGTTTTTCAGCTAGAACTACTGAATCCTCAATATATAAATTATGATCACCCACTATAAAGCCCCCCTAGTGCACCTCCATGTTAAACTTTGCTGTGACTCAATGTTTCCAAACTTTCCATACTTTTTAAAGTTAAGGCCAGTCATTTCAAATGATGTTCTTATTGGTTGCAAATTAAAGTTGTTCCTTGGATATGGCACTTCTATGGTCATTCCAGGATTCAATGATTGCACTACACAGCAATGGCGCAGATAATTTGCAATTTTTCTAGGGGAGATGAAGCCTCTCAGAGCCACGCAATCGTAAAAATGTACATTAAAATATGAAGAAAATATAAATGTGTAGGGCCCCTCCATCCCACCCTCCTGGATTTGCGCCCATGCTACACGGTGTACTGGGTGTACTGATATTAATTTGAACTTTTTGAAGGCAACACACTGTATATACTCCTCTAGATAGCAGAAATACAGGAGAAACTCGCGTATGTTAGATGAGACACCCACGATGTGCTATGGAACTCATTAAATAATAAATCCTTTTTGTTGGATATCATGAATGTGTCTAGGGAGTAGGCATGGCCCTACACAACTGCTGCATGATGCAATGACAATTGCAGGCGACATGCATTGTATCCATTTCTCCTAACACTCTTTATAACACATTCTAATGGGCAACCTGGCACATTAAAATGAGAAATTCTGAGTAGAAGGCAGGATTTAGGACACATATAAAGTATCCATTCAATCGTCTGCTTCATTAGATTTGGTAGATAATCACTACAAAATATATGGCATCTAGTATCATGCACAACTGAAAGAACACTAAACTTCTTCTGTGCCCCTCCCCTTACTCTGTGCTTTGCTAAGTTCTAAATAACTTTTAATGTCAGCCACAAGAAACAAGGTAGAACATTTTCTAACAGCCAAGTTAGCCAACATGCATGTTATTCAGAAAATGTCAGGTTAATATCAGTCTGCATGCAAGCATGCACCAGATAAATGTGCACAAGAAATCTTACAAAGATTCTTAGTCATAAAAACAAACATGCGATGAAAACCTAGACTGCTAGCATGAAGCAATTCTTTTTTCATTCTCATTTCTTCTAGTCTAGTTGAGATTTAGGCCAGGGGGCATTTAACATAAAAAAAAGTCGAGTAACACTGTAAGTGTATGCTAAGTTGTGATAAAGGATCTACATGAGGGTACACATGTTTTCTTGTGAGAAGAAACTGACGAGTGTAAAGATTCTAAATATCCAGTGAAACCTCTCACAAACGAATCTATACAGTTGCTCCCAAAAGTAAGTTCACTCATGTGAAGTCTTGTGGAAAAATATTCATGGTGAAGATTTCTATGGATTTCAGCTTTGATTCCATTGCAAATTTTCAATATTAAGTTATCAACTTGATAAAAGAATCCATGTGCAATATGTTAATGGCAGTCACAAAGGGGGATTTATGGGAGTAAAGTGTCAAATGTGTGCACTTTCGAGAGCATCTGCAAATAATGACCACCCCCCCCCCCCCCCCACTGAAAAATAAATAAAAAGATCTTCCTTTTTTGTGTGCAAAATATCGTGACTTTTCACGACAATCAGTACAAATGTTACTGTCTAATTGTTTTATTATCAATGACCTCTGTAATAGGAATGTTCTGTACTCATACCATGCAGTCTCTTGTGACTCCATGCTCATACTACACAGTTTACACAGTACATCAAACACTCGTTCCATGTACATAGTGTGACAATGGCTGTGAATATAGTCTGTGAGTATATTATATACCCGCATGCATTTCGTATCTCCTATATGCGCTATCTTTTCACTGAGGGCTAATCATGCCCACCAAAGGCTCATTAAGTGGCTTTCCCTGATAATGAACCACTGACCTTTACTCAAAAGGTCAATGTGATGATGAGAAAGCAACATTTAATAGAGATGCAAAAGGCTTTAGCCACACTCAAGTTAATTCGAAATTGCTTCCTCCAATCGCAGTGTTTTATGGAGATCAAAATTGACAAGAGCATTGTTCGACTGGTAGAACGCAACCATCAGCCTAAAAGTCAAATGTTATTCAAACCCATTCAAGCACTACATGGGTCACCGGGTCAAGGTGGTGACAGGACACTACAGCAGCGGATTCACTTCAAACACTAGACAGAATGGGGACATTTGTGCATGTATCACACATTGCAGTGGAAATGACATCGACCCATGGCTACTTCACTATTAAAGCCAGCGTATATGGCAACACTTAAGCCCAAAATGTGTATATATATATTTTTTTTAAATGTCATTATAGATGACCTCACCGAAAAAGGTCACCTTACTTTTAAGACTACACATTGACTGGCCTTGATACGAGTCTTTTGTAGCTCTTAGTATTTGTTGCACTGCTTGCACTAAGGTGACGAGTTAGGCAAAATTAACTTGAGAAAGACTAACATGAGCAAAAAGTACGTGCACTAGGAAGTTGCTGACGAAGTTTGCAGAGGTTTAGGTGAAGTTATAAGTTATTATGAACGATGAACTTGAATTTCAACACACAGCAAACATACAACTTCTACAAAGAAGGAAAATTTCATTTATCAATCAGAAAATCAAGGTGGTCCGAATATTGGGAGATCTTAATGTTAGGGCTCCAATATCGTCTAAAGGTCATCTTATTGCACCCAGGAAATCAAGGTACTGTGCTCGAGTTTGTTATTGGTGAAGCTTTTTCCAAATTAAGGCTTCATCGAATTCCGGTCCTTTCTATTCATTTCCTGGTTTGAATAAATCTAGTTTATCCATGATTCAAAATTAAGCCATGGAGCAATATATGACATTGAAAATGATCGAGCGCACATGAGACTTGGATTAGATATTGGATCCGCTCCTGAATATCACCTTGTCAATGTATCATAGCAAGGTCCACTGGATGTATAATATATAGCATGGAGCATATAACGTAGAGGTCATGCCCCCCCAGGTGCGTCCTGTATGCTACAAACTACAAAGACTAATGGACTAGTCTCTAACTTAATGACCTCTGGGGGGTTTGTTACTGTCTGTACACACCCATAGGGGCGTACTTAGAATACAGACCTAGCATAGAACACCTTCCGAGCCATTTAAGGTTAAAGTTTAAAAAGCAAACCTGTTAATCCAAGGTATCACTACTTTAAGCCAAAATAGCAACATGACTAACTAGCAATTGCTTGATTAAACAAAAGTTACACTACACCTGTAATCCAGACTTTGATCATTACGTAATTTGAATCCCATTCACGCGAGAGTTGTATTAGTGATTAACAACTGAACAAAGGATAAATGTATATAACTTTTGATCCCTCTTTGCACCAATGCAGTGACATGCACACAACACATTGTGTATTCATAGATTTAACAAAAAAAAAAAACATTCTAGAGTCTATTTGCATTACTTTTTGTGAGTCCTAGCTCATAGGATAGCTTTGTCCTTGGTGTCTACAAATACATTATCTCCTTCACCTTGTCATTAAGCTAAAGATTTCTGCCTCTCATTAGAAAATGTGCATAATGAAGATTTATTGCAGTGACATTGCCATCTTAACACAGAAACAATCCATACAGATAATTATATAGCCTAAGGATATAGCTTTTCAAAATTGTCTAGAAATTAAAGGATAGAACTTATAATTAGAAATAACCTTCAACAACCAGTTGTAACACAAAATGTGCCATGATTAAAAGAAGTGTTATTGATAAGCCATACAATTTTGCTTAATATTATGAATGTGTCAAGGGAGTAGGAATGACCCTACACGAATGCTGCATGATGCAATGTCTATTAGGCATAGTTGGCTACTCGAAACCGGACCTAAAAGTACATATTTATGATATATTAGATTAATTTCTTACATTTACCAAGGTTTATATTTATCTGGTGATAAATGTCAGCCGGTTATTAGCTATAGAAGTTGACATAAGCAGCTTGCTTTAGCCTTTTTAGACCACAGTCAGGTACAGGTCGCTACAGACAGCTGGAGTATACCGTATGTTATGATACTAACTGTATAACTTTGCCTAAATATTCTCACAAACAAAATTAAAGCTGGAATTAATATTGGGAATAAATTCTTGTTCTATCTACCTGCGTCCGACTAATCCCTTTTTACGAATAACAGAAAACTTCATTTCTCCATCAGCATCTTGTCTTGTAGAGAGAAACCTTCCGATTTGATTCCTGATCATGGTTAAAGTGCTGGCTCTATTGTCAGCTGCATCACTCTGGCTGAAGGTTTGGGCAGAAGCCATGATGTTGTCAGCGTCCACACCAGCCCTGGAATTGAAGCTGTGCCAAACAACACTTGGGAAGTAGAAGAGCAGGGCCTGACCAAGGAGGATGAAATGCATCCATTGGTAATAGGTAACCATTTGTCTCTTGTGGTCCTCATGTTTTTTTGGTATGTGCTCCTCATATGGAAGGTAGTATGTATTTCTCACCCAACAGTATGAATTGGTGTATGCGGAGTGGCTGTCTGTAAAATGCTGGGGCATCCAACACGTAATAGGAGTACCAACATATTGGGTGATTCCTATTAAAAGAGCAAAAGCCACCAAGATGATCACTGAATATCTGCTGTTGAGACGGTCCACAAAATCATCGTCCTTTTTAGTGCTATCACTCGGAAGACTGGTGAAGACGCCAACTATCCCGTCCATGTTGAAACTGTAGTATGTCCACTAGCTGCTCACTTGTTACAAAGTTCCAAAACTAGATTTAACTGGTGTCCGAAGTGAGCCGCAGGTCCTTATTAGGCTGTGACGTAATGAGGCTGGAATCAACCCCAAATGGTAAGGACCAATCAGCTTCGGTGGTGGTTTAGCAATCACGGATATATTGAGCAATTCCCTCTTGTTCCGCTGTTGTTCGTTCGTGTTTATGTGACGTCGAATGGAGGTCACCGTGTCCCCGGCTAAAGCTGGCTCGGCTGAAATGCGATCTTCATGGAAAAACACACCATCCACTTCACTCAAGTCCCACGTCTAAACTTCGCTGTCCTTAAGACCAAACTTGTTCACAAACTTTGAGCTGTGAACGCAAAATGTCACTTCTAATCTGTCCACCCTTTGGAAATCTAATGCACCTATTTCACCCTTTCAAAAGACCTCACACTCCAGGGGGGAACTTTCTGGTCGAAAGTGCCAGACTACCAGTCCTGCAACTTTCAGCTTACACAGCTATATTATATATATAGTGTTCTGTGTCGTCTCGATTTATAAACCCTTATGTAAACCATTTATTTCGAGAGCAAACGGATGGGTATACAGCCAACATTGTCTACCAATTAGCAGTCTAATTAGACACTGATATTGCGAAACTTCGTTTCAGGATTCTGTGGAATTCATGACAGTACCCCCCTCTCAGGGTATGGTGTCATGGATGACTTAGCATGTGGGTCGCCTTGATTCTAAGCGTCACCCTCCTTGGAGTCCTTGGCTGGGATTGGGAACCTTGTGAATCGCCCTCCATTCCTGTGTGGTCAACCGTGACGTGATCTTAACATTTTTCAAATTTTTTTTTTCATATATAAATATATATATATATTCACACAAACGTAATCGTGGTCTATGTTACGTAATGTAACATGATACTACGCAAATATTCATCATACATGTAGATTTACCCGCTAGGGGGGGTGATACGTGTGCAAGACGCCCTCTGGTGACAGCAGCGGATTAGTTTTGCTTAAATTTTTTTTACAATATTCTATCAATTACGCTGCTGATCTAATCATGGAGTCTCTAAAAGTGACTCTATGTCCAATGATCTAATCATCTGGGATAAGCCAGCTCAGGCAGGAGACCATAAAGCTCCAATGGAATCCAAAACCTTGGGGGCCTGACCCATGCCTTATTAAACATTAGACCAATAATTATATGTACCTTGAATATGCTTGAAAGTGCAAGTGGCATTTGACAAATTAATCTCTCCATAATAGTTTTTAAAAAAATATAATTATTTTATTTTGCCGTACATCCAAAGCAACCATACCTGAAGTAGTGACTTTCCAAGTGTCTGATGCAACACTTTAGAAAGCTTCATGTTACTTTCTATATATTAAGGCCTAATACAATGTGTAATGCTGTTGCCTTGACTAACAGACACTATACATTTCACAGCAGTTTTTTTTAATAGACTTGGAAATAAAACTCCAGAGGATGTAATGTTGATCATTTCATAAACTTGGAAACCATTCTCATAGACTTGGAAGCTAAACTCCAGAGGATGTCATGTGAGTCCAGAACTCCCATTGGTTAAGGCAGTTCCTCAACTTATAAGAGTCCTGCACTCACATGACATCCGGGGTTTAGTTTCCAAGTCTATACGAGATTGATTTCCAAGTCAATAAATTGCTCGTTGAAATTGGCTGTAATAAGACTGCAACTCAGCCAATGGGACTTATGGATTCACACGATGTCATCCGATCAGGCCTGGAGTTTTGTTTCCAAGCCGTTTTGACCATGGAGTCATAAGCTTATGACTATGACTCCATGTTTTGACCTACAACTTCACTACTTAAAGGGGGTTTCACACATAGCCGGATCAGACGCCGGAGCGTCCTGGAGGTCAACTCCGGAATACTCCCGCATACTCCGGGGAAAGCCGTATAGACATCGTGTTCATGTCCGGGATTGTCCGGCATTGTCCGTCATTGTCCGGGGCGCTCCGGGAGCACCTTGGGACTCCGGGGGAAAAAATTAAACATGTTTAATTTTTCATGCCGGAGTTCCCGGAGTAATTTAATCCGTGTAGATCCGTGTAGATCCGTGTAGACCCGTGTAGACCCGTGTAGACCCGTGTAGACGCCCAGTAGACTCCGCCGATCTCCGTATTGACTCCGGCATGTCTCCGGCTACATCCGGCGTCAACCGGGCATGAATATTTCGCCGCCATTAACGCCGGAGAGTACAAGGAACCACAACGGATCCACACGAATGAACACGGTGTAAAGACCGGTGATATCCGCGAAGGCACCGTGAAAATCCGGTTCACTCCTCACTCTAAACGGGACAGTCGTGTTAGCGCCGTGTTGCTTCTTGTTGAGACCGTATTGATATCGTGTACACATCGCCAAACATTTATTTTTTGTTGACATTTAACAGCTCTTTGATCCCGGAACCCCCCGGAGGTAATAAAATGTTACTCCGGGACGCTCCGGCGTTTGATCCGGCTATGTGTGAAACCCCCTTAAAGTCTACACGGATCTACACGGATCTACACGGATCTACACGGATTAAACGGGAACTCCGGCATGAAAAATTAAACATGTTTAATTTTTTCCCCCGGAGTCCCAAGGTGCTCCCGGAGCGCCCCGGACAATGACGGACACTGACGGACAATCCCGGACATGAACACGATGTCTATACGGCTTTCCCCGGAGTATGCGGGAGTATTCCGGAGTTGACCTCCGTGACGCTCCGGCGTTTGATCCGGCTATGTGTGAAACCCCCTTAAGTCTAACAAGTTAGCATAGGCAATGTCCTCAGTCATTATTCATGAATAAATATAGTAAGGATTTAACTTGTTAGATATAGATATCAAAATATTGTTGAGTGATTTCAACTTTGATAATTTAATTTAAGTCAAAACATAAAAACACAATTTAAAAAGCATGACCAAAGCATAATGATGGGATGAATGATATTTGTTGGATGAAATGAGATTATGTATTGCTGTTTAAGGAACAAGTTTACTTATGTAAGTTAATATAACCGTTTCTTATTGTACATCTTTTGATATATGTCTCCAGGAAGTGGTTTTTAATAATAAGTTCAGCAATGATTTTAGATTTTGTGGACCTTAGAAATTCTTGCCGCAACATCATTTAATCCTTTTAACAATGTGTTTAATAACATATTTAAAAACATATGGCACAGATATTTTTACAACATCCAGATTACTATTCTAATTATGTTGTGACAATATTATCTGAGCATGATGTCACAATATGAAAGTGTAGAAACTAGAAATGCTTGCGGCAATATCATGAATCATCAGGAAACATTATCAAAATAGCCTCACCATGTAAATTATATTAAATAATAAAAAATGTTACAAAGTTGTCTCAACATTTACACAATCTGTTTTGGAACATTTTTGTCAAATATTGTCCCAATGAGTGAGTGCTAATATTACTCAGAAGTTGTGTATGGGTAAATGGTTAGATATCTGACTAACCTTTTAGGCAATTTGTAACAACAAACATTTTTCAACTGCAAACATTTTGACTGTCTAGAATGACTTGACACTCCTTACTATACATGCTAGCCATTGCCAGGCTGCATTGTATGGCCTCACTAACTCGTTAGTTAAAATCTGCCCTCAAATTATCTAAGATCATTCTAAATGAAAAAAACGTTTTTCATTTTGAATATATGTATCAGACGCGTATGCTTTTTTTTCTTAGCATAATTAGTGTGACTGTGGGTAATGGATGTTTATTTTCATATGCACCATCAGTACATCAGTAGCGGAATTAGGGGGGGGGGGTTTAGGGGGTTTAAACCGCCCCCCTCTCCCTGCTTTGCCAAGTACATTATATAAAAAAATATGACATTTCAGCAGTCCCCGCAGTACATTTTTGTCAACCCCGAAATTTCCCATATATGAACACAATGTGAAACGACTGGCTGCACAATATTGCATTTATAACCAGGTCACTGCAACACCAGCACATTTTTTCATAACACACTTCTGTCCAGCACATGTCACAATATTATGTGCCCTGTCCTGCCCTATTGTGTCCATACACTAGCCACATCTCATGCAGATTCATATGCCAAGATGGAAAGGACAGGAGGTATTTGCACTTCATGCCAAAATAGGGTGGCCACCGAATGCATGATCATGTGACATTCATGTCTCACCGTTTAGATAAACTTGTATATACAGAAGAAAAGTGGATCCTGTCTTAATATCACCACATAACACGAAGCTCCATTAATACAAACTGAAAAATGTGCAGTTGTTCCCATCACAGACTAGTCAGTGTTCCTATAGTCTTGTCATTGGCCAGAAGTGTACTTTCAGTTTTGTCGTATGTTTGTTTCCTGAATAAAGTTTACAGAAAAAATATGTCTGAAAAACAGACCCATTATATGCACTAAAAATAGCATTTTCCCATAAATAGTGCTATGCCTTAAAATAGTTATATTGTAGGGAAAACGTGTTAAGCAACCATGAAAACATCAAAGATTGTTCATTTCTGTCTGGAAAGTCCCTTTTTCTGAATATGGCCAAATGGTTCAAGGCGTATAATTTGGAAATATCACAGGTTTCAAATGTACGAAATAGGCCAGGAAAAATAACCTATAGCAATCAATTACTTTTCATTTCCTAGTTGCTCCCATGGTTACACTGAGCTTGCAAGCACTGAGTGGCCACCGTGTGAAACATAACCTGGGGTTCATGATAATGTAGCGTGGGACTTGAAATTCAGAAAAAATGTGCCTACGCATACCATTCAGTACAGATTTCTTGTTCATGTGTATACAACAAGCCTAGCAAACAGATGGACCCTGTATGGTGTAGAATAGACTGTAAACATAGCATAAACCACATGGTAGAAAATATTAATTCAGTGAGCGCCACCTAATTTGGTATTATACATAATCAAACAGGAATGTGTAAAGATGAAACCAACCCACCTTCTCCCATAAAGTCCTTTTTTGGTGATGGCTGTCTTGAGGCTGATTTGAGAACCTTGTCTAGTGTGCAGGAATCTGTGGATTTGGTTTCTGATTAATTTCAACATCTTCTCTCTATCTTTAGCCCTTTCTGCATGAGAAAAGGTTTGAGCAGAATTTAGTACATTGTCAGCATCCATACCAGCCCTGATGTTGAGACTGTGCCATATGAAACTTGGAGTGTAGAATAAAATCGCCTGACCAAGCAAAATGAAAGGAATCCATTGGTAATAAACCACCATTTGTCTTTTGTGTTCTTCATGTTTCTTTGGTATTTCTTCATCATAGGGTAAATAATACGTATTTCTCACCCAACAGTATGCATTTGTGTAAGAACTGTGACTGTCTGTAAAATGCTGGGGCATCCAACAAGCAATTGGTGTCCCAACATATTGATAAGTACTGACCACAAGAGAAAAAGCTACAAGAATTATCACTGTGTATCTGCTGTTGAGTCTGTCCACAAAGTCACTATCTTTCTTGATCTTTTCGTCCGAACGGTTGATGAAAACACCTATAATACTTTCCATGGTGAATGTGTGACTGTTAGATTACGATTCCGACAAGAACAGTGTAAGTAATGTTAATAATTCGCCTGACCTAGTTCATTATGTCATGAATATAGCCAGGTAAACTTGCACGTGCGTGTAGGTCCTGTGACAGTCAAATGTCAGCCACTAATGTACATCCAGCGCGCCAAGCAAATTCATATCTTCAAGTCCTGGTTACGTAAATACCACAATGCAATTTGATAGTCCATTTCGGTGATATTTCCGAATTCCACCAATCCACACCCTGTTCTGAGTCGAATCCTTTCTGCAATGTTTGATGTGCCCCCAAATGTCGTCTGCCCCAGGAACCCACGCAATTCAAATAACTACGTTCCAAACAGACGCGTCACAACGCCCCAGGAAGAGTCCGTCGATCGCCTCTGGTGACAACGAAAAAGGTCAGGAACAAAGGGGATCGTTATTAATTTCCAAAAAAAAAAAACAGAAAAAAAGAGTATATTATATAACAGTGAAAATGATATTTTCTCTGGTCACAGTTGGTGTTATAAAAAGATCTAAATGGCCCTAAGGAAAATCCGCTGAGTTCAGCAAAAGAAGTATAAAGTATATAAGGTGATGAGAAAATTGGGTCATATATGTGCTAATACATTTTTGGTAACTAACTTAGGTCTAGTATTTTAATTTAAAATAATACCAAAGTTCCAGAGAAAAAAGTACTGTACTAACCACAACCAAGTGTGGAAGTGTGACTAATTCAAAGTAGGTCGACCTACCAAAGTTTTTTTTTTTAGTAACAAAGTGAAAGGTGACTGAGGTAGCAAAGTATCTACTCTGCAGAAAATAAACATTTGATCTTAGGGAAATTTTTTCATATATAGCTCTATTGCATATATATAAAGCATTTCATTAAAAATGACTCGCATGTCATTACCTTATAGGTGATTGCATAGCACTGTAAATTAAAAGACATTGGCAATATATAAAGTATTAAATATATGTTAATTCTATTGATTCTAAACAATAAAACAATTATTAATAATATAATTTTACAAACAGTATACATAAGTACTTCCAAAGCCATCATTTTTAACAATGGTACTTCCCCGAGTCATTACGATAATGCTTTGATTAGTTTAGGAGTGCATGTCTCACAGCTCACAGTAAAGTTATGCACCCACTGTCCATTGACGGGCAATAATTGTCTTATTTTAGACAATCCTATTGTTTAATATCTGTCAACCCAATCAATTGTGTAAACCAGACAATTGAAACTGTTCAGAATTTCAGACAATCATAATTGTCTGAAAAGCTGATCAATTTAGTTGTTCAAAATAGTCAATCCTATTGATCATCAAAAGTTGTTTTGCACATTGCAATTGTGCAATTTCATGCATTCTGATTGTTCAGAAAGTTTGTATCAGGCAATTGTAGCGTTGGTCCTAGTCAATGATATTGTCTTGTGCTTGTGTTTTTGAACACTTCAATTGTTCAATTTCATACATGCTAATTGTCCAGGAAAATTGCATCAGACAATTGCATTGTATATCCCGGTCAATCATATGATTCAGTAAATATGTTTTTGAACGTTCTAATTGTTCAATTTCATACATGATAATTGTCTGAAAAATTTGTGTTAGACAATTTCATTGTTCAGTGTGGTCAATTTATTGTTCCATGAATATTGATTGTTTGGTCTAATATCAAATTGATTATCAAACAACAGGCAAATAATTAAATCATTATTTATTAAAGAACCATGAAACAAAATATTACACTAATAACTAGGACACATGAGCATTCAAACACATTGGTGTAACTAGCAAATAGATAATTCCACATATTAACAAAATTATACTGAAATAAATTACAACAGAATTACGAAAGATACCACCATTCATTATTAGGTTACATTTATGTATATAAAGTGAGAACAACTGAATACATCTCTACATGGCAGAATGAACTTAACTGGACAATAAAACGAATATCTTGAGCTTTGTGGCTGATTGATATGCCTCTGCTATGCTAACTGCATGAAATACATATGCTGGCAACCAAGTAATTTCTTTTTTCGAGGCTCTATGACCTTGGAAGAGGTCAAGATCACTCCGCCCCTGATATATGTGAGAGACTGATGTGATAAACAATCCGTGTAAAAATAAATATTTGCGCAATCTGTTCAAGAGTCATGTTTAATGCACAAAACTTGGCACGCTGTCAAATTCTTGGAATAAGCAAATGATAAGGTCCTTCAGCATATCATCAGTTAAATAAAGAACAGCATATTTATCAATAATAAGTAAAAAAAATCCATAAATTTTTATAGGAAATGGCATTCAATCAATCAAAACATTTGTCCTACAGAAATATGGTGTAATCAAGTAAAGAGTTCAGAGGCATTGATAATTGTTTCACAGCATTGTTTAACTTAAGATTACACTGCAATGGTTGAAAATACTATAAAATGAACTCCATTACTCATTGATGTACTCATTATGATTACGAGAACTTTGCAAAAGTACTTTACTACAAATACAAGTACCTCACACATACTTGCAATGGGGTACTTGAGTACATAAGTACACGTACTGCTACACTCATATTTGAGTACTTTGAAACAGGCCCCTGACATACCTAAAACAAAAACAAAACCGGCTTGTGCCTGTCTCGCTAAGAGAGGCACATCTGTTATTCAAAATTGTGTCCACAATTGCCATGCTTTGCCGAGGGTATGCTGTGCACATACGACTTTTGTGGACTCTAAAAAACAAAATAGATGTGTACGTAATGGTCTAGGTGAGGACAACCACGCAACATCTTATAGTCTATGCAAAAAGTCAAAACTACATGTGCAGAAGTGTGCAGCCTTCAGATTGTCCAGTAATATACTTCATTACACAGTCATTTACCACAGGTGGTTATTAGCTTAAGTTTGCTGATAGCATTGCGTGCCTTAACCAGGTAACAGCTTTAAAATTGTTTACTCATCAAGAGCGTCTGGTGCATGGTTGGTTAATCAGGATAAGTCTATCAAAATGATTGTGCAATTGAAATAATTAGACTGTTTAAAAATGTATACAATCTAAATGTCTCGGGCTTATTCATTAGCATTGTCTGAATCATTCAATGGATTGACTGAGATGAACAATATATTGTCTACACCAGACAACTGTATGAGCAGACAACCAAATTGTCTGGAAAAAAAACAGACAATATTTTTAGAGTGCATGCACCATGCAGAATGGCACCTGTGGGATTCTTTGTATTTCCAGGAGTGAGTCCATGGTGCCTTCCCGAATAGAGATTGCAGGCAAAGGATGTCATGGACAGTCCATGTGGGGAGCTGTGAAGACCCAGTCCCCATAAGGACCCTCTGATTTACTGGAGCAACAAACAGATATATATATATGTGTGAAGAAATAACTCGAAAAGTGCCAATTGGTATAATGCATATGTACATAGAATAGTTATACTCTGGACTTGGTAATAAATATAAATACGGTAAGACCGTTGCTGCAGTGACCAATGATTGGCTATACTTATCTATCGTGGCCGCGGAGTACACTTTCTGGTGCGAAGGTTTCGCCCCTCTATAAAAGGTACCTTATCGAACCGCGAAAATAGTGTAGGTTTCGCACCACGAAAGTGAAGGCTAATTCAATTAACTGCAGGTATGCAACTTTATAATAGTGGCTATGTATACATTTTCCTCCTCCTCCTCCTCCTCCTCCTCCTCCTCCTCCTCCTCCTCCTCCCATACACCAATGCTTTGGCTGCTATCCAATAATTAAACCAGTGACTATATATAGATCTGTTTTATCTAGAATACTGGGTAATACCTTATTAAAGGGTGATGTTTTGCCCCCTTAGTTGTGGTAATCTACAGTCTTTAGTTTGGGTACAATCTTGAGTTGAAAACGATGCAAAATGCGATTTTTATAATCTACAAGATTAGTTGCATTTTTCGAAATACGATATTAAGACAACTAGTGGAGTATGAACTCACATTTCCAAAAATTTATTAACCAGTATTCTAGATAAAGTACATCCCTTGGCACCAGGCCGTCCCGCCGCCCTTGCTGATTGTTTTTTGTCATTTACTCGATTAGTATGCATTGTTCTTGGTCTTACAAGATGTGTCCTAAACATGCTTAAGCCAGCGGCTTCTGTCCACTTCTATAGCTAATAATCAGCTTACATCTATCACCAGATAAATACAAAACTTGGTAAATGCAAGAAATTAATCTAATATATCATAAATATGATAATGATAAATATTTCAGATCCGGTTTGGAGTAGCCAGCTATGACAGCTTTGTCTAGTTGCAATCTGACAGGCCGTTTTTAATGAAACTAACTGTACTTCCGTGCCTCGAAAGTTGGCACTTCGTGGGGTGAAAGTTGGCACTTCCGTGTGGTGAAAGTTGGCATTTCCGTGTGGTGAAAGTTGGCATTTCCGTGTGGTGAAAGTTGGCACTTTCAAGAGGCGAAAGTTGGTACTTTTGTGGGGTGCAAGTGACTGTTGCTCAGGAAACTACGAGACCAAGAAAGTGCAACCTTCGGTCACAATGCCTTTCTGGGAAACCCTGGGATTACGTCGCAAATTGTCTCACCACTTGAGTTACCATACACAAAGACTCCCAACAACTTTGTCGTCCTGTTTGAGTAAAATATAGCCAAATTGTTGTTCCCAGGCAAATTTGAACTCCGTACCGAACGGTGAAGGCTTACTCCAACCAATGTCTATAACCATGCATTTGCAGTCGCCCATTTATACATGTATGCATTACATAGAATCTAGCAGAGCAAGCAAATTTGCATCCAAGTTCGCAGAATGAGGGCCATGCGGCAGTCTTTATACTTTTTCGATTATATGTGCACACAGTTTTACAGCCTTCCCACCTGCCTGAATCTGAAAAGAGAATGAGTGCACACACCATGACATGCTGCTATTTTTCCACGATCATCATTTTCATGCAGTGAATTGGCAGTTAAAATTTTTCAAGTTATCACTGATTGACTCAGTCAACGCCAATAAAACCTACTTATTTTCAATGATGTGAAATAAGGTAGTTGGCACTGATGCATGTATACTGTCGAGATATTCACCCAGTTGCAAAATACCACGGAAAAATTATAGGACTGCAAGGCTAGGTATTTGCCCTGCTTCCTGATCGTTGAAAAACGCTTATTCAGTCACTGAAGCGAAAATAATACCTGCAGCCATTGATGGAATCCTTGTATAAAATTCTGCAATTTCGTTGCGCTAACATAGTTTTGGACAAAAGAAACCATCTGCAGCAGTTTTACACCGTTTGGCTTCTTGAATAAAAGATACTGTGCATAGGAACAGGACTACTCTGTGAGCAGATGACCCTGATTTCAGGGGAGCAGCAAATCGGTTATGAGAAAAACCGGTGCTTTGCACCGGATCGTAGCACTGCCTTTTAGTCCCTGGGCCTCAGAGATATTGGTACCACTCGGGTGGGAAAATATTCTGATGTCTCTGAAAATGTATGATAACCACCTTAATAGGGTAGCTTTTAGAAAATACAGCATGACAAAGTCGGAAAAGTGGGCCAAGTATTATATTTCAAGAAGGAAAAATGCAACCAGGGAACCTCAGTACCCCAGGCAAATCACACCAAGTTGGGATGTTAACATAATGTATGCCCATGTGGTCAGAGCCGTCAAACTAACAGAAACAATTGGATGGACTTAACTGTCCTTTGTTCACAATGTATGTTCACTCATATGGAGTGTGAAAACAGTTTACCTTGTTCAGAATAACTTTTCATTTCTTCAGATAATATATGTGTACCATTTCTTGAGTAAACAAAACCCTCATGGTTGATGGTGGTTGTATTCATTATGGAATTTTACCCTTTTTGAATTGAAGGCCTAGCTGACCTCATTGGCCAGGCCTAGAGGTCAGGCCATGTCATGGCGGGGTCAGTTTCATATAACGTTAGGTCTCTGCTGATTGGCCAGTTTGGGAGCCAATTATGACCTATTTGTTGGAGCCTGTTCTGTAATGTAAAAATGGTATTTACATATTTTGTAAAAGGGTCTAAATATATGTTTCCTGGGATGGAGAATTGATTTATGACACCATAAATGGGATTTAAGGTCAAGGGCATGCTCAAAGGTCAAGGTCATTGTAAAAAAAGAAAGAAAACTTTCAAATATGACTTCATTCCAGTTATTGTAGCTGCACTAACACACCCAGATGACACTAATAATTAAGTATCTGTAAAGTAGAGATAGTATGCTATCAGAAATTATATATTATATGCCTGTATATTAAGGTTTCTTTTGGTTATCAATTTAATATTGTAGATCATGGTGTGTATTGCCCTGCAAATTCCATATTGTCTGAATTAAAATTAAATCAACTTGGAAAAGTATGTAAAAATATATTTTCATGGATGGAGAATTGATTTATGATACAAGAAATGGGATTAAAGGTCAAGGTCATGCTCAAAGGTAAAGTTCATTAAAAAAAAGAGTAAAATTTCATATATGACTTTATTCCAGATGTTGTACCTCCAAAGATGACACTATTAACTAAGTATTTATTAAGTAAAGATAGTAAGCTTTCAGAAATGTATAATATGCCTGTTTATTAAGGTATCATTTGGTTATAAATATAAAATTTTAGATCGCGGTGAATTCCACACTCTTTCTGAAACTAAGTGGATTGTCTAGGATGGCCTTATGATGTCTTAAATGTGGTTGTAGGCAAGGTCACACTCAAGGGTCAAGGTCATTGTCAATTCAGTTATGTTAAGTGTTTTGAATAAAGTAAATCTGTAATGGCACCGGTGCATATTCAATTGATAATATTTCTTACAATATTATGCTAAATATTGATGTTATTTCAGTTTTTTTAAATCCTAGAATGTGTCAAGCTTGCAATTCTGTTTCTGAAAATTTCAGACTGATATATCGTCTGCATAAAAAATGGTGTTAGCATGTTGTATCTCATATGATGCTCATATGGTGGTAAGACAGTCAAGGTCATTCTCCATAGTCAAGGTCATTGGTGAAAAACTTAAGATGTAAAATTGCTCCATCTGTTGTATTTTTGTCTAAGCAGTGCTGTATAATCTTATGATCAGTCTTACATATTCAAAATAGTCTTTTAGACTTAAATTACAAAATATATGTGTACATATCAGGTCAATATCTTCATTGTAAGCCCTGCCACCAGGCTGTTGAAATATGCGGTATAATAGCCATTGAATTTGTCTGGGCTCAGACACGTGGTTTTTGTCTCACTTGAGTTAAAAGTTTATTTTTACTTTATTCTACACCAATGCAGAGCTTGAACTAGGTATAATATGAAAAAATATCATAATTAGCACAGAGTTCAGTCTCAACACACATTTGACTTATCTATTCTTACTAAAAAGTGTGTGTTTGCAAAAATCTGGGATAGCGTGTCAGCAATTTGTGCAGTATGAACTGACAGTTTATTTCTATCCTGAAATGCAACAATGCACTGAAATTAACTTGTGACATATTGCTCTTGCAGAATATCATCATTGTAAATATTTCAAAAAGTCGGAGCTTGGTGACCATTATAATATACCATCTATTAATTATATTATTAATATATATATATACATATATATATAAATATATATATACATTATTTTATTTTTTTTTATTTGCACACCTACTTGTAGATATTCTAATATTCAGTAAAATATAAAAAAAAAAACACAAATAAAAAGATTTGTTGACTTTAAAAATTTATCTTGAATGAGTTGTAGAAATAATG
This sequence comes from Alitta virens, assembly GCA_932294295.1. Taxonomy (NCBI): domain Eukaryota; kingdom Metazoa; phylum Annelida; class Polychaeta; order Phyllodocida; family Nereididae; genus Alitta; species Alitta virens. Next base: position 16,176,515 of record OW028573.1, on the reverse strand, counting down.
GTCCTACGGGCATACTATTCTCATTGCATACATTTCAAATAGTCTGAGCTGTGCTTGGTTTTTCAAATAATATCACTGATTTATAACATGGATATTTACACGTAATTTGATGTTATGTGAAATTTAATGTGTAAAATACTGTTAGGCAAATTTTAATTAGTCTAAATGTCATATTTAATTTTATCGTTTTTTTTTAAATTGTATATGCACTTATTTGTGAATTCACACTACATGAGAAATTCTTTTTTTGTTTCACCTTTCCTTAAGTGTCCTACATACATTTCTGTGAACCTAGTTTTACTCTGTTATATAATAGCCATGTTTTAAGTTTCTTTGCACTACTGATTGACAAAAAGACTAAGATAGCATTCTGACTGAGTGCATGGAATTTTGCCAGGACAGCTAATGGATATTCTCACCATCCGTTACTCTTTCCATACGTTTGTTAAGCATATAATGTGAGCAATACAGGCATTAAGGTTTGCTGCATAGTGCAATGTTTCAAAATAGAAGATTGTTTGAAAACATCATCCTTGATGAGAATTCTTTAATGAACAAGTTCAGGAATTGGTTTCCCAGCAATGTGTTGTTATCCTTTTAAGACCTGGTCGCTCTATTGGCTCTATTGCGATTGCATGGAAGCTTCAAGTGGGTTGTGGCAAGGCTTAAACTAAAAATTTGGAGGTGAAATTTTGCATGGTAGTTGATAGGAATGGGAAAAGCTCCTGGGAGTAATCTTTTGAAAACTTGTTTTAAAAACTGCCAATTTTAGAGCACCCTAGTAGTACATACATATGTGAAAGCAGATTTTGTTGGGAACGTAGTTTATAATAACTGTATTTCTGCCTGAATAACTTGCCGTAAAATTATATCTAGTATAACAGCTTGTCTGATGTCAATCAGTCCTTTCAGTTTTTACTTGTATTGCCTGCCAAAATGGAATTGTGCGCACCAGTTAGAATAAATTTAGTCATATTATCAAAACTGTTACATTACATAATACAAAAATGTATACCCTCATCATCTTAGTGAGAATCCATTAAAAACGGCCTGTCAAATTGAAACTAGACAAAGCTGTGATAGCTGGCTACTCAAAACCGGGTCTAAAAGAACATATTTATGATATATTAGATTAATTTCTTACATTTACCAAGGTTTGAATTTATCTGGTGATAGATGTAAGCCAATTATTAGACAGAAGCAGCTGGCTTTAGCATGTTTAGAACACAGCCAGGTACAGGTAGCTACAGACAGCTAGAGTCGACCATATTTTGTATGAAACTAACTGTATAAGTATGTTGGTCCCGCCGAAAGTTTGTAAAAATTATATTTGCAGCCGGGCTTTTCAAGGGTCTGGCTTGAAATGTGCATCTTATCAGGGTACCTATGCAAGAATACTAGCTGCGAAGTTGCTGTGGGGCTTGGGATCCTATCTCCAATGTTATCATCAGTACCCTTATCCATTATTTGTTGGCTTACGACCAATCAGAGTGGGGACCATAGGCTGGTTCTTCAAAACTCACGTTCTTTGTGAGCAGAAATCAAAGAGATTCAGTCAAAAACTAAAACAATATATATGCAACAACAAAAAACATATATAATATAAAATACAACTGAGTGTGTAAAGACCATCTTGGGAAGTAAATTTTTGATTAATATGGTTTGGTATGTATCATTACCCACGGTTTTTTTTATGTATAAAGTTATCAGTCAAGCTCTGTCAAGTTAGAGATGGACATGACTGAGTTTACAAGTCTGTACTTGTTGCTCCCATTTCCAAACAGTGCCAGGCCACTGCTGATTGGCTACCCTAAATGGGCTCAAAGGAAAGGTTACATAAATGGCAATTAGAACTCCTCTAAGCAAGTAATATGATTGGTTGAGCAGTGAAAAAGGTCAAAATGGGAAATAGTGAAACTTCAGGGTAGATTCCCAGGGTACTGGGACCGAGGATGCTTCCAACATAAGAACATCCTGTGATCCTTCTTGCAGTGGTAGTACAGTACAGCAAATTTATGATGGTACCAGAAACAAGCTTATGCTGGCAGTCTTGGCATAGTACACTGCTTTGGTTCAGCCAATGCAATGGTCTTCACCTCATGTGCTGATTATCACTACTATTCATCAATTATCAATCATGAAAGCAAGATGAACCTTCCCTCAGGGAAAAGCCACGAAAAGTGTGTAAAGACTGAAGGAACTTCTCAACCAAGAGGTCATAAGTGAGTGATGTGAAGCATCAAGTAAAAAATGGATTGACAATGATCATGGCATTGTCGTGTTTTGGTGAATGGCTTGGAGTGTCGGTAACCTATGATTTGGTTGACTAGATCCCGAACGAAGGACTTATGTATTTTGATTTTGATTCTGTATCCCTTCACACTTCAAATCCCTGTCAGATGACTTGTAAGACCTTTTTTTAGGTTTTCAATAGGAAATCAGATGATTTATATCATGGAAATGTGCCCTGTTTGCAAGAAACATTTCCTGTCTGCTGCAGAAGGTTGGAAAACAAAAGCATGGAGACTCATTAGAACTGCTGGTCATGTTTACCTGCTCAAGTCTCAGTAGAATTCCTAAAGGATGGACCCTTACATCCTAGATTTTGGCACTTTTATGAAGAGGAAATGGGATCAGCTGCACATGGGCATTCCAGCAAAATTGCATCCAAATTGACTCTTTAAAAAACGGATTCAATGGTTGTAATCCATCAAAAACATAGCATTGTGACAGACCTTTGCTCTTGCTGGGGCCTCCTCAATGTAAAGGTGGTAAAAAGTGGGCGAGGAAGGCAAACCCTAGTGATCAATACAATACATTCCAGTCATGTCACCAGTTAACATGTCATTAAGCATAATATCACACAATCAAGCCACAGTACACTTCGCTCAATTACTGCAATGCTGTCAGGTATGGTCCCAGATTGAGGGTTCCACCTGACTGACACTTTTATCTTATCTGTAGTGGTAAATCACTTTTCATCAGTGAAGAGAGACATACCCATCTGTTGTTTCCAATCATGCTTCTTACACACACAAATTATGATTGCTGAAAATATGTATGCACGTTAAAGTACTTCAGACGATACGCCATTCTGAACTTTTAGGGAAATATAATTACTGGAGTGACATGTACTGTGATAAAGCGAAACATCTATAACAAAATTACCTAATATTTTGTCATATTATACATTGCCAGAAAAAGTATTAAACTTTATTGAATATTGTAAATACTGAAGCACCGGTGCCATTACAATTGTTCACTGTGATTAAAACACTTGGTGTAAGGTCATATATGTGAATTTTAACACATTTAATTGACCCTGACCTTAGAGTGTGACCTTGACCTTCTATTCAATCACAATTTGAACATCATAAATCAATTGCCCATCCCAAATAACATATGGTCAAAGGTCATGCTTCAGAAAATACACCAATTTGCAGGGCAATACATATCATGATCTAAAATGTTACAATAATAAACAAAAGATACAGGCATATTGTACATTTTCTGAAAGCTTACTATCTTTACTTAATAAATAAATAGTTATTAGTGTCATCTGGGTGGTGTTATTGCTGGTACAACATCTGGAATAAAGTCATATATTAAATAATACCTTTTATTTTTAATGACCTTGACCTTTGAGCATGACCTTGACCTTTAATCCCATTTCTTGTATCATACATCAATTCTCCATCCATGAAAACATATTTACACACTTTTCCCAAGTTAATTTCATTTTTACTTCAGACAATATACTAATTTGAAGTTATCGGAAAGAACATGGACTTTGCAGGACAATACACACCACAATCTACAATATAACATTTATAACCAAAAGAAACCTCAATATACAGGCATATGATATAATTTCTGAAAGCTTGCTATCTGTACTTTATAGACTTAATAAATTTGTCATCTGAGTGGTATTAGTGCAGCTACAACAACTGGAATGAAGTCATATTCTAAAGTTTATAACTTTTATTTTACAATGACCTAGACTTAGAGCATGACCTTGACCTTAAATCCCATTTTTGGTGTAAATCATTCTCCATCCTAGGAAACATATATTTAGATCCTTTCTGCAAAATATTTAAATACCATTTTCCCACTCCAGCACAGGCTCCAACAAATAAGTCAAGATTGGCTCCCAAACTGAGGTCAGCTAGGCCTTCAACTCAAAAAGGTTAAAATTCCGTTGAAATGAATACAACCACCATCAACCATGAGGGTTTAGTTTACTTCAGAATGGTACACATATAGTATCTGAAGCAATGAAAAGTTATTCTGAACAAGGTAAACGGTTTTCACACTCCATATGAGTGAATATCATACATTGTGAACTAAGGACAGTTAAGTCCATCCAATTGTTTCTGTTAGTTTGACGGCTCTGACCACATGGGCACACATTATGTTAATATCCCAACTTGGGTGTGATTTGCCTGGGGTACTGAGGTTCCCTGGGTGCATTTTTCCTTCTTGAGATATAAAAAATCAAGGAATACAATTTTATAAAAATTGGCACACTTTTCCGACTTCGTCATACTGTATTTTCTAAAAAGCTACCCAGTTGCAGTGGTTATCATACACTTTCAGGGACTATTTTGGGGAGAAAACGCTGATAAGAAGCTCATAAGTAGCAACTTTAAGCTAATATAAATAAATCAATAATAATAATAAATATATTTATACTCTGTATTTTCCACGATTTTTCAGACACCTGCTTTTAAAAATGTGCAAGTCACTTCAGTAAATAAAATAATAAGTTTATTTGCAATTGCAGAGCTTTAAAAAGTCACCTCATGTTGGTCTGTAAAGCCTTTCAGACTTGTCCATGCTTACAGGAAACAATTTCAGACCTGTCCATACATACAGTATATAATTTTATAAACTCTATGCCCAGGCCTGAATCCACATAACTCCATACAACATTTCTATTTTGCCAGTGGCTCCACCTCGCTGACTAGCGCGCCCTCTGGCGAGCGAGTCATTTTGCGGAAGTGACATCACCTGTTATTTCGAGGCTACCGTCCAAACGACAAAGACATATATATAGGACGCTAGGTATTTATCTGTTTTATAGCGAATCGCGTGTATATACTTCTTAATAAATCGATATTTTATCAGAGAATATACTTTAATCAGTGTAGGTTAGCGTCAGGTGACGACAATGCTAAAACAAAGTGGCTGACGCCCATAATATCGTTCACGGTTTAGACGATGATGTGTACTTGTGCGTAATTTTTTGAGAGAAACACGAATTGACAGATCATCTTAAGAAAGGGTGATTAATGTCGCACTGAGTACACATACTACACAACAACATGCACAATGCATAGATCACAACTCAACTGAGCGTATTTTGCTTTTATTTCATCTGACATGGTAGTTGCCACATCTTTGTTTGACAGTTGCCAATAAATTGAATAATCGACAAAATTATGCAATTGCAAGTGAATGAATGCACAACGAGAATTAGTATTTTTTTTCTGAACACATGATGTGGTACACATGCGTATATGCATGTACATCAGGAATATCCCTGATGTACATTACAAACAGTGACCCTGTCACCAGGCTGCAGAATTAACCATGGTGGTATATTGTTAACCTTGACATTTGACTCAAATTGTATACGTGCATATTTAGTGTAGTTTTGGCGAGTGCTTAATCTAATTTAGTAAGCTTGATTATGACATGACATGGACTCTTGGTGCTCATTTACGTGGGAAAGATTAAAACGTTAGATTTTATTGATTCCATGAATCAGCATTGAAGCAGCAAGCACTGGGTTTTCCATCACAATTTCAATGGTTAATTAATTAAATTGGTGGTTTTGATTTTTTTTCTTGTCTTATCACTGATGTCACTAATGTGTCATTGCTATCTATAGTTGCCAGGAAAATTTATAGAAACATACAAGCAAGTAGATACTACAATGTAAAGTTGGTTGGTTCATAACTGTACTATGATTCTCTCCTTCGCTTTTTTTCAGGGTAAATAAGCGAGTTGGCAAAATGTATGTGGGTACGGCTCACATGGAGTCCAACCCTAATGCTATTTACTGGAATAGCAAGGGCATGTGGGCGACCTATTTGATTATTGTGGCTATCATGCACTACGTCATCCTCTCACTGCCTTTCCTCACAGTTGCATGGGCCTGGACACTGACGAATGTCATTCACAATTTGGTAAGTTGACTGCGAATACCTAAAATTCTGTACACTTTTGTAAAGCTAATTTTTATCAAGCACTAGTCATTATATTGCTGATTTGTATTTTCAGATGATGTTTCTGATATTGCATTTAGAAAAAGGCACACCCTTTGAAACGTCAGATCAGGGAAAATCAAGAGAATTAACTGTATGGGAGCAGTTAGATCATGGCATTCAGTTTTCTGCATCCAGAAAATTTCTCACTGTAGTCCCAATAGTTTTGTAAGTAGCTTGTGTTTTTGGAACTGATTGATGTTATCCATGATAATCTAATATTTTATTTACTGATTGGTTTTTTACGTTGCATTTTCAGATTCTTCCTTGCCAGTTTCTATACAAAATATGATCCATATCACTTTGCTGCCAACGCTGTAACTCTTTGTCTAGTCCTTTTACCAAAATTGCCTATATTTCATGGAGTACGTCTGTTCGGAATCAACAAGTACTAAGTGTACTAAGGGACGTTTGCATCATGAAAGTTGAGGACGCGAACATGGTTGTGAGGTTTTTGTTTGATTGAGTCATAGTTACTGATGATGATTGACTGTTTCACTTAAGGAAGAAAGTTGTTTGGATATTATCTAAAATTCTGCAAAATTACTTTCATCTGTACCTTCTCATTGTTCAGTCAAAATATGATCTAGTTGCAGACTTGTTGGATAGTTATGATAATTTATGTATCTTATTATTGTGAACCATTTATTGAAGTCTGGTATGTTTCTTTTCTTCTGTGAGAAGTTTTGTTGAAGATCTTGGCTAGTCAAAGTACCTTACTAGTTTGTATAACTGGTAAATGCAATGAAACAATTTGGTTAGCTGTAAAGAAATTTAGTCTTAATATTTTTGTCTTGTCTAACATTTGTCTCACACCATTGTCCAGTGTTAAAAACTCTGAAGTTGAGTCAATCTGTGATAAGTGTTTTGATATCCACTTTGCTCATTCTGCATAGAAATAGAAATATTTAGATTGGAGATAAGCGATTCCTAACTCTCTTGAATTACTCTTATAATACTGTATTTAACATAGGATTTAAAACTTATAAAGTTTTATTATATTGACATTGTACTGACCATTTGTGTACCAGAATGTGAGAAATGTAGTAGTCTTTAGCTACTGCTATTATGACATGGACATCATGTGTGGCAAGGATCTGTACTGATTGGAAATGTTTTCCCTTGCGTGCTGGAGGGGGAAAATATAATTCTTGCTGTGATGCCCATGTTCTGCATTGAGTTTTGAATTATGTAAAGGTCCCAGGCATGTTTGTTAAAAATTTAAGACAATATATCCAGACTGAAACCAGATAATTCTAAAGAATTTGAAGGAATATTTTGTGTGGAAATTTACACATTACGATACATCTATGTTCAGATATCAAAAGTGAAAGAAATATAGGCCTATAAGTTTTTTTGGATTAACAGATTCTCCCTGGGTGCATAGTCATTTGGTACTTTGTCCAAACTTAAGTTCAGTTGATTTAAGTCGTGTGAATATAATTTTGGCCAGAAATGCTTGCCTTGAAAACTTGTATTTTAATAATTGACAAAGTTGACTGCTGTTTCATACCTTGAGAGTTTGTGTGCCATGTTGTCTGCTAATTGAATTAGAATTAACAGGGTGAATTAGCTGGAAATATACCTCACATTTGAAAAATTATATCTTATTTAAAAATTGGCCTGCCGTTTATAACATTTCATCTGTACACCCCACAATGAAATATCCAAACATGCATGGGACCTTGAAGTGTTATTGAACCTGTTCCATTCCACTCCTGATGTACTGTATTATCCCTAATTGCGATATATATATATGTATCATTTCTTTGTGTATAGGCCTACAGTATGTGTTTTTTTCTCACGATAAGGACATCTGCACTAAATTGAACCCATATGCAGTTTGATAAATGAACATGCGACATATTATGTGTGGTCATTCGGGACAATTTAGTACATCAAAACATGTCCAGAAATACTTCCAGTTGAGATGATTATATTCTGTGACATGATCTGGAAAGTTTGCGAAGGATCTCAGATTCTTTTTGTTGAATATGGATTTTTGTTAACTTGACATGGCATGGTGACCAGATTGCTTCTGTGAATTGCTATTGTACTAATTAAAAAGATTATTCTTGCACCAATATTGATTCAACAACTTGTCACAGTCATCTTCCCAGTATTACTCCTATACAGTATAGAAGGTAGCCCAATGTCTTCTAACTTTATTTACTGTTGTAAAAAGGGGGAAACTTCTGGATCATAGACTGCTATAAATTGATATATTTTCACCATTTGACTCTCCGCATGCTGTCTTTCTTAAAAATAAAATGATTACATTGTATCGCAAGGCTTTGTCACGCCATCTTGCGGTGATAACCATTCAACGGCAACTCTTTATGTCAATTGTAAAAGATGGCTTAAATACGAGAATGTTTCCATGATCGTAAAAGTGATCTTCGACATCAATGATAAAGCTGCTTATCATTCTAGTAGCTGTCTTGATCTTTATCTTGAGTAATAATACTGTAAGGGCCAAAGGTATCTTTTACTGAAGTACTCGCATTGTAATTCATTAAGCATGTGTACACGTATTAGAGTTAATACACTCTTCAGTGATTGCACATACACCATACTATTAGTCCATACTTCATATCGTTGTATACCTATATTTTGTGTAATGTTAAAGAACTACTATATACAGCACATGGGAGTGGTTGAAGTAATACTATGGGTGAAGTTATATTTAAATTGTTCGGAGTGGAAAAATTGCTTATTGGTGGGAAATAATCAAATTATATGAAATGCTGGGCTGTATATTTATGCACTAAAACTAGTCAGAATTATGAGGGGAGTAAAAGAAGTAAACATTGTAATTATACACAAAATCAAATGTATAACAGCGGCATGTAGACATCTATTGAAACGTAGATGAGGTATGGGATTTCTATCTTTCAGCAATACAATTTTTTCCTTAGATTTCAATGTTCATGTCCTACCCTTATTACTATTGTACTCTTATTACGATTCAGCATAAAGTTAGGGTGAGACTGGTGCTCAGAAAATAGCTAGCTGCCATTTAAATGGATTGGTGCAAGAGTAACAAGACTATTATAAAATGGCTGTTGTTAGTGGCTGGACTTGTTCATTATGGCATGTGGAGGCTAGATTGACAGAATTATTGTTCCAGTATGATGATTGTCTTCTGGACATATAAAGTATGATTATTATCATTATTGCGATCCATGTAATGTTGTTTATAGAACTACATTGTACATATATTATACCATATCATTATGATATTTGCCTGTATTTTCATATGTAAATCCTTATAGCAATAAAGTGTAAAATGGGCCATGGTTTTCTTTGTGTTTACCCTGAGATTATCGCTTTGAAGTGTACGATAAGTTTGCTTGCAACGGTCATTTGTTGCTGTGCAGACATTAAAGTGTTTAGAAAATTACTTGCAATATATTTTGGAAGAGTAAGTTTAGAATTCATTCACATGTGTCGTACAAGTTATCAATAGAACCATTTTATCAGGCAGTAGACACCTTTATTGACTTAGATACAATTACAGTGAATTATTTTAGGATGTCTTAACTGATATTCTATTATAGATTTTTTGTGCATGTCACAAAGTGGTACAGAAGGGGAAGTAAAAATTGGACACAGGAATGTAAGTTAGATAACCGATCAGACAATGATCTTGCAAATTTCAGGTTATACGATTTGGGGAGTTTAAAGTTTGATAAGATAAGCTCATTTATTAAGCCTTACAGCTGAGTCAGTGACAGATATCTTGGCATCTTGCAAAATGGAATTTGCTGCAGTCACCGGACCCAATAAACCACTGGAACTAAAATCCAGTTCGGTTCCTGATCCTCCTGCGAAAGGATTGCGCATCAAGACAGCATTTGCCGGAATCTGCCACACTGATCTGAACTTTCTGAAAGATGAAGCTGATCTTGGTAATGGCCAGAAAAGCTACCGTTCACAAAATCTGCTTGAAAAAGGTAAATTTGCTAACTTCATTATTTTATAGCAGTTTAACAAACCTTAGGATAAGAAGCCAAGTAATTTTCTTTTTACATTTGTGCATAAAATGTGAATTTTGCACTTGCTACAGATAAAGAATAAGAGTTTTTGAAGTGCTTTTGTCTCTTAAAGCTGGGTTGTCTCCAGATTCAGTACATTCGATTAATATTACAAACCAGTGCATGCTCGCTTCTGGTCTCATGACATTTTTTACCATTACAGGCCCATTTGTGCACAAAAATGTTGCAATAAATAATATATAGAGTTTTTCATGCCATCAAAAACTCACTATGTCACAATACTTAACAATGGATGATGATAGCAAATCCAGCGTACGTGTTCCCAATGGTTTGGTCTGGATTTTTCTCTCAATGCAGGATTTATTTTGTAATTAATGCCCGATAGACTTATACAAATTTAGTGTGCCTTGATTGACTAAGGTAATTTTCAACTATTTGATGAATTTCAGAAAATTGTAAATTTGACAGCTTTAACTTGATAAAATTTTAACACTTTCCAGGGGAGCAGTATGTCGGAACTGTACTTGGTCATGAAGTGTCTGGTGTAGTGGAGGCCCTGGGAAGTGACATAGATCCTTCTACCTCACCTGTGAAAGTTGGTGACCGTGTTCTTATCTATCCCTGGATTGGGTGTCAACAATGTAATGATTGTCAGAAAGGCTTCAACAACCTGTGCGAATTTAACAAAGGTGGCTCCATGGATTTGGGTTTGGGACCAAACTCGGGTGGATTTTCTTCGCATGTGCTGGTGCCAAATTTGAAGTTTGCAATTAAAGTCCCTGATTCTGTGCCATTAGATGCAGCATGCCTCTTACCTTGTAGTGGAATCACAGCATACTGGGCCATTTTGAAGTCGCAGTCATTTTTGCAACAAGCCAAGGAGATCCGTGGAGAAGCCCGAGTGTTGGTCAATGGAGTGGGTGGGCTTGGACTTTGGGCAGTGTGCATTCTTGCAGCTATCTATGAAGATGATCCAGCGGTCAAGATCTATGCTTCTGATATAGGAGAAGATAAGCTGAAACTGGCAAAGGAGAAAGGAGCCATGCACACCATACTTCTTCCGAGGGAAGGTTCACCAAGCGACAAAGCTGCAACACTTACTAAAGAGGCAAAAGCTAGTTTCAACGTTATTCTTGATTTTGTTGGTGCTGAGGCCACGGTCAACATGGCCATGCTAGCTCTTCGTAAATGGGGAGTCTTGGCTGTAGTTGGTATGGGAGGAGGACAGCTGGCCTTCCCACTGATTCCACTTTCCTACAATACTCTTACTGTTTATGGTACAAGGACTGGGCCTCTCCATGTGGCAACACAACTTCTGGACCTTGTCAGCCAAAAGGGCATCAAAACACCGTCTGTGGAGTACTTCAAATTGAATGAGGTTAACAATGCCCTAGATAGACTGCGTAGAGGACAAATTATGGGACGTGCAGTACTGAAGTTCTAAGCAATAAAACATGTTGTTTTATCTCTCCTTAGATGCAAGGTATCATACTTATAGCTGAAATTACTTTAGATTAGAGAATTACTGAATGTCCCAGGGCATATAGTAAATATACATCCAGCAGTTTCGCAAGTTAACTGCACATGATGCACATGTGCGCTAAAATTTAATAGTATCATTGGAAATTCATTTCTTGTTTTAGCAGTACTTAATAAATCCATATACTCCTCATAATGTGTTTTTTTTTTTTTTTTTTTTTTTAAACAATCCAAGTGCCCTAAAGTAGTTTAATACTTTGCTGCTGCATGTCGCCACATGTACTTTTGAATGACATGGAACCTATGTGTTTGTGTCTGTGTAAAGCTACAGGTTCAATTCACTTCTAAGGCTTAAATTAAATACAAATGTATAGGTCAGTGGTAAAAACAGGCCGTTTGGTGGGGGCCGTTCTGAAGAATTAATTTCGTTCACTCCTGAACCAGGATCATTATCATATATATATAATATTAAAGTCGTAATGTAACCTGATACAGTACATCAAAGAGTTTTACAGTACATAAAATACCTTGTCATTAGATCTCGCTTTGCTGCAATCAATAAACCCAAACATTCAATTTTTTCCTGATCAGTACAAATTTGTTTTTCTCGTAGAATTCAGAATCACATGGCTCAGGCGAAACAGATTCACGAAGCCATTATGATTATGCCATGACTGACAAAATTGAAATTTCACGCACGCATCAGGGCAAGGGCAGACCGACAGCCAACTCGTCAACGATATTGCGTGTCGACGATATTGCGTGTCGACGAATTGACTTGATACCCCTCCAGGCCGCTTGGTGTCACGTTCAACTACTAGTAATTAACGTTAGGGGGCACAGTCTAGTTACTGGACATATTCTGGCGTGGACTGGACCAAAGAAATATTCTACTAATAGATTGTATTTGGTCAGTGGCATTACTTGGTGACAATGGCAAACGTCGAATGACCTGTGAAGTGGTTTGTGCGGACAAAGATGGTCTAATATATCTACTGGTAGATGGTGTTTGGTGTGTGGACTATATGGGGCCCAGAAACTGATACCCTAAACACAGGTGTAAAACGTTTTTAAAATATGCAACTGTACTAGAACTGTACTAGAAAATGGCACACGGCCAAGAAGGTACTACCCAAACACAACTTCAAGAAAATAATGAGGAAACATGTAGCAAAAGAAGACAACACACGAAGTCTTTGGAAGATTATATGGAACATAACCCTGCCATATTTGTCAGGGTGAGCCCTGCTAGCAGTGGTGTGAGTGATTCGTGTGAATGTGACCAGCCTGACAAAGCTACTAATGCCGAACTGTACCAGGTACTAGAAGAATTACACAAATGTGACAAACTACCGAGTGTTTCCCACTGGAACACACCAGATAATGATGCTGCTCTTCGAAAATATTTTAAGATGACACGCCGACTAGTTACCCCAGATGACTTCATTCTCAGTTATTTCTGGGCGGGTGAACAACTACTGTATGAACAGTGGCAGAAATCACGAGAAGTTCGGAGCATTCTAAAGTTTGTTGAAATGTCCACTGCTGCTGTCGACATCACTGAAATCAAGCTCTTCCTGCCTGCAGAGATTTCACCTGACAAAAATCGTGAAAACTTTTCAGATTACATATGGCAGCATGCTAAGAAAATTCTTCGCTCTCATAGTCTGCAACGTCTCCTCGACTTTGATGACAGTCCGGAAAGTTTACATGAAATGTAGGCTTAAGTAATATTTATAATATACAGTATTCCTAACTTTTCATCATAATCCAGCCACTGGCGCCGACAGTATCCTGATAACATGAAAGTTGTTGCCGTGAATAGACTTGCCGGCATTAATATATAATAACTAAATCAAAACATTCTGACACGGAAAACTTGTAAATGAGCTCTGAGGGATGTGCCTCTTAGGATTGTCAGAGAGATATGCTGTATATTGATTTATCGAGAAAATAACTGATCATTGCTGATATGGATATCGAAAAAATCAACAAAATCCATGTTCCAAAATTATTGGGAGTCTGGCGGATTCCTACAACTCACAGATCTAAGATCCAGTTAAAAAATTGGAAATCAATCCATAATTTAAATTTTCCCATAAAAATATGAAAAAATTTCAGTTCTACAATAGGGGAAAGTAAGGAGAACTTACTCAGAACGGTTGTTATTTGGGCGCTGAATTGCACTTTTCAATGTTTAAGCGGTTCACTGATCTGAAAGTTTGGTAGTGGCAATTGACCTGCTTCAGCGCTTGTTAGTTTAATCAAGGTGATGGTCTGTCCATTTTTCTGTCTCCTTGTTTAAAGTAAGAAGAAGCCTGCATATTTTGATAGCAATTATAATGCCCTGCAATCTGCATTAAATTTCAGTTCAAAAGCTCCTTTAACTCATTCAATCAGGTAGGGAGAACTGGAGCCCTGTCCTAAGCCTCCCTCTGTTTTAACTTAAAAAACTTAGAAATACAGTCAGAATTTTTGGTAAGGAAATCATAAACCACTTGGTTTTAGAAATGATGCTGAAACACTAGCTTGCACATAAAAAATCGAAAGGAAAACCATAATCTTAGCTGTATCTCATCTTAGCAGCTTAGTAATGACTTACAATACAAGTTGGTTAAAACCATGGTTACATTTCAGAGTTTACATTATTCAAACATAAATTTAGCAGGCATATTTCCCCTACATTAAATCATTAGTCAAATGTCTGTATTGCAGTGATTTACTGTTGTATTACAGGTAAATTTAAGTTATACTAAATGCTGCATTTTTGGAGATTATTATTATCAAATCCTGTAAACTTCCTGATGGAACTTTGATTTAATTTCACAGAATTATGCCAAGATGCAGTTCAAATGTTACATAAATAATTAAACCATGAAATGCGGTCTTCACATTGTATATAAAGGCTAAGGCTAAAATTAATTTAATTTTCCAAAAAAAAAGTTATTTAGGATTATATAATAGGGTTGTCATCGATATGCTGTATATCTAAAATCGAGAAAATATTGATATCCCAGGTAGCAAGCATCGACGGACCGCCAGTGGTACTATGGCGGCTGGTGGCGGCAGGGGCGGCAGCGGCTGCCGCTGTCAGGACCAATGCCATCAGAAGCTTTGGAGGTCGTCAGCTACTGGCGGTACAATATCGGCATGAGTGGCAGCGGCTGCCGCCATTGGGCCACTGTCTGGCTGCTGTCACACATGATCTTGCTCATCGATGGCTACGGGTGGTATACAATCGACACGAGCGGCAGCGGCTGCCGCCATTGGGCAACTCTCTGGCCGCTGTCACACATGATCTTGCTCATCGAAGGCTACGGGCGGTTAACAATTGGCACGAGCGGCAGTGGCTGCCGCCATAGGGCCACTCTCTGGCCTCTGTCACACATGATCTGGCTCATCGATGGCTACGGGCGGTTAACAATCGGCACAAGCGGCAGTGGCTGCCGCCATAGGGCCACTCTCTGGCCGCTGTCACACATGATCTGGCTCATCGATGGCTACGGGCGGTTAACAATCGGCACGAGCGGCAGCGGCTGCCGCCATAGGGCCACTCTCTGGCCGCTGTCACACATGAACTGGCTCATCGATGGCTACGGGCGGTTAACAATCGGCACGAGCGGCAGCGGCTGCCGCCATTGGGCCACTCTCTGGCCGCTGTCACACATGATCTTGCTCATTGATGGCTACAAGCGGTATACAATCGGCACGATCGGTAGCGGCAGCCGCCTTCGGGCCACTCACTGGCCGCTGTCACACTTAATCTTGCTAATCGATGGCTATGGGTGGTTTACAATCGGCACGAGAAGCAGCGGCTGCCGCCATTGGGCCACTCTCTGGCTGCTGTCACACATGATCTTGCATATCGATGGCTACGGGCGGTTTACTATCGGCACGAGCGGCGCAGCTGCCATTGGGCCACTCTCTGGCCGCTGTTGCACTTAATCTTGCTCATCGATGGCTATGGGCGGTATGCAAAATAACCTATCAGCAAATGATGAACTAAGATATTTGGAAAAAAATAGAACTTCAGCAAAACCTCATATGAGTATTGAACCTGTAATATTGCAGACGGACGCCATGTTGATGCTCAACCGGAAGTGCCCGGATGTTTATTATTACCTCACAAACAGATTCATACAGATGACCTCGTGAACAAATGCTAATAAATATTGTTGTAATAAAATACATTACATCCTCTCTTTTTTGAAATTTAAGAATACATTTGTTGACATACATTAATGCAAAAATGATGTAATTAATATGCATGTTCTGTAAAACATAATGAGACCTTCAGTGGTGGCATCATCTAGTAAAACAATGGTACCACCCAAACTTGTCATTAACATACGAACATAGATGTATGACTGGCTAACGCTAGGCCTATATGCTAAATTATACAGTATTGTTAGCACATAAATTGGTAGCACCTTAACTGACTGAGTATCTTAAGGATCTAAATATCTTAAGAAATATGAACAATTATACAGCTAGAACAGAGCTGATAAGTGGTTAATACTGCATTTGAACATAATACACAAAAATAAAGATCTATACGCTATGGCTAAGTAATGCAAAGAATGTACACCAAGTTGAGCATTAGTATTCTAAAAAGAACTGCTAACACTGCTCAGTTTGTTCAAGAGTCAATATCGCTCATAGTCTTTAAGCCACACTGGTGCCTTTCTGGGACGACCAGCTCTGGACATATTGTCATTCTGTCTAGGCTGTGCTGGTATTTCAGCAGGTGGTAACGGATCAACCTGTGGGCCTTGATCTCTGTTAATTACTGCTGATCAGCTTCTGTGGCTGTAACGAACTTGCTGTGCTGTGGCCCCACAATCGTGTCCACTGGACAGACCATCAACTCATCATCCAGTAACTGTTCACTGGGACCATGTGGTAGGCGACTTAAACAGTCAGCGAGTCCTAAGGATTTTCCTTTGACGTGAATTAAAGTAAACGAGTAGGGTTGAAGCTTCAACATCATGCGCTGTACTCGCATTGGCGCAGATAGAATGGACTTGTTCAGGATCACTTCCAATGGTTTATGGTCCGATTCAACCACAAAGTTTCTGCCGTAGAGCATCTTATGAAATTTGGTACACCCGAAAACAACAGCAAGGGCCTCTTTCTCTATTTGGGCATATTTACATTCAGTGTCAGTTAAAGAACGTGAAGCATAAGCCACTACGGCCTTGTCTTGAATTAGAGCTGCACCTAGCCCTCGGCTTGAAGCATCAACGGATAACACCACAGGCTTGTTAACATCATAGTATTTTAGAACTGTATTTGACGTCAGGGCTTTCTTGATGGCGTCAAGGGCTTTCTGTTCCTCTGCTCCCCAAGCCCAATCTTCTCTCTTCTTTAGATCTCTGAGCGGAGCGTTAAGAGTGCTAAGCCCAGGTATGAATTTACTGACGTAGGCTATCATGCCTAAGATTGTCTCTAATTCACTAATGTTCTCAGGGGGTCGCATGTTTACAATAGCTGCCACTCTCTCAGCTGTAGGCTTTAAACCTTCCCCTGTGAGGCGATGACCAACATAATTGACTTCAGGGAGTCCAATTCTTGACTTCTCACTGTTGAGTTTCAGTCCAATCTTTCTGGCTTTCTGCATGACTTTCTCCAGAATAGCATTGTGCTCACTTTCAGATTTGCCATGGATAAGAATGTCATCGACGACAACTTCCACCCCTGGAATATCACCAAACTGCGACTGCATCTCACGCTGAAACACTTCAGCAGCACACTTGAGCCCCATAGGCATTCTGAGATAACGATACCGACCAAACGGCGTGTTGAAGGTAGTGAGCTTAGAACTATCCTCTGTGAGCCTAATCTGAAAGTAGCCGCTGTTAGCGTCGAGCGTAGAGAACCATTTACTACCATGTAGTCTTGTCGCTATGTCTTCTATTGTACTCATTGGAAAGTGTTCCCTGCGAATTGCACGATTCAAGTCTGATGGGTCAATGCATATCCTAACACGACCATTTTTCTTGCGTACCACCACCATGCTATTCACCCAGTCAGTGGGTTCTACAACCTTCGCGATAATCTTACAATGTTCAAGGTGATCCAGTTCTTTTCTGACTTGGTCCCGTATGGCAGCAGGAACTGAGCGGGGTGGGTGTACAACAGGCTTTGCATTACTATTTAATTTAATTTCATATGCACCAGGCATGCAGCCTATTTCCTGACCTAGTACATCTTTGAACTGGTTGAGGATATTTTCATTAATCTTAGATTTGACAACACTGTTAACTCTCGCTACGAGTCTCAACTTCAGACAATCAGGCCTGCCTAACAGGTTGACTTCTCTACTACTGTCTAGAACTTGGAAGTTAAGCTGAAACATGCTACCGCGATAGACACATGGCAATACAACTGTGCCATAGGCTCTTCTACTTTCATTGTGCACACCATTTATCAATAAGTTGCTAGGAGAAATCTGTGAACTGAAACCTAGTCTTTTGACTGTACTAAGACTAATAATGTTACAATGTGCAGCTGTGTCTAACTCAAGCCTCAAATAATGACCTTTCACATCAAAATCTACAGTCCAATCTTGTTCATACCTACTGTTTCTATCACTGGTACTGAACACATCAACAATCTCATCAACATCATCAAACTGCTCAATAAACTCAGCACCTGTCAATTGTGCATTTTCACATGTCATATCACAACTGTCAAATATATCACAACTGTCAAAGAAACCAATTTCATTCATGTCAAGTACATCAACTTCATCATTGCTCTCAGCTTTGTCTAGCACATTATTGTTAATTTCACCAACCACATAATCAACCTTTTGTCCCACATCATGGACCGCATCATGTTTGACATTGACAGCACATTCAACGTCATAATGTTCAACAGTACAAACATCATCAAAACATTCAACATTTTGACCAACATCATCATTGACAGCGCAAACATCATCAAAACATTCAAAGTCATTGCAATAGTCAACATTGTCATTGTCACAACATTTCACATCGTACACATCATCATAGCATTCAAAGTCATTGAAATAGTCATCATTGTCATTGTCACAACATTTCACATCGTAATAGTTCTCATCGTTAACACATGAGACCACAAACACATCTTCAACGTTACAACGAGAGTCAAAGTCCTCATAGAAGCTGTCATTTGGCTCCTGCCAACTGACATTATGGACAGTTCGTCCTCGGCTGCGTCCGTAACTGTTACCGTATTGCGAACGGTCGTTTCGATATGATCCACGTCCTCGTCCCGACTTGTAGCTGTGACCTTGCGACTGGTTTGCAGCCCGACAGAGTGGCGACCGTTTGAAGTGACCTTTCACACCACAGGCCCCGCAGTACTCGTTTTCTGCTCGACATTCTCCTTCGCGGTGGCGCCTACAGCAACGATCACATGGGCGATCTTCTTGTCTGGCGTTACGTTTGTCAAACCGGGAATGGTCAAACCGGGACTGATAACCAGGACGCGGTCTACGTCCACCTCTGTTGTAACCACGGCCTCTTGACTGGGAACGTGACTTGTCTGTAGCTTGGGTTCTCTTGACATCCTTGACTTTACTAGGATTCATGGTTTTCAGGTGAGCCTTAGTTAGCTCCACCTGCCGGCAAACATTGATAACCCTTTCCAAGGTCAATTCTTCATCAGGGAGCTCAAGGAGTCTTTCCGAACATCTCTCGTCCTTCACTTTGTTAATTATTTTGTCTATGATTAAGCTCTCCTTGTTTATCCCAAAATCACACAAGCTGGCTTTCCGTTTCAATTCGGAAACAAAATCCATAATAGTTTGGCCTTCTGTGCGCTCGATATCTAGAAATTCTTGCCTCTTGATGGCTCTATATCGCTTGACACCCCAATGTTGATCGAATTTACGAAAAACATGCTCCAAATCATATTTATCCTCAGCAGCACGTGCTTCCACAGCTGGTCTGTTGTTGTCTGCATCAGCTGGAACAGCTGCAACAGCTGGGGCCCATTCAAACGCTTCATACAATTTTC
This sequence comes from Alitta virens, assembly GCA_932294295.1. Classification (NCBI taxonomy): domain Eukaryota; kingdom Metazoa; phylum Annelida; class Polychaeta; order Phyllodocida; family Nereididae; genus Alitta; species Alitta virens. The sequence continues at coordinate 16,156,762 of OW028573.1, read as the reverse complement.
GGCATTCGCTGCCCATGCATTTCAACAAATTGCCCACCTTTCGCCGTCCAGCAGCTTCATACAGTCCGGCAGCATCCAACCTGATTAGAAATTCGGCCTTGTATTCTTCCCACGCGGGTGCACAAGCATCTGCATCATCGGGTTTGAATGACGACATATCCACTTGCCCGGCTCCAATATGGGGTCTGTTGTGCCCCTCACCTGCCATCTTCCTTTTTCTATCAAGAAATGGCTTGAAATGGCCTCAAACAATGTGGATGGAGGAGGATTACAACCGCTCCTGACACCATGTAATATTGCAGACGGACGCCATGTTGATGCTCAACCGGAAGTGCCCGGATGTTTATTATTACCTCACAAACAGATTCATACAGATGACCTCGTGAACAAATGCTAATAAATATTGTTGTAATAAAATACATTACAGAACCCACAAAGTTGTGATCAGCATGCCAGCACTCTACCTACTTGACCACAGAGGAAGCTGTAGATTTGCCTCTTTGGGAAGCCTGTGCTAACGTCTTCACTCCTATATAGTATGAATTACCTAGCTTTTCCTATTGAGTGGCTTTATTTCCATTTTACAAGTTATATTAGTACTTGTTAGCTGAATAAGCTTATGGAATTATGCTTTCTGTTTTCACAGTGTAGCTGATATATTGCTCACATCAATTTTTATAATGCAAGTTATTTAATTTCAATACATAATCATACTGAACAAGTTATACACTTTCCTGTGATAATTTATTTAATTTCAATATTAACTTAATGTGTTTTCTGGGGTAGGGGTCATCCTCACTGATTTCATGCATTGTTACTGGATAACCCAGTAGCAAAATATATAAATTAAGTCTTAATCACTATCATGTATCCATGCATGAGTGGCTTCCCTGCTTCAGACAGGTCAACATGCACTAATTAGACACAGACTGGGCAATTGACCCCCTCCTCTTGGACTCCTCTCCACTCTGCAGTTAGCAGTGGAGACAACAGCAGTTATAACAGCCTATACACAGGTGAACTTGGACAGACATTGCAAGGACTGGCATGCTACAAGGTGAACATGCACAGAATGTAGGTAGGTTATTACCCTTTTTTCAGATTGCATATAATGATTTCCAATATCTATCTATCTATCTATCCAGCTATCCATCTATTTTAATTTTCATATTTTATAAACATTTACCAAAAGTCTTGAAAAATACAACAATATTATTTAGTAGCTGGAATTTAAAAAAATGAATAACCTAAAATAATTAAATTAATTTAGTAATTAAATAAGGATAAATCTTTATTATGGTGACATATGAACTATGACATAACAATTTATATTATATCTTTGCAAAACATATATGATGTTGTCAATTACAATTGTTCATATCTAATGTATAGCTTTGTATACTCTTGAATTAGATAGCAACTATACAAGAACAATAAACTGCATTAGACTGTGCAATGGTATCACATTACACGTGCACCTTGCATAACTCCCTCAATTAGACCCAGATATCTTGAAATTAACTGAAGCAGAACACTCATTAGCATATATTATAGCATAAAAATTGCTCACTCTACTGTTCTAAATTATGATTTGAATAGTATTATGAATATGTATATTAAATACAAACCACTTTCAATTGAGTATATATAATATATTGTGACAGTATGTTTGCCATGACTGCTAAAATGCAGATATAGTTTATTGTACATCATTACATAATCTTTGATAACTATTATTTAGTCTATTCATGTGCTTTTGTCTAATTTGTGTTATGGTCAAGTCTTGCATCATTTCATTAAAAACCCATATGTCATCATGAGCTGACACTCTCCACAAAGATTAATGCTTCATAATTACAAGTTAATTTCTTTGATGAGATCATGCAGTTTGATCAGCAGAGATCATTGAGCCATGACGTTGTGCTGCCACCTGGTGATAATTTATTTAAATATGTCATGGTCTCATGCCATGATAATTCAATCAGTGATAAGCGGTCATTTCTACCTATGAGTGTTTAAATACTGAATTTCAATGCTGATAAATCTATTTTTAAATAATATAAATATGAGTGCCATGGATTTCTTTCAAGAAATAAAATAATTGATCTTTCAGAAGCTGCTAGAAGACAGATTCCTACCATTTCTGACTCAGAAATGGAGACAACAACCAAGAGATGGTTTAAATCTGCGAGTGACCGGGACATTGGCCGCAAGCAGCGATTCTTAACAGGAGAAAAAAAAGCTGAAGCTGCACAAGCAAATAATTTAAAGGGCAATTGATAATGTGAATCTCATAAATTTTGATACTGCATAAAACTATAAATAAATTTTTTATGTATGGCATAACTAGCTTTGATTTGTTCTTATGCATTTAATAGGAAACTTTGTAGGCATGATGTTTATATTTGCAATGTCACATCATTCTGGAATACTGACACCATTTTGCAGAGGATACACATGGAGTGAGGAATACCATGAACTGTAGGAATGCCATCAATGGGCTGCATGATATTGCAAATGGGCCAGAGGTTGCCTGCTGGAGGGTTAGTGAATAATTACCGCCAGTAGGCCGCCACAGAACCGTTGATGTTCTGCCAATGGGTGACCGGCAGAATGCCAGCTATGGCCCGCCTTCAATATGTATGGATGCCGCCGCCTGAGACTGCAAGGTGGCCGGAGGTTGTCCGCCGGAGCGCCGGCAAAATACTTATCGCCAGTGGGCCGCCATAGAACGTTGGTGGCAGAGTATACAGGCCCCAGTGATGTTCCCCTAATGGGTACCGGCAGAATACCGGCTATGGTCCGCTTTTAATATGTATGCATGCATATGCCTGAAACTGCAAGTGGGCCGGAGGTTGTCGGTCGAAGGGCCGGCGAAATATTTACCGCCAGTGGGCCGCCACAGAGCCGTTGATGGCAGAGTACACTGGCCCGCCAGTGATGTTATGCCAATGGGCCGCCGAGAGAATGCCGGCTGTGGTCCGCCTCCAATATGTATGGATGCCACAGTCAAGTGGGCCGTAGGTTGTCCGCCACTGAACCGTTGATGTTCAACCAATGGACTGCCGACAGAATGCCGGTTGTGGTCCGCTGTCAATATGTAAGGATGCCACCACCTAAAAATTACAAGTGGGCCGGAGGTTGTCCGCCGGAGGGCCATCGGATAATTGCCGCCAATGGACCGCCATCAAATGGATGAGCAAGCAGTCTGACGGGCCGCCGGTGGCAGCCGAAAGAGGGCCGTCGATGTCGCCGTCAGCGGGCCGCCGGTGGGCCAAACTACTTTTGCTACCTGGGATCGATATCGAAAAAATTCATATTTCGATTCTTTGTTTATCCTCTATAATTGTGCATTTGTGCCATGATGAGCACTTGACTACACAGTCCCCCACCCCGAATTGCAAACTGTTTGCCTAACAAATTAGCTTATCAGTTATCACGTTAAAGGTATACTCCTGTGATCAGTGGTTCCTTTTCCAACAGGGAATGCTGATCATACAAAATTAGCAAGATTTTTCTATATTGCAATATTGAAAGTTGAATACTGATATCGATATCAAATGAAAATTTGTTATCAATGGCAACCCTAAATTGTCTATCATTTTGATCTGTCAGAATGTCTTAGATTCGCCTCTGGCTGTTTCCAGTAAACCAGCAACTCTTCTGATGGTGATAGCTTTCATGGCAGATACTGTAATAGTGTATGCTTCAGGCAGATGGAAAAATAATTTGTTTCTGATTATTTTATTTTATTTATCTTTCTTTTTTTGTCAGATTAAAAAACAAAAAAGTCAGTGTCAAATCCATTATTTGTCAAATAACTTTAACATTTGTTAACAAAATCCAGTTCAAAGCTTGTGAAGTCGGATCGGTGAAAATTGGAAACCTTTTTTTTTTCAGTCAGCCTTAACGTGCAAGGGAGCTGGCACAGCAACCTTTGCACTGAATAGCCTAAATTTGTATTATATTATTTTTCCTATTAGCAGTTTTGCTCATAAGGGAAGTATCATGAGTACAGTACTGGAGGACAGTACTTGAGTACATTGCTAAAGTACTCATATGAGTACTTGCTGAGTACATGTTGGTTAATATTTCAGTCACACAATAAGTAGTACAAGACATGTTTTATAAAAAGCTGGGCAATGAATGAATGAAATCAAATACTTCAGTTGCTAGAAAATCAGCATCAAAAAAAGTTAAACATCAATTGCAATTGCATTCTGTAACTGAATGATAATAGACATTGCATAAACACCCTCCAACTTTGAATTGCAATTGTCTTTGATGATGATCCATTAGTCTAATATTAAGTTTTCTAAAACTGCTTGTGTATTTAAGCACTTTCATTTAAACAATTCACAAAATTACACTCATGATCCTTATTTTATGGAAGATTATAAGTTCCATAGATGTCACATAGCCTATATATATTGAGACATGATCTGTAGTGGTTACTACTCTTCAGTGTGTTCACCTGCCATAGTGTATGGTAATGTAATACATGTATATGCTATGTCTACTCATTAACTGCTATGACAGCTTGCACAGAAATACTCAATACTCAAGAGGTGTGCAGTCAAGCATGCCCCCCACCCTGTATTTTAATGGATTTGACACTAACGTTTTTGTTTTTTAATCTGACAAAAAAGAAAGACCCCCAACTTACTGCACTTTTCCCAACAAAATAATCATAAATTAATCATTTTTCAATCTGCCTAAAGCATACACTATTACAGTATCTGTCATGAAAGTTATCGCCATCAAAAGAGTTGCTGATTACATGCGAGTACTTGAAATTTTGTACTCGAGTACACAAGTACATTAGTACACATGTACAGCCCTGCAGCTAGCAGTAGTAGTTTTTCAGTTTGTGAATCAGTATGTACCTATTTATTGTTTACACTACTGCCATGTTTTCTCCATGTTGTTTTAAACATTAATTGAAAAAAATTATTATTGCATTTTCTACTTGTTGTATATTTAATTCTTGCATTTACTGTGGTGTGTCATATTTAGCGATTTGCAGTTAAAGGGAGAGTGCAGTGGATACTATCAGTATCAGTAATTTGCAGTCTACATCCTTCTTTGAAATCAGAACAACACTTATGGTTGGAATAGTTCTAACCAAAATAGTGAAAAGTGCATCATAATATGAACAAAGTAACGGTTAAATGTAATAATCTTTAGTCAGTGTGTAATTTTAATATCTTTTCATTTAAGGGAAATTCAGTTAAAGGTGCGTGTAACTGCATGGATGAAGTTACTGTCCCAAGTAGTGAAACAGTCTTCTGATGCTGTCATGGAGCCTGCATATGAACAGCTTTTCCTGAGGTACTTGGAACTGTTCAATCTAAAATGTGTGTAAGTATATCATCTTGCAGATTTTATTGTAATGTACCTTTGTATTTTTTGGCCTTCACACATGATTGGTAGTGTTGTGGAGATTTTTCATATGGTTGAAGATGACATCCTACCCAGTTGAGTTTGTAAATTTGGCAATAATATGCTTTGGACGATTGCCAGCCTGAGGCTCTGTCCATAGGTGTTGCCTCAGTGTGAAGTTCATTTTGCATAAAACTTGGCACTCTATCTTCCGTCATCTCCCAGGATTCTCCAGGCGACTCTGGAATCCCATTTCTTATTATATTATCACGCCTGGTTGGATCAGTAATTTGACCTTCTTGTTGAGCTAATTGATCCTACAAAGACAAATCATCCTTCATTATGCTGCTTACCAGCTTACCCATTCCTACTATAATACATTGTATTCAGGGGCGTTGATTTCTCTTAACGGGCGTTTGCACCGTGACTTTCCCTCGTGTGTACACTTAGTGGTAGTTAATGAATGGATCATTGATGCCAAACTATTATTCCAGATAAACTTCAATGTTCTAAAAAAAAATGTTGAAAAAGGGTATTTTTCTTTTTGATTTCATGGGGGGGGGGGGGGGTTAGATGATTGGGGAGGGGGGATGATTGCATTGATCATTCCCTCTTCCTAAAAAGTGGGGGTATATATCCCGCCCATCCCCCCTATGTTGATGCCCCTGATTGTATTTCATTACAGGGTGGCCTTCTTTAACCCTGTTTTCCATCATTCAGACAGAAATGGTTGGTTCTGCCTAACCCAATAAGTAAACAAAAAAAAAGGGTTACCCCATGAGCTGATGAGTAAAATATTATACATAAAAGTTAGGCTGTATCAGTGCAAGATCGTGAGTCAGTACAGTTGCTGACTGTTTGGCGTCAATTTTACATTGCACAATAATAGCCATCAGTCAAGGAGAGGCACTGGCAATTTAATGTCCTCCCGCCCCCCCCCCCCCCCCCCCTCAGATGAACTTTCTGGAATCTGTCGCTGTATTCTTATTATCTTGGAGATTTTATTGTAAATTTATTTCATTTGGTTGGTGTTTCCAGATTAAATTTTTATCCAAGGTTGCCCCAAAAAAGTATAGGAAAGCGCATCACTCTTAGTAACTTAGAAGCTACTTCCGAGGGTTGATTTGGTGAGGTAATCAAGGGAGAGAGAAGAAGTCCACACCATGTCTTGCACATTTACGCCATGGGTAGGGTGGGGTCTTTTACCCGCCTTATCATTGACACTGAGAACAAGAGACCACCAATTTAATGTCTCATCCGAATGACATCTAGCTGGAATGTTCCTCATGAAGGGTGTCTGGGCTGGAGGTTGAACCCAGGTCCTTGTAAGGAAGACCTGGGTTCGAGAGGCGTGCATCACTACTCAGGTGAATGATATGGACGGCCAATGCCAGGCCCATTAGTTCACCCTGACCATATGTGTCATATGAGATTGTACAGGCTGTAGTATATATAAATAAATGATGATATCCCCTTTCTATGGCTTTCACTAACCCTGTTTTGTCAGGGCCAAATTTGAGTGATGCATTTGTTATGTTTGCGTAATGTTGATTTGATTTCAGAAATGGCAGCTTGGAAAAGCTTGGCATCCCCTATAAAGAAGGAAAACAAATATCTTGCATACCCGACATACTCTTCTCATGGGACGATCGAGCATCGCATTATTGTGGAGTAGTTCAGGTAATTTGCTTTTTAAAGGGGTATGAAGTCAATAATTCAAACATAATGTGAATTGTATCACAAATCATGTCATGTAGCAATGTAAGATAGTTTCTGTTCCGTGGAAATGAACATCAGCCTAATCTCCTTATGCAGTTTTCATATACTAATCATGAGGAAGATAGCTCAAGGAAAGATGTGAGCTGACTGTTCAACTGGAAATTTTACTACAACTTAAAATTCTCAGCCATTTTGTATCATATTAGATGATTTTAAGCCTCTATTTCTATCAAATAAGTATACGTCACTATTGGTCATTGAATTCAGATCCATTGTATAAATTTACTCAATTTGCAGGTGAAGAGGATGATCCTAGATCCGTCTTTCAAACACGCCTTTAAAGAAATTACAAATGGAGGAATTTTAAACCGCTCAGGTGAGGGATCGAAACCTGCAAAAAGGAGACACGTTGATTTTCCGTCTGAAGGAGCATCTGAGGGTGGTACCTTTGAAGACATTCGAGAAGAACCAGAACAAAGTGACAGTGACCTCAGCATGGCTTCATCTGGGTGGGGACTTCCAGAATCCATCAGACAACTTATCAGACTCTTTTTCGGTCAACTTTTCGGGTCTGTCCTGGCTCTGGATTGCAAACAACCATCTGAAAAAGCATGTCGACTGGGCATTGGTGTTGTGGGTTTTCGGGTAAGTACAAATGATAAGGTATTACTAGTATTAAGGAACTTAAAAGTGCCATAGCTCTCTTATTATTATTAATATTACTGTTTGGAACTTTGAGGGATCAGATGTACATACAGAAACTTGCCCATATTCATATAATATTTTGCTTGGCAGCTTGAGGTTTTGCCTCTCATCATGTCTATAGCTACTGAGTCACAAGTTATAGGTAACGTTCATTGCATCCACCTACTTGTTCATACATCTTGGCCAACGGTATTTTCAACCTTCAAATTCTTCCAGTATTGGGTATTAGAAAAATAATATGGCTTGGCCAGAACCTTCGATACATGTTTCTTAATGGAACCAAGGGCCTGTTTCCTTCTTAAACCTAATGTTTTGTTTCATTCGCTATTTACCATCATAAATTAAATTCAAAACCAGAAAGAGGCTGAATGGATGTAGGCCCTGTCACCTGTGGCACCATAGCAACTGTGTCTGTGGGTGCCACCTACCAGAAAATTATAACACTTATCCTAGGCTATAATCTTAAATGGGTTTCATTTTTGGTAATGGAAATGGTAGTGCTATACTTGAATAAATAATGCACCCTCTTGGAGGGTATTATCGACATAGGGAGGGTATTATTGACTTTGACTGGCCTAAATATACTGAAAAATCTGAGGTTTTTTATTTTCCAGTTGTTTCCCCTTACATCTGGTTAATTATCTGCTAATTTCCAGCTGATAATTACAACTAGCATAATACCCGTTCTACAAATGGGTTTCATGTGTTTGGAATACTAGTAATATTCGAATTTTGTCATTTGTTTATTGCCATACATTGGATTCAAATTCAGTTCTAGTTATTTACAATTGCAATCCCTGTTCAGTCAAAAATGTCACTTACTCCTTGAGGTCATGTGAACTGCTATTCAGTCTCGTTCTACGTTTCATTCAAGGGCCCTGGCAACACAATAGTTGCTAAGGAGCTTTGACTTGCAAGCATGGATGTTGGGGGGAGTCCTGTGACCCACAGGCACAGTTGCTATGGTGCCACAGGACGTGCATCCATTTAACCTTTTTCTGGTTTTGAATTTCCAGTTGGTTGCTTTGAATTTTGTGCTAATAATTTCAACAATGTGATCATGTGGGGCTAAAACACTCCATAGAATTGTAGAACATTTAGGGGTGTATTTAGTGAAGTTAGAAAGGCTGGCAGAGGTTCAGATTGAGTATATGAATGAATTGTTTTGTTTTTCGGTAACAAAACTAAAGTAGCTGAATGGGTTTCATGTGATAGTAATATTTGCATTTTGTCATTTTCTTTATCATTAGTTTATTGGATTTAAATTTAGCGCTGTTTTATCAAATGTTCATCCTAAAATGTTGGCCAGAAAGGTACATGGTTGATGCTAACACGCATTAGTCCGTAAACAATCATTTGACTAAGTTTCATGAAACAGATACTATGTACATGTACGAAAATCATCATAAAAAGTTTAATTTTTTTTAACTTCTAATTATCATCAAGGCTGCCATTGTTTACATGCTATCATATGTGATGTTTTTTTTTTTTTATTGTTTTTGATTCTATGCAGTTTTTACACCATATACAATTTGTTTTAATTCCAAACGGCTTGCTAACTTTGTAGAAGTTGTGATCTTTGTCATAAATATTAATTACAGTCAGAACTACGCATTTTCTGCTGGCCTGACTGCGTATTAACTAGCAAAGGTGTAAATAATAGGCTACTGTCGATAATACCCTGCAATACGATGTATAACAGTTGAAAAGTGACTTTGAAATTTGCAAAATATGATAAATTATCACCTCCATGTAAACTGTGATGCTAGCATGTGCCATTTTTGATCTGTGTAGAAATTAAGAATTATAGTTCAAGTTGACATATTAACATGCAAACTCTAGAGGGGATGAAATTTTTTCAAACCACTGTATATGAGTAAGTATTGGCCTTGCCAAGTGATAATAATTTATGATAGTCACCCTATGATCCACAGATGGTTCAGTGCATCATAATCATGCCAACACATGCATCAAGAAACATAGGCTGTGCTGCAGCAAAACCCTCAGCGAATCGCACATAGCACACAGGCATAGGCATAACTAATAGTGCTCAATGTCCATCCAATGGGCGGGAGGAAGAACGTTAAACTTTTGTTTCCAAAGCAGAACTTAAACACGCATTTTCATTTCCAGATCAGAACTCTTAACAGCAATGCACTTACCCTGATACAGTAACACTCTAAATGGCCTAGTGGTGCCCTTTGGTAGTCACACTGACAAATCTGAGTGTTTACATAGTATGCTATGAACCGAAATGATTGCCACTATGTATCCTGTTACATAATGCTAATTGGAGTCCTAGATGTCCTATCTTTAGAACTCGTGAACATCTCAATTTGTTCATTACACTCTTACAAGTGTGGTAAAAATTAATATTATTGATGGTTAGTATTATTGATGGTTGAACGCACACAGGTTGAGTACACAGCATTCAGAGCTTAGATTGAAATATTTCATGGGTTTAGTGCAGTATAGCGGACCCAAATTATTTACCATATTTGGCATCCATGAAACATGAAAATAATCACTATTTTTTACCAAATTTCGTTCTGGTGCAAGAAAATACTGATATTGCACATGTGAAAATTGTTCTGCTTCATTGCACACCTAGGAGGATCCAGACCTAACCTAGATCTATTTTTGAACCTTAACTGTTGGCCATCAACATTGTCTGATCCACAGCAATCAATATTTTACAACAGTAATCAACATTGAACCTTTTGGCGACAACTATCAAAAGTTCTGAGTAGGTCATACAGACACCTTAATCAGGTCACTTTTGTTATTATACTGTCGAGTACAAGTCTACCATGAGTCAAAGATAGCTTAGATCACTAACACAGCAACAACATACTGAAAGATCTAAACGACAGGTTAACTCTCCACCTCAGATGATAACCTATCCTGGCCAAAGTCCAGCCACGTATCAGTCACCTGGGCAAGCAATACATTCAGTGCCACATCCGCATCCAGTAGGTAGGGCCACAAGGTTATCCATCATCTGGCTACATGCGATATCCACCCCCGCAACCTGCAGTTTTGGCTCAAAGTGGTAATGTCGATTTTGAAGCTAATTATGCTGGGCTTGAACGTTTGATAACTCAAGAAGTAGCTAGTCTGAAGATCTACATAGATATTAAGTTATCTGAAAACTTCAATGAACTTTGTGTATGTGGATGAAGAAATTGTACAGTTACCAGCACAGTTGATACGTTTGAGCAGACCACAATGATAATGAACAGGCGCATCTATTTGCTCCTGACACTACAATTGTTGCCGAAAATTTTCCATTTGAGGAAACAGAAGATCTTGATGCAAAAGTGTGTTCTATGATCCTTGGTCTTGGCTTGCATGTACCAGTTGCAAGAACTACCAGGCATAAGCCTCGCCCTCCCAGAATTTAAAGATGCTCAGAATTTGTTTGATAACGTATACCATAGAGAGGAAAGATTCTTTCAACGCTCGAGACTGATCGATTTAGAACATTCAGTTGATAAAAATCCAAGAGAATTTTGGAGATTACTATAGAAACTAGGCCCCCATAAGACAATTAACATACCTTTTGAAGTGCAAGATGATCATGGTAATATAATCTTAGATTATTAATCATGTATTGCAAAGATGGGAATCATATTATGCATCATTGTATAATTCACCTGCAGGAAGCGAAGATTTCAATGATGAATACTATAATGCATGTATGGAAGAATTAATAGATTTGGAAAATAATGTCGATATATTGCCAAGTTTGAATCATAACATTAATGAAGAAGGAGTTAGAAAAGTCATTCAACAAAGTAAAAATTTTAAAATCCGTAGGTTAAAGCATTAACCATATTTTTTAATAAGTTATTTGAATTTCGAGTGATCCCATCATTGTGGAGAAAGACAGTACTTAAACCTATACCTAAGAAATCTTTGTAACAAAAGTAAATGGCATAATACTTTGTGATGCTTTTTTTGCCTTAATCTGAGCAGAATAAATTGCTCTCAATATCATCACAATTATTGCCCTTAACACCCATGAGGCTACTCACATTCAAACAATGAAGAAATCTAAGTCAGATCATAATGCTAGCATGCACTGCCTTTCCTCCATCAAAAATAGGACACCTTGCACTCTTAATTAGCATTGCATAACAGGCTTCTTATTTTTAGTAAATCTCTTGTATTTATGCCTATGAGACCCCCAAAAGGCACCACTATTTTACACATATCATGACAAAGTTTTAAGCATGTAGGTGCAGTAGTTTCAGAGTTCTGCTCTGGAAACGAAAACAATTATTTTTTCCAAATTTGGTAAAACATAGCCAACATATGTCAATGTGACTATCTAAAGGCACCACTAGGCCATATAGGGTATTACTGTACACAATTTCGTTAGTGTAAGTGCATTTTATTGGTGTTAGAGTTCTGCTCCGGAAACATAAGTGTTACGCTCTCCCAACGGACATTAGTGATAACAATAACCCTCTTCAAACTTTGTTCACTGAGGGTTAAAATTGACTGACTGACTGACCCTTTTGTTTTCCAGGTTGTGTTTTTTGCATTTTATGCAAAACCAGATGCAGCTTTTAAGAATATCCCATGCGAGGCCCGTAATCGAATGGAAGTTCATGTTACACGTCCACTTTCTTTGCTTATTGCCACTGACAGGAAAGAAATTGCCAAAATTATATTCCAAATAACAGGTAAGAGTTTTGTATCTCATCACAGGCGCTGTCCAGCTCATTGCTATACATGTCTAGATATAATATTTCTATGTCTTGATAATGCCTGCTGGACGGCGCCTGTGATCTCATAAAATATGTTTTACACAAAAGGAGGCTGGCCATATGCAGTAGCTGTTGTATGTATTTTTGTTTGTTTCAATAGTCTGTTTTTTTATATTTGATATTTATTGATAAAAAGTACATAAAATCAACAACATAAATAACATAGGGGTGTAAAGGTGAGGTTGACATCCATACTCCCCTACCAATAAAACTATTAATAGCAACTTAAAATTTTTTTTAAACTGAAATTGACAATATCGGGGTCAAGACTGTTCCATACATTGACAATTCTATGAGCAAAGAAATATTTTCTTTCATCAGTCCGGCTATAGAAGAGCTTAGAAGTGAAATAAATTTTTACCATGACTTCTGTGGTTACTACTCTATCTAAAAGAGTTTTAAATATTCATATCAGCGAGATGAGTAAACATTTTATGGTATAGAATCAGGTCAGCTTGGATTCTTCGACATTCAAGTGTGTTTAAATTTAGGAGAAAAATTCTTGCCATGTATGGAATGTCCCTTAAACCAGAAAGCCTTCTTGTGAAGTACCGCTGAACTGATTCTATGTTATTAATGTTACATTTCAAGTGTGGTGTCCATCCATACAGGACAGGGCTTGCATTTTCTAATAAGGCGACCGTTTTTTGATTTTTCATTTCTCGACGCCACCGGCCAAACTTTTGCAGTGCCGCTCAATTAATAAATCAACAATTGTCTGGGCAAATATGTGTATTGCATCTCAAAGTATCACATCACCTGTGTTATTTTATGAAGAAAAAAACCTTTCTGGGGATTTGTTTTATTTTCCGACCGACCATCTCATGAAAAACGGTCCGAGAAAGTTCCGAGAAACATAAGATCAAAAAAACGTGGCCTAAATGCCGAACATAAGTTTTATATAATGACACATAAAATTTGTTGCTGTGCCCTTTGAAATATTAAATATATAGTAAAGTGAGCCTTCTTAATAACATTATTACAATGAGTAGTAAGTCTGAGGTTTGACTGTATATGAACACCAATGTCACATATCGAGTTCAAAGTTTCATTAGTCTGGTCATTAAAAAAATACGCGAAATCATGTCTAGTTTTGCCAATCCGTAGATGTTTAGTTTTCTCAGGATTAAGTTTCAGTTGACATCTTGTGGCCCGTTCATATAGTAGGTACAGATCAGTTTGCAATAATGTACATTCATCAATATTATGGATTGCTTTGAATACCTTTGTATCGTCTGCATACATACTCAAATAACTCTTACTAATCGTTCTATTAATACCTGCAGAAAAGCATGGTACCCTAAGGGACACCCAAAATGACATTTTTACAAGTAGATATTGTGTTCCCTACTGGTAACGATTTGTTAAAAAATAGGCTGCGTTGCAGCTAAACCCTCAGCGAATCCCACATAGCACACAGGCATCATTAGAATTGTTATATATGTGTTTGTCCGCCAGGCAGGAGGGGGGGGGGGGCAATACACTTTCATTTCCAGAGCAGAACTCTTAACACACTTTTGTTCTAGAGCTGAACACTAATGAAATTTTATACAGAAACACAGTAACACTCTATATGGCCTAGTGGTGCCTTGTGATAGCCACACTGACATATATTGGCTATGTTTTACAAAAATATTATTTCTTGAGTGTTTATATAGTGTGTGCGCAATGAACCAAAACAATTGCCACTTGGCCTACATAGCCTGTTATGCAATGCTCTTGAATTTCTTCATTTGTTCATTATATTCTGTCAAGTGTAAAATAATACAGTGTTCCCATGGGTTATAAAAAAGTCTGAAAAAGTTGTACTTTATTTTTGTACAAATTAAGGCCCGTATTAAGTATTTCTTTTGTCCACTTAGTCTTACATTGTCCTATTTTGATGCAAATATACTTGGATATTAACATCTACATTGTAATATTCAGACGATTTGGTAACTATAAATGAATAGAAATTATGAATACACAAGAACTGCTTTATTTTATTGCTGAATAGCCAATACCCTGATTGTTTTTTTGACAATGAAATAAAATATATTGGTTTATATTACTATATTAGTGGTCTTATTTTTCATGTGCGCATGATATTATAATGTCCTACAAATATCTTACGTCTTACGAAGGTAAACCTGCAAGAACCCTGTATTAACAGAAATCCAATATGTTCAGAGCCCTCCCGCCAAGTGAGCATAAAAAGTATTCTCCTTTCTTTTCCTGCCATTTAATTGTCCTGTTTTAAAGAAATCATACACAATAAGGAGTATTGAGTTCACTAGAAATATCAACAAAATAGCATGTTCCCTTAACTAATCTACAACTAAGATTATCATTTATATGTCAAAAATAGTCATATATGGGCTATGTCAATGATCCTAAGGAATATATATGAAATTTAGCAATAATTTTATGCCGCATAAAGATGTTGGGTATAATTTTATACAAAATTAATCTACAAGGTTTTTAGTTGTATTTAAATAAATAAAGTCTAAATACAAATAAATACAAAATCTTTAAGGTTTATTTCATATGGAATGATACTCAACACACCCAATTTAATGCCTTTATAAGTTAAAATATTTTGAGTGAGATAAACCAAAATATTTATTTTATCATATCTCTTAATTATTGTCCAGATAGATTTCTTCATAACTGATTTTTAATGATTGTCTGAGCATATACTTCCATTTTATGGAGTAAACATTATGTTTCAGCTTCCTAAACCCAGTTACCAAAAAGTACTCTGGGGTGTGATAAACCAAAAACTTAAAATGATTTTTTTTTACTTTTTGTGTTAAAATGAAGGTTAGACCATATAATAAAATCGTACACTGACAGAATTTTTGGTCAATTTTTTTAACCCTGGAGTTTATTCAGGAGCACTGTGTGATGTTTGAATAAACCAAAATAAACCATTAAATAAATGAGCTATTTTGAAATAAAACACACAAATACTAATTGAAATATGTCATATGATTACAAAAATTGTCACTTTTGGATGGAATTCATAGAAATTGGGTTGTTATGGCAACCATGCAATTCAAATAAAACTGAATTTTGTAGTATGCAAACCGCATACACAAATAACAACACTTTGATCCAGTTTCTATGAATTCACATCCAAAAGTGACACTTTTTTAATCGGCTCACAGGATACCCTAAGGAAAAGTTTTGTTCATTTGCTTGTCACAGGGTTCTATCATAGAAAGTGGGTTCTATCATAAAAAGTAAGAAAGATAAATTCACTGTCGAACAACAAAATGATCTCTTTAACATTGAATTTCATAATAGCCCATAAAACAAATTAATAGAGTTTTGAGTCTACAATAGGCCATTCAGCCTCTTTCTGGAGCTGAAAACGTCGCAAATCAGGAACTACTACAATAACCCACCTGAGTAGGCTGTTGGCCATTTGTTAAGGGTTTGCTGCTTTGCAACTTATGTTTTTTATAAGGTTTTTATATAAGGAATGAATGCAACACAACAACTGAAATCAGAGTTTATTAAATTTAAATAAATACAATGCATCACCAATCAATATCACAGTTTATACCATTAGATGTTTTTTTTTTTTTTTTTAGGATAAGACTGAGTCATATAATCACAATATTGATATGAGGATAATATATACAATGTTAATACCAACAACTAGACTTGTAGCTAGGGCCCCACCAAAACTAGTCAATATAATAATATTCTATTGCAATTTATGATCTGCAATATGGAAGTTCAGTGCTCTTTAAAAATGTAACCATTAAGAAAATTCTCACGTCTGAGTTAGGTGGCAGTGAAAGCCATAAGAATTTGTCTCTTTCAGTTTAATCTAGCTACAAGTCCCCTGTTCATAGGACAGGGTTACAAGGTCCTGGATGAAAAAATATTGACTTTTTTGCTTGAGTGGGAACTAGCCTTTTTTAGTAAACGTTTGTCACACAACATACACCCACTGTAGCGTTAGACATACCTTTTTTCTATTGTGTCGCGCTCAGATATGGTTGATTTCTTCCAATATTATCGATTTCTGTGCCATTTTCGAATTCACATTTCGGTAAACAAAGCTTGAAGCATGGCCGCCTAGTTCCGAAAAACTCACAAGAGGGCTCTGGCGATGTTTCAACACCCCTAGTGGCACACAGAATAGCGCTGGAAAGTCCGTAGTTTTCTCAATTTCACAATTAAAATATTTTAATAAACTATTCCACATGATTCCACTGTTCTATGGGTCTAATGAAGCTAAATTATTAGATATTTATCTGCACCATTGCACCTGGATGGCGCTGTGATGTCGCTGGAGCCCTCTAGTGAGTTTTAGTGTAAGTAGACATCAATAACATGGTCGATTCGTCACAGCACGATTCGTCTTCGTAAAAACTGGACGGTTCATCACTCAAAAAAAGGTCGGTTCTTCACCGGCAGTTAACATATTTTATATAATAGCAGTGACCATACACTGTGTACCGGCCAAATCAACCAATTTCGGATGACAAATCGACCAAATTCGGGTGACATACGGACCAGTTTTCATTGGGTTCAATCAGGCAATGACGAATCGACCTGCTACCTGTGAAAGCATGAACCAAGCGAACGTGAATTTTGAAAATGCTCTTAAAAAGGATGTTTCCAGTGGCTTTTTCAGTAAAATCTGCGTGAAAGTAGTAAACGGAGTAGTAATCCTGTACATAACAACAAAATAAGGTATGCTTAGTGTTTATTGAGAAAAATGTGTCGTAATTTTGAGCGTACATGAATTCCTATAGCAGGCGTTCCGACCCTACATCGCATCTAATGCAATGTAGGTCGGTTCTGGCTAAGTTTAACCATACTTATATAAAACATGTCTGTAGTTGGTCATATAAAATGTATAAGACATATATACACATAAACCCATTGTCATGTTACTGCTTTCAGTACTTGAGATACATTAATTCACACATCGATGCTATTAAAATAAAATCTTATAATTTGAAATTGCATCTTCACATAACTTGTAATCTTCAGTGTGCAACCAATGCAAATTGTCTGCGACAAATATGAAACCAAAATGAGCATTTAATTTTTAGTTCTCACTGGTAACTGCTTGGAAAAGCAATATTTAGAGGAACTCTCCGCAAGGACAAAGTTCCACTGCAGCTCTTCATACTTCCCGTCTCGGTCAGAAATAAGCATGATAAGAAACTACCAAGATTGATCGTGATACATGCAGTTTAAATTGAAATATTTTGCCAAATATCCACCAACTAGCAAAATGCTATTTAACCATTTAAATCAAGTGGATGAGCATTAATTTTTAATTTTCACATATTCTTTATGACCAACACTGGACAGCTAGCTGGAAGAGAGGTAATATGAAGAGCTGCAAGGTATAATTTGTCCGTGCCGGTGTATTATGTGAACTATATGTATGTACCAAATGCTAAACAACATACATATAAGGCAGAATCAAATTTTTCAAAGTTTAACACACAATCATTTCAAATATGTAAAAAGGAGAGAAAAACTTTTCTGAAGGCATTCATTGGACAGTTAAACCTATCCTTTGAGTGGCTGCTCCATGGTGCGTAGCCTACAACTGCCATTTATAAAATTCAGCACCAGATCGAACCATAAGGATCACATATTTCAACTGACACTAGTAATTCTGTAGTTAAAAGCGTTTATTGCACCCTCAACTTAGAAATCCAGAAAATGATAACACAATGTATGATTGTCATTGTTTATACCACAGATAAGAATAACTTTAACTGCATGTATATAACACACTGCATTTTATTATGTTGTATCATGTATTCTACAGAATAATATATGTTATCTGAGAAATTTCTTTGTACATGCCTAACTGCCAGTCAAATTATAAAGTTAGTATTCCAGGTTGTGCTGATTAATACTGGTGAAGTAAAATTGTTCGCTTCACCCATATTAAACAAAGCACAACCTGGAATACTAACATTATAATTTGACTGGCAATTAGGCATGCATGTACAAAGAAATTGCTCAAATAACATTATTCTGTAGAATAAATAAACTGCAGGCTATAAATATTGTATTTTTGTTATTTCACATTATATATATATACTCTGTCGATTGGTTTGAAAAATTGCAATAAATAATGTAAAATCATTTTAAACAGGTACAATATCACAATACAACATTGGAAAACAAACTGAAACAAAATAAATTCTCAGTTTTCTACAATTCTCCAGATATTAAACTTTTTCGGAACTTGAACTTACACTAGAGTGGCAGTCTAGGCCTAGACCCTAAGGCCACGTCGTAGAGGAGGGTCTACAAGATATCAAAGCATTCCGAGATAGGCGATGAAACTAGGTGAATCACTGCGTCTGTTAATTTTAACTAAGCGACAAACAAAAAAGTTTTTTTTAATTTGTCCGATAACGACTGCATCATCTTATTTGGTACAGGGGCTTGGCCTATTGTTATCTTATGATTAATATCAACTTTTCTACACTCTCAAACTGCTTACTCACTAGCTCCTGGCCGCAGGGCTACTGTTCCGACCCATTGAAAAACTGGCGATCAATTCGACCAGTGTCTAAATCGGCGAACCCACAGCAGGCACAGGGCTTTTTGCCCCTGTCATTGGGGACAAAGTATAAAAAAACTAAGACTATGCAAAAATATATAAAATCCACGCACTTCATAACTTTATTCGGCCAAGTTAAGCACTGATTACTTCTGAATTCTCCCATGTTTCCATATTCTCCCAAGCCGAATCACGGAGTGTATTAATTTTATAGAGCTGGCGGATGTAGAAATCGCACAAAAGTAAACCTCTTGCTCCGACTTTTCTCTTCCATTTATGTTAGATTAATGCATTAAATAGACTAAATTGAACAATTAGTGCTTACTTAGTATTAAAAACATATTTTCTCATGCTAAAACTACTGCTTAATTTGTTTCGCAATTAATTTTTGAAATTGCCGACCGTTTGTTTACATCATGTGACGAAAATGGCGGCAATGATTAACAATGATCAACTTGTTCGCTTCGGATCTTTCAGCAAAGATTTTACTGACTGAACGTAATGATAACTCAGCAATATAGTGTCAAAGGATCCAGCTTAAGGCGAGGGATCTTTGGGGCAAGCAGTGAATTTGATGGCTTTACTGTTGAATTAATCGCCAATTTGAAATATGCCAGAACCGTGGCTGTGACATATCAAAAGCCGTCGGAGCAGCCACACAACGGGGCTACTTACTCACCCACTGGGGTCCTTGCTCTCCCATATTCTCCAAGACCCTCTCCTGTTGAAAGGTGTGATCGAGGGTCTTGTGTCAAGACAGCTAGTGGTAAATGTCCTGTTACTAGGGAGCTACTAGCTACAACGTCCTAGATGAAAAAATATGGAATTTCGGCTTGTGTGGGAACTAGCCTTTTAATAAACGTTTGCCACACGAAATACACCTGCTCTAGGTTTAGACATACCTTTTTTCGATTATATCGCGCTATATAGTTGATTTCTTCCAATTATCGATTTCCGCACAATTTTTGAACTCATGTTTCCTTGATTATACATGACAGCAATGGCCACTTAGTTTCGCCATAACTCACAAGAGGGCTCCAGCGACGTTTCAACCCCCCTAGTGGATAATAAGATTCACATACAATAGCCCTGGCAAGTCCTCATTTCTTTCAATTTGACATTTACAATACATTAAAATAACATTCAATTCAATAAAAAGCAAATGGAGCAAATTATTCACCAATTTTTAACGTCCACAAAGTCCGAACAGGCACGATGGCGCCACCGTCATGTGACTGCTGGGGGCATTGCAATAGCGAAAGCATGAACTAGCAAACGTGAATTTATGCAACTGCTCTTTAAAATGATGTTTCCAGTGGGTTTTTCAGTAATATCTGAGTGCAAGCTGATAATAACAGAGCAGTCCTTGCGTGCATAACGACAAAATAAGGTATGCTAACGTGTTTATTGAGAAAAAATGTGTCGTAAATGTCAACTTCCAAGAATTCCTATCAAAGTCGTTCCGACCCTACATCGCATCTAATGCAATGTAGGTCGGTTCTGGCTAGGGAGCTACATGCCCCATGGTTTAGAAATGGCATGGTCAAATGATAAACATCCCTTAGATAAATACAGAATCTAGAAACAATGGCAGGGAGAAATGCAAAATATGTTACCTTTTACTGCATTTCAGAGGATATAAAAGTAAGAATAAATATAACAAACAATTGCAATTACCCTGGGAAACAAATTATACTTACGAGCATAACAAAATAATATAACAAACTGTCCTTGACCAGTATAACACACTGATTTGACAAAATATATATTGCCACTACTAAAATTTATCGAAAACAACCATGCGTACAAATATAGCACAATTCCTCATAATCAGTACAGATATTAAATTTCATCCTTTTAAATATATGCAGTATATATATATATATATATTTGTTTTTTCACAACACATTATACGTAATATACTATAATCTATGTACATCATCATTAATTTAATTTAATCCAATTACCGCAAAAATTATATACAGATGTACCAGAAAATTGCCTTAAAAATCCTGTTTAGTCATTTGTATACCATACATTGCTTTTGTCTTCAATGGATTTCAATACAATTTATATTGTGTTTGTAAATCCTTCTCTGGTTTATCCAATCTATATACATGTTGCACCCCAAGCACAAATAGACACAGACACCAGGGGCCAGGGCCATCGCAATACCCTTTGGCCATTAGTATGGACTATGAAAATACTTTGAGCTG
Organism: Alitta virens; assembly: GCA_932294295.1. Classification (NCBI taxonomy): domain Eukaryota; kingdom Metazoa; phylum Annelida; class Polychaeta; order Phyllodocida; family Nereididae; genus Alitta; species Alitta virens. Next base: position 16,135,427 of record OW028573.1, on the reverse strand, counting down.
CAGTATGAAATTGCATACATGATTTGAAAAAACATAATAAGGTGCTTTCTTTTGAAAAGATTAAATTCTTGGGTTAAAAAAAAATCACATTTAAATCTTTTGTTATCAAGAAATTCTTCAACAGTAGGGGGCCGTCTTTCCTTGAAATCGCGCAGAACCATTCGAACAAATCTGAGCTGGAAAAATGAAAGTGACAACAATTATATTCACTGTGACAATATATTAACACCCGACAACTTAACAGTTATGTTCGGCAGCGAAAGCCTTATTAAAATTCTGTCATAGTTTTCTGACCTAAGGGCACCATGAGACACCTGAAATTTTCAATTAATTTCAATACAGTGGAACCCCATCTAACGACCACCCCGGTATTACAATGAAAGTATTGGGACACCTGTAATTTCCATACAAAGTGGGTGTCAACGTACGTTCGTAAAAATATGTTGGTCTCTTTAATCTTTACATTCTTGCACCAACTTTGCTCATAAAATATAAATGAATCAGGAGAAAGCCTCAATAAAGGACCTCACAATCTCATTGTGAATCTGACCTATATTCATTGTTCAATGCTGGCAAAATACATGCATATGCATTGGATGTCCCAAGTACTTTTGTTGAGCACTGTAAAATATACTATTCACATTGTTTTTGTTTCTCTGCTGCCCCCTTAATTTGTACCCAGTGAAGTACGTGAACTGCAGGGGCGCTGCCAAAACTGACATGGGAGGAGGGGTTGCATCCAAAAATTTAGAAAAACATACCAAAAAGCCTGCTTATACATATTGCCAACTTGCATAACTTAACTACTTATTTCCCCCAACCCGGCTATGCCCCTGGACCACTGGTACCCTGTAATTACCTAGGAAATTCATAGGTTGATTGAAACAGTATAAAAAAGAATTATACAGGCCCAAGGGAGGCTGGAGATATGCCAGGAACTGCTAAACAATTAGCACTACAAAGAAACGCACTGACAACAGTTAACAATGGTCAACTTCTTTGCACAGCAGGCCAGTCCAAGCTGCTGCTGCTATATGGCACATGCAGTGACCCAGATAGGTTCTAGAAGAGTTTGTACAGTGTGTGCATAGGCCTCATTAAATAACGGAGGAAAATTTGGTTAATGAAATATAAATTTGTGATTCTTCTAGGATCCAAACTATGCAGCTATATATATATATATATATACAACTTACCTTAAATCCCTGGATAGAGAATCCAAGCTGAATGTTTTCATAACGATTGCCAATTTCAAATAAGCCACCATTTTCACATTTAGAAACCAGCATCCCACCAAACAACTGTGGCAGGAAACCATTGATCTTGTACAGTTCTTTCTTATCCAGATGTCTGTAAAGTAAAGTTTATTCAGTCAATCCCCAAAATTAACCAATGAAAATCAAGTTTGAGTTTGTCAATCTAGGAAAAGGAAATGGGACAATCACATTGATAAAAAAAACCTTGTCGTTAACACCCTTCTTTACGGTAGTACACACACTTGTTTAGTGTCCATTGACCTAATATGGGACTTTAAATTTGCCGTGACCTAGTAATAAACGTGAATACAAATGCCTTGCCAATTTGCATCCGATGACCAGAGTAAAAAAAGGGCTTGTCAATTTGGAGCCAGGTATAGGTTGCTACAGCTGTCTACAGTCGACCATATTTTATGAAGCTTTACTGTAGCTATATGTAGTTTTAAAGGGTGACCATACAAAAATGTTACCATTGATCAAAGCATCCAAAAATAATTATATGACTGAAGACAGTTATTTCTTGGTTACTATGCCTTGGAATAGGTATAATTCTAATTTAAAATCAGAGTCAGTGATTATGAACAAAGGTGGATTAGGTCTTTATGTCATGTATATCTGCACCTGATGGGCTAATTACGACAAGCAAGGGCCATGAGAATGAGATGAAGGATAAAACAGCCATCCAACTTAAACCCTATAGCGGGACCTAGTGTTTGGAAGTTATAAGCGCTGAGCTAGGCCCCCATCTGTGATTATGAACAAAGAAATAGTATGTACTGACAGTTTTATTGCATATAAATTAATCATTGACCTGTAATGGCATTCACACTTCCGCTTTGAATCACCTCCATCAATTCCACATTCTCCTTCTGCCTCATTTTTCTTGGACAGGTCAGTACCTGTGTTGGAGGTGCTTTTGCTTCCAGATGCTGCAACACAAAAATTACATGATAAAGACCATCCGCTGTGTCAGTAAAATTGAAAAAACATGCTTCATCATAGATTCTTTTTAAACTTTTCTGAAATTTAGTTTGACTAGTCATGAAGGGGAACGACCATTTAAAAAGAAAATTAGTTTGGGGTAAATTGGAACACTTTGAATTTTAAACAATATATATTTATGAGAGAAAATATGCCTTCTGAGTACGGCTGTACAACGGTTCTCAATATACCAATTGTACCGGTACATCGATAATGATACGGGTATTGATAACCACTATGTAATAATAAGGATACAATCAAACGATATGCAGTGGCGGCAATTTTTAGCTGATAGAACACCTGCTACTCAGACGTTCCTGTGATTTTAAAGGTGCCCTAAAATGGATTTTTTTATTCCATCAATGTGTTAGAATATATCTTGTACAAACAAACTTTCACTAATAAAACTACCATTGCATAATTTAAAAAGGCACATATAGTCATTCTCCTGCTTCAACTTTTGGTCATGCCACAGTGCCCTCTAGTGAGCCAGTGACGTCACATCAGGATATCCCATGATTCCATTAAGCAGCAGTCAGCCAATAAGCAACAAGTGATATGTAATAATAAATATATAAACAAATATGTTTCTACTTTATATATACTATTCTCTATCAAAGATTCTTTGTACCTTACTCCGTTGCATTTGTCTCCAACAGATCCGTCTAAAATTTAGGTATCCATTGATATCATTACATCTCTGCAATCCCTGTATTTCTAGAGATAATTGATTAAAAACGGCAGTGGAGGGGGACAGGACACTACTGGGGGAAACATTGCCCCGGCTGTTCGTTACTTGGTCGTTGTGGATCTGTGGCCGTTTCGGTTTGTGGCCGTTCTGACCAAAACCCGGGAGACTTCAGGGAAGGCAAATGACTGTGATCAAGTTTGATCAATAGAATTATAACTATAACGCACATGGGATGTGCGGAGCTCTGCCCATAGCTGCAGAACACTTAGATCCCGAATGGGATCAAAACCGCTACATTTCCCGCCACTTTCGCCGAGTAATTCTGTCAACGCCCACCAGGGGCGCTGCAATAGCTCCACCAGCGGGCTGCATTGTGGGCTACGTCCTTGATTCGCGCGGGGTTCCCCTAATGGGAACTGGAATGTATGGGACCAAACTAAGTTGGAATGAGTGAATAACACAAATGTAGTAAGATTGAAGTGGTAAGGCAGCGTGCGGAAAAACGGCAACCTTGCTGACTGTGGGCTTCCCCTGTTGCGGGGATTCCCTTGATGACGTCATACAGACGTCTCGGGCAATGGCGAGAGCTGGGACAAAGTGGAGGGCAAAACGGGTGTAGAAAGTGGCTGTGCGTAGGATAATGGATGCACGAAACACGCTGAATAGCAATAGGAGCATGTAAAAGGGGAATATGTAGCGTTAAACCACGGGATGTAGCGGAAGATGCCGTGTAAGTTGTGTTATGACAGATCATACGGTTTTGCCCTAAGGCGACGTCATCTCGCGAGATCGATGTACTAACAAAACCTCTGCCCACTCCGTCATAATTGGTAATGACACTGCATGAGGATATGAGGTTCAGTTCAGTGCTATGGTATACAATGTTTAGGCGAGTTTTTGGCAAATAATGGCATATTTGGTGAGTTATTTCACTTATTTGCTCAACAAGCAACGGCGGGAGCAGATTTTCAAACGAGTGAAAACGATGGTAATTATGGCGGTGCTCCGAACCTCCGTAAAAAACCAAGACATTGTTCATTGAATGGAATATAAAGCAATACCAACCTTCGGGGCCAAGTGCTTCAACTTGTCCTGCATCTTCCTGGCAAACATCTTTGTTCAGCTTTGCTGCAAAGCAAGTCCACACAATGAATTAGACAGTTTTTTCCCTTTTTTGAAATATTGTATACGTGTATGTTCAAGTGTAAAGACCGATGTAGGTCAGAAAACCATAATTAAGGGTACAAGATAGAATTCTGTCATTATAATTGTATGTACATCCAAAAAATTACTCGAGGAAACCCAGGTGTTTGAATTATCTGGGTCCACTGTAGACTGATCCATCAGTCCCTACATGTAGATAGATGTAGGGACTGATTCCAAACCATAGGTTTTTTCAGCCCATAAGGCATTTTCAATAAGTCACTTTTGGGAACAAGCAAGATATTTAAAATAATGACAATTTTCGGGCACAATCTGTTCAGTCATAAATATAGGCAATATAATTCTCTATAATTGTGTCAGATAACTGGTCATAAATCGGACTAACTTTCCCTGAAAAACCAAGAAGTTTGACACAAAATCACGCTAAAAAAGTTGCAATGGTCATGCTGTCCTCAAAAAGACCAACAGAAAAACAAATAGGCGTCAATGACGTCACAGGCCATTTCTCATATATTGACAAGTTGTGGAGTCACAAAACCATAATCTGACCATCCTAATGTGTTAAACACATCAATTGTAGCATCAACACATCCTAACATACCTAAAAATGCAATAATAAATCCATCTAAAGTTGCGAATCGGGAGTGTTACATCTTGTTTACTTGCTTATGACGCAATGATGTGGTGGCACGTGCAAGAATTAAGAGATTATAAAAGTCAGGAAATACCGAAAGCTTGAATGTAGATCAATTATTTATACTTAACAACACTTTAAAAGTTCACTAACACTCGTTTAGGATTGTATCTAGCATAAAGTACGGCAAATAATATTTTTTTGCATATATGAATCAGATTATTTATTCCCAGAGGGCGCTGACGTGACAGGTACGCCACCACACATGCATTAAATATCCTTAAATATACGATTTTTAGCTCTTAAATGTGTGAAGTAGCACTAATATAGTGGATATATTTTATTGTTACAATTCTAGATCAAAATAAAACGAAAACAAAGGTATTTTTACATAAAGAGGCCAGTGCAGCTGTGCCATGATTTTACACAATTTAATGTGGATTTTACAGATAGACACAGTGCAGTGATGTTGCTGCAGTATTTTACTAAGTGATACAACATCGAAAACATCAAGCATTTGTATAATATAGCCAAATTATGTGTTTGTTAATACAAATTTTTCCTGCACTGTAATTAGATAGATAGATAATTTATTTTTGCCATAAGACATACATATACATGATTTTGAAACATTTTCTGATCCTTCACAATGTCACAATCGATCGCATTGTTAATCCTATGGGGCTTTTCTGACCAGCAGTAAAGTATGCACTAACATCTCCGTTGGTATGTTAGATCTATCTGACTGAGGTAAGAAGCAAAATAAACCATCATTTTTCTCTGTGGGTCGTAAAGACCTGTCCACATACTTATGGGACAAAGAGTAATCAGGTCACTTGGGTTTTACGCAGACAGCACAATGTCTGAGTATTAAGTTGCGCTTTTACAGTTTTGAGCGTATGTCATTAATGTTTACTCCATTAGAACGATAATGAAAAAGCGCACATTACAAATCAAATTTGGTCCAAATGCGATCAGTAGAAGCTGAGAAAAACCTGATTTTAGTACATTATCAGGCCTTGACGTAGTACGAATCGTCCACAAACAATTTGTATCACAACATACTGTTTTTGAAGAAACGGACATCGTTTTCATTTTACTCCGATTTAAAATAGTTTCAATAGGATAGATATACTACATTTGTGCTACTCAACACATTTTTAGACCTAAAGATGTTATGCTCGGGATATTAAATGCATGAGTGGTGTTGCACTTGTCACGTTACTGCAGCGCCATCTGTGAAAATAAAATCTCTATTGTTCTTGTCAAAATGTATTTGTTTGCATATTTATGTCACCTACGTATAGTTTGAAACATTTATTATAGTCTTAAATGGAGTTGGGTGGTTGTATTTCCATATATAAGCAATATATTTGTCAAATCAAAACTCAAATAGGCCTAATCTCTATCATTAACGCATGTGCTTGTACAATGATGTTGCATCATGAGGAAGTAAACAAAATGGAATGCTATCGGCTCTAGACCTGTGCACCAGCCAAAACTTGAAATATTGGCTGGCTGAATCATGATATGGCTGCTGAGCTGCCAAGCCATGGACCTTTAGGTGGCGGCTGGCTGTTGTCTGATATAATAACTAGCCATAACTTTAAACTGAAGTTACACTATATATAATAAAAATCGAAAGTTGCCATTAGTTCCGTAACTGCTCTAATAGGAAATAATGAAAAAGAAGAAAGGCCAAAATGAATTTGAAATAATACAGTATGCTGGAACCTAAAGAAACATCTCTTCTTTACTTCCAGTTTTGATGAAATTCAAAGGGCATTTTGTCAGCCTTTTCAATCCATTTTATCAATGCATTTTGGCGGCGGCTTGCCAAAAGCTGATCAGCTGGCTGCAAGCTATTTTGGCGGCGGCCAGATGCTCATCATTAAAGTGGCTTAGCTAAGCTAATCGGCTCACTACTTTAAATGATGATGATTGCATTTTCTAGGTATGTAGATATAAACACGTTATGATAGTCAGATTATGGTTCTGTGACGCCACAAATTGTTATTTTATGAAGAATGGCCTGTGATGTCATCCTTGCCGATTCACTGCTCTGTTGATATTTTTGACCAACTTTTTGGTGTGATTTCATCGCAAACATTTTCTTATTTTAGGATAATCAAGTTGCTTTGCTGGTTATTATAACACATGGAGGTAGAGAAATACATTGCCTACAACTTTGCCTGAACAGATTTTCAAATTGACATTGACAAAAGTGACTTTTTGAAAATGAAAAAAGCTATGGTTTGGAATCAGTCCCTACATCTACATGTCGGCCTAAATCACCATACCTTGTTTGAGAGGTGGCTCTTCAGGTTTCAAATTTGTTTGCTGACCTCTGCCTAAAAAACAAAAATATCAGGTTATATATATGTTATCAAATAATGCACTGCAAGAGAGCCAAGACTAATGCCAACTCTAAAAGGCAAGAGCTTGTAGATGAAAATGAAGTACAATTGGTGACAGTGGCACACAGCTTCATTAGATCGTTTACATTGTGCATTGTCATCCACCAAGCTTATGAACACCCAAAAAGCTGGCCAAAGACTTGATAGGCAACACTTGCAGTTATAAACACTGCAATAGGAAGTGAGAAGCCACCCGCTTGAATCATGCGATTTCCATTACAACTAAGTGCTCTGTCAATTGCATTGGCTCAGGTAAGTATAGACGAATAAGAAGCATGGGAAACTGTACAAGACATGAAACTAAAAGTTGCCAACTTTTTGGCACACACTGTCAAGTATGAATGTGCCTTTTGCCATTTAATGAGTCATAGGCAAAGGCGCATGCCAGAGTTATCCTTGATTCTAACCAACCCTACTTGTTTAAATGGTGCTCTGCCAGTTTTAGATTCATAGCTGATTAACTTGCAATCTTGACCAATTCAAACAAGCTATGGTACAGAATATACTGGCATACCTAAGCTCTACATTAACTAACCTCTTGGCTGGTCGGCAGTTTGATGGAGTTACAGTGCAGAAATAGACCAGTAGTGGAGATCACCATTCATTTTGATGGGAAAAGTAATTTTTGTTAGGCAAATATAGTAAATACTTCACCATGATCATCATCCCCTTGAGCGGAGTGTGTACAGTCATCTTTTACCCTATGGCCCCTGTCAGTCTCGTGTAATTTACCATGTTGGGCACCATACCTCCTTACCTGCAAAGTAAAGAAATTTATTAATTTCTTTGTGCATACCCACCATTATAAGCGAATTTCAAGAAATATGCATCTGCAAACTAACAGTAACAGGGCCAAATTACAAGCTGTATAGGACCAAATTACAATCTAACCTAAAATGGGAGCTGATGCCTCTCATAAGAGAAAATTGCTGTGACGACAGATGGGATGCTAAATAAACTTCCCATGTAACTAATACAACAGTTGTCGCAAACTAGATTTTAGAGTTCCTCCTGCAAGATGGCAACCCCTTCCTGTGTTCTACATCAGCTAGAGGCAGTGCCCCTCCCGTGGCAGAGCTAATTCCTCTTGAAAATCAATTCAGGAGTCCTATTATAATGTTATGTAAGAAGTAACCAGGTGAAGAAGACTGTAGATGTCAAGTTCAGAGGTTTATTCAGCAGTAGATGGTGTCTGCTTCAGCTTCAGATTATGAACTAAGTGGCAAGCTACAAGGCCTGCTTAATTAAAGGCACACATGGTTAGAGAGTATAATTGGTGTTTAAAGGCTATTCATGATCAATGATATCCAGGAAATCAGATGGATTTCCTGTCCTTACAGAAAGGGTCTGGCTGTAGTGTTCTCTAGACCATAGCAAGCAGGTAGCTGCTATAATGAACAAAGAAACAAGATGGCCGCTTAGACCAAATGGATAACATGGATATACTTGATAGTTATAGTAAGTGAACATCAGATATTTTACAATATTATATGGCTAGAAGAAATCCTGGCTTCTGATTGAATGAGAGCCATCCAATATTTTTATAAATTGCATGGTAAATTTTATTAGTCAGAATCCCCGTATTGTAGCAATTTTTTCCCCCATGACCAGTAAATCATATTAATTAATATTTTGTATCCAGGGAGACAAGACAGACCGCACATTTCAAAATTTTGGAAATATGATAATTGAGAGACGACTGTATGGTTAATTATAACATTATGAATATACAAGTGACGCTCTGCTGAGACATATAATTAAATAAATAAAATAGTTAATGAAAGTACAGTAGGCCTATATGATTAGGCTAATGTCAAAGAAGCCATACTTCATCAGAAAGCTAAACAGCTAAACATCTCATGTATATCTAAATGCCAGTTTCAAGCTTTCTGCAAAAACAAGATGTGAAAACATTAAAAGACTTACCTCGCCAACAAGAACACATTTTTTATAACCCGCGAATATTTCGATATCTGGTATCGCAGTGATCACTTTCGTATCTTTTGAAATGTCAAGGCTGCATTCAATAGTCCTTCGTCTTTTAGCACTGTAAGAAAATGTATAACTTCCCTCGTATTAACCCTGCCAGTCTGCATTATCCCTCGAGCCTAACGGCCCTTGGGAAAATACAGACTGGCAGGGTGAATACTCAAGTCAATACAAAACAATCCAAATCATAATGTATTTATTCTATGTTTATTTTTTCATCATTTTTTTTTCATAGGCCTATAATTGATATTTATAACACAACCCATCAGCTCCCCTCTCATGACATAGAAGTTAATGGATTGACAGAAACAACCCTAAGGGTTTCTCTGCCAAAAATGATATTATTCATTCATAACAGTGGCCAAGAAGAAACGGCTCAGATGGAAATTTTCATTAATATTAAAAACTAGTAAAAACAGGTTAAAATTGTATTATAAAAAAAATAAACAGATACTTACACATATCTGAAGGAAGAATTCGTAATTTCATTGAAGAATGAAAACAAAACAGAGAAATACTGCTCGAAGAGATCTTCCCCGAGACTCTTGGTATGCTTTCTAGCTTCGTCTTCATTGTTGCTTATCTCAAGTTTTTTTAATTCTTCAATAAATTTCCGAATCGTAGCTATCATGTCGTCAAAAAAGTTTGTGGACGGACCCTTCCTGTAAAGAATTAAAAGGACAAAATTAAGGACTAAATACAATTGTAAGAAGACATTATCGTAACAAGACATAGTAAGTTAATAGCGCATGATTAGTTCAGACAAATAATATACCAGGGCTGGCCAAGAGTGCAGGTGATATAATAGAGTATGAGTACTGACCCATGCTGTGAGTAGAAGTAAGAGAAAAGCCTCTGGTCCATGTACTTCAAGTCTTGAGTACGAGTACTTTTGTTAGGTGATAAACAAGCACTTCTAATTTGTTAAAAATTTAATAAATTATTTAATACAATGGCCTCGAAACAGCAAATGTAATTCCGTAAGTCCACTGCGTTTTGAACAAGTCGATCAATTTCAACTGAATTGCTCAACTCCATCATTGCTCAACCACGACCAAGTCGCTAAATAGACGGAGGCACTGCCGTTCCTCCATCCCAAAGTATGAAAATTACCTACCTCTTTGACTCACTATCCGAGTCCGACAAATTATCGAATTTATCCTCAATCACAGCAAGGAATTGGGTTAATAGAACCCTGGCTTCATTGAAATTGCTGAGACTGTTAGGGATGCCTTCAAATTTTTCATAGATGGACAAAACTTCAAGAATATCATACTCGAATTGACTCCTGCAAGATATGTAACAAATTAATATGAACATAATTCAAATTCTTAATAATTATACAGGACATGTTAAACTTGATAATTAATGCAGAATATTTAATAAACCTGCCATAACTTGATTTCGAGATAAAAATAGAAATGTGACAAATAACTTCAATTGGGCTTGGACTAGTGTATTTTTTAGCTTTTTGGGTTTATCAATCAATATTTAATATAGCAGTCCACTGAACCCACAATCTTAACGCTAACAATAAATCAAAATTGCCTTTGATGCTCATTAATTAAACAATCAAATATCTAGATGGAAGGGGCATACTAACCATTTGGGGAGAGAAAGACGTGATGTCTGAAGACGTGACAGAATGTTATCAATTGTTTTCTGCCTGGTATTATATTTGGAAATACACAGCAGGTAATTAGGATCCACAATATATGAATTCATCCTGAAGACATCCTCAATAATATGAGGTATTTTATTCCACCCTGCACAGTTAGGGAGAACATCACGAAGAGAATACCCTAAATTCAGACCTTCACTTCTTGATTTTAGCTTAATCTGAGAAGAGCATATAATCTTATTACGACCTGTCCAAGAAGAATCACTATCACTGCCACAACTCAGGCCACTGCCAGTCGAATCATTGTCATTTAGAGACAATAATGTGTTAGGAATCAAAGCAACATAATTTGTTTCCAAATCTTCAGTTTCAGCAGAGTCCAAGTTGACACCATCGAGTTCATCACTTACAAATAAATTCGGCTGGTTTTGCTCCATCTTAACTTGTTTTTGCTTAACCTGTACAATGTACCTGCAAAAAAAAAAGAGATCATTGAAATTTGCTAACACACAGACATCTAAGTTGGTAGAGTGTTATATTTTGCTTTTAGGGTGAGTTGACTGATATGCTTTGTTTAGAATAGAAGGAGTAAACACTATGTATGAGTCACATGACACTTACAGTTAAATGAAATTATTTCGACTATGGGGGTACTGAATATCATGCCATTTAAGCAGTTTTGGGAGTATAACCCCCCCCCCCCCTTGGCCTAATTAATACATTAGTAAATTTTAATAAAAATTCAGTTGTCCCCGCATTACATTTTAATTTGTCTAGATTGGATTATAAATGGTTATGTCAGGGAAGGATATTTAGCAATACTGTAAAAACATGTTTTTTTTTAAATTATTTAATCGTTTTGTTATGTGATTAATTTTTCAATTTCACGAGTGTTTGTTTACATCACTTGACGAAAATGGCAGCAATGATCAACTTGCTCGCTTCAGAACTTGTTAAAATGATTTTGAAGGATGCTGCGGGTAAGGATAATTTATTATCTTGGTGACAATCAATTCAGTTTAAGATGAGGATTTGATGGTGCAAGTATGAAATTTGCTGGATCAGCAGTTGAATTATTCGCAAATTCTAGATAGGCCTGAACTGTGGCTGTGACATTATCAGAGCCACATTCTGGGGCTAGGGTAGATAGAGTATCTATCCTCTGTATTATAAAATTTTTGTAAAAAAGTTCTATCCATGTTATATAACTTATAATAATAACATAATTATTTTGGTTTAATCTTAATTTAATTTTCTTTCTTTTTCTTGAAGGTGCCACCATTACAGCTAATGCTCAGGTGGTTTCCTGATGGACCTATATTTATAACAAGTAAATTTCCTACTGTATAATAATTTTTGTACCATTCCATAAAAATAAAGTATCTATATATATATCTAATAAATCTATAGAGGATGGATCAATTGGCCACTAAACACTTATGCAGTCAAAATATAAAGACGTCACAACACATGACTACACTGACTAGCTCTGGAACAGAGGTCTGGTCGGAGCCTATCTTTCCTTGAGTGAAAACTTCAATTTCTTAATAAAGGCCTTCTTGACCAATATTACTCAGCAATTTGAAGTTAACTGTTTGCATCTCAAATCATTGTAGATTTACACATGAGATCGACAGCAGACATCTGTGCCATAGTCTTTTGCATTCACGATCGTCTACGTGTTGCAACGGCCATATTTTTTACCTTGTAGAATGAGCTCAAGGAAGCAATCAGTTATTCATAATATCTGAAAATCTTCGCAGGCAGCCTTTTACAGTGTAACCTTCGGTTGTGCTCTCTGCTAATCCCTTTATCAATATGCAGTCAACAAAATTTCTAGTAAAAACAAAAAATAAATAATTTATGTATTTTTCATTTATTGTATGCTCCCTGATCAAGTGATCGGTGGCCATTTTCCAACGTTCCCTTGCTTCCAAAATGCCTACGGCGTTTGTGGAGTAAGTATTGGAGCTACACAACTGGAAGTGTACTCAAATGTAGAACTTTTAGTCAGCTATCCAACCATACCCAAAAGGATTTCTGTACGAGGAACGAGGTGAGCGCTATACTTCGTCTCAGCAATCTCTTAAGAAAGGATAGGGGCGGCTCCTGGGCTTTGCTCTCCTGGTCTATACACTGACCTGCCCTGTCTACTCTTAATGACTTTCGAGTCCTAATTTTGAACAGACATGAAGGTAGTTTGTGACAATTATTACTTTTTTTTCTTAAAAACTATTACAGCGCTGTTTTTTGGTCAGTGAAACTTTGGCACTGAGAATTATGGGAGAATAGACGTCACAACGGGTTCAAGTGACGATGTTTATGACCTCGTTGTGAGCACCTCATTTTTAATTTTTATAATCCTCCCTGAATACATTATTCACGAAAGTGGAGCCGTCAACAGTTACAGTAACTTCTTGTGGAAACAAGAAGATAATACTCCATCTAGTCAACAGTGGCGAATTTACCAACAACAAAAGATTAAAATAACCTCAGGTTAGTCATCATGACTGATGAGTCAGTGATGACAACAATTTCTCTTCAAAAAATTTCAGAAAGGGTGTTAACTTTTATTAGAAAAAGTACTTTCAATGCCTCTCAGCTGCACTTGGGCAATAGACACGCTGTACAAACATGACACCTTCAGGGTAGAGAAACGCAGAATTTGTCTGGTTAACCTCATAATTAGGCAGGAATAGCGAATATAAACAAACAACAAAAATTGATATTCCATGCTATATGAAGCGTCTATCAACAAAAACGAAGTTGCATCAAATGACAAGCTATATTGGAAATACCTCAACACAGTTTCAGTGTTGGTAACCACTGACAAATTGCTTTAAATTGCGTCACTGCAATATTTTAGTATTTGATATAACTTCATTTCAATGAAAATATCCCAGCATATGCACACTATTGCCAAATTACGTGTTAATTTATAAATATTTTTCCTGCCATGTTATGAGGTAAAATGCCCCAAGTGACGTTCCTTTATGCCAGAGGCGTTGAATTTGTACAGCGTAGTACTACTACTAGTAAAACTACTGCAAAAAGTTTTAAAAGGAAAATCGCCTCATCTAGGGCTTTTGATAGATTCCAAGTGAATTTGGTACGGCGCAAATTCGGTGCCAAGAAATTTGTAGAATTCACCAGTCACCTTTTGATCGGACATTTCATTTTCCTTTCGGAACATTTGCATTTACCTGTTTACATCAAATTAAATAAGCATTTGTAATTAGAAATTGTGAAGAACCGGAGTCTCAGAAGTCCAGCATTTTTTTTAATATTTGTTAGTTATTCAAAGATGGCTACCAATACTATTCGGCTTTTTGCTTGTATGACCTTCTGCAGAACTACCGTGGCCCATAAGTACAATTTCGATGCAACAGAAATTCTCAACGCCAGTGAAAAATTTTCCATGCTGCAGAATGATTTCTAGATGCCACTGAGTAATTTTAGTCTAAGCATACTAAGCGAAGTCGCTACGAAGTCTACACAGTAAGGTGGCCCATATTAAATGGAATGTCTTTAATTTAAACAGTCAGTTAGGGAGAGATAGATTTTAGACTTTTCAGGTAGTTATCAATTTTACGTAACAAGAATTGGTGTTAATTGTTGACAATCAAGGATTTAAGGATCTTGGTGTAATAAAAAACTTAACTGAAACAAGTGTCAATTAAATCATTCATAAGATGAGATAGGATAAAGGAAAGATCTAATAAAGGAAAGATAAGATAAAGGATAGATAGATAGATAAATAGATAGATATGAAAAACACCTATTTAATATTTATTTAAACTGTTATCATTAAAATTTGTTATGTGTTCGTCCGACAGGCAGGAGGGCGGGCGTTACGCTTTCATTTTCCAGAGCAGAACTCTTAACACACACTTTCGTTTCTAGAGCTCAACTCTTACACTAATCCACTTACCCTACTGAAATTTTATACAGTAACACTCTATATGGCCTAGTGGTGCCTTGTGATAGCCACACTGACATATATTGGCTGTTTTACAAAAATATTATTTCTTGAGTGTTTATATAGTGTGTGCGATGAACCGAAGCAATTGCCACTTGGCCTACATAGCCTGTTATGCAATGCTAAAACTCTTTTTGAACTGTCAAATGTAAAATAATCGTGTTCCCATGGGTTAAAAAAAAGTCTGGAAAATTTTTTTTTGTAAAAATTAAGGCCCGTATTAAGTCTTACTTTTGTTCACTAAGTCTTACATTGTCCTATTTTGATGCAAATATACTTGGATATTAACATCTACATTGTAATATTCAGACGATTTGGTAAATATAAATGAATATAATTATAAACTTTCTTTAAATACACAAGAACTGTGTTTAATTTATTGCTTAATAGCCAATACCCGGATTGTTTTTTTGACGATGAAATTAAATATATTGGTGTATATTACTATATTAGTAGTCTTATTTTTCTGCAGGAACCCTGTATTAACAGAAATCCATTATGTTCAGAGTAAAGCCAAGTGAGCATAAAAAGTATTCTCTATTCTTTTCTTGCCATTTAATTGTTCTGTTTTAAAGATTTTATGCACAATAAGGAGTTTTGAGTTCACTAGAAATATCAACACAATAGCATGTTCCCTTAGCTAATCTACAACTAAGATTATCATTTATAATATGTCAAAAATAGTCATATATGGGCTATGGCAATGATCCTAAGGAATATATATGAAATTCAGCAATAATGTTATGCCACATAAAGATGTTGGGTATAATTTCATACAAAATGAACCTTCAAGGTTTTTATTTACTTGTCTTTTAATAAATAAAGTCTAAATACAAATAAATACAAAATCTTAAAGGTTTATTTCGTATAGAATGATACTCAACACACCCATTTTAATGCCTTTATAGGTCCAAATATTTTTTGCTCGCTGTTTAAATTTAGCTTGCAACTGAAGGAACTATATATTATCAATTGCCATATTCCCTTCAGTTACTGAATTGTCGGGTTGCTGATTTGCATTAAATCTATGGCATTTAAGTTAGTATTTATAACCGAACACTTTACAGATGTATATGAAGAAAACAATAATAAGTATTGGATTCAAGTGAAAGTAATATAGATCATCATGCAACTAATTATTATAAAATTGCTAATTATAAACAAAAACTATTGAATGGGTTGAGCATGGCAATGCTATGATCAAATATTTAATAATTGCACATGAATTGTACAACATTTACGGTTGTCATTGCTAAGTATGGGATGCTAAAGAATATAAAGGAAGCAACACAATTTTTAGCATTTTTTCCAGATTTTCCAATATTATTAACAAAAAAAGAATGATGAAACAAATGTCAAAAAGAAGCTTAAAAGTGAAAGTACTATAATATAGATATATCATTGACCTAATGTGACTGATGTAAGTGTTGTATCGTTCCAATAATTGCCGTAGACAGAATATTCATACAACGTGAGTACTGGAGTTCTGAACGTTTATTAACAAACTGTTACAGAGGGCGTCATAGTCAAAAGCTACCATAATGAAACCTAGTACATAATAACCAAACTAATTGGTGCCAAACATCACATCTCCCTCATCCTTAAGACAAACATAAAAGGAACTACCATAAACCTTTTACCAATAAGAAACTTCCGTAACACTAGGATATCTTAACAGATTTACTGCATATAGCTCCCATATTTACTATCACAATAAAAACTAGAATGCACATGGGATGTGCGGAGCTCTGCCCATAGCACTTTCGCCGGGTAATTCTGTCGATGCCCACCAGGGGCGCTGCAATCGCTCCACCAGCGGGCTGCATTGTGGGCTACGTCCTTGATTCACGCGGAACTAGAATGGACGAGCAAGTGAGGAAAACGAGTTGTATCGGACAAAACTAAGTTGGAATGAGTCAATAACACAGAAATGTAGAATGACTTATCTGCAGGTGGGAGCCTTGAAGTGGTCAATAAGGCAGCTTGTGGAAAAACAGCAACCTTGCTGACTGTGGGCTTCCCCCGTTACGGGGATCCCCTTGATGACGTCATACGGACGTCTCGGGCAATGGCGAGAGCTGGGACACAGTGGAGGGCAAAATGGGTGTAGAAAGTGGCTGTGCGTAGAATAATGGAGCCACGAAACTCGCTGAACAGATAAAGGAACCTGTAAAAGGGGAATATGTAGCGTTAAACCACGGGATGTAGCGGAAGACGCCATGTAAGTTGTGTTATCACAGATCATACAGTTTTCCCCAAAGGCAACGTCATCTCGCAAGATCGGTGTAGGAACAAAACCTCTGCCCCACGGCTAATGACCTCAAGGGCATTATTATCTCAATAAATCAATCCATCCGTATTTGAAAAATTGCTCGTAAAAAAATCTATCAATGGTTTCAAGCAATGTTAATCAATACCTCAATCAAATACTACAGTGTTCGTGCTCGTAAATAAATAAATCTTGTGTTTCAAGCAACGTTCGTCCATAAATCAAATAGGTGTTCGTAAATCAAACAAACAAATGTGACAATGTCCAATCAATAAATCAAGTTTTAGCTTCATGCTTCATTACATTGTCTCAATAAGTCTTTGCGGTTTATGCTGTTATCTTGTTGGTCTGTTTGTTGTTGCGGACACACTGGTCGCTGGAAACACGTCAGTCCTTCCCTTAGTCTCTTGTGGTACGTTCTTTGTACCTTTTGGTACATTTTTGGTACTCCATGGAACTTGAGTGACTACTCTTTCGCTCTCACTCTCTGCAGAATTGTTAGTCGCCATAGGTGGAGAAAATTGCACACGTTCAGGCCGTTCCAACATGTCCGACTGAACAGCAACAGAATCTGCATTCACATGTGCTGCACGAATATGTTCAACATGTCGTTTCCATAAGCGTCCATTTCGCAAAGTAATCACATATGATTTAGGTGCTGTACGTTGAACAGTACCTAACCACCATTTTTTATGCACTAAATTTTTCACATACACCGAATCACCAACATAAAATTCTTGATCTTGACATTTAACATCATGTGATGATTTCTGTTGTGCTTGCTTGTCGAGTTCACGTCCTTCGGTATCAGGTCGAACGAGAGTTAATCTAGTACGTAGTTCACGACCTAGAAACATGTCAGCCGGCGTACGGCCAGTCGTCGTATGTCATGTCGTATGATTTGTCAGCAAAAATGCTGCAAGTTGCCTATCCACACTGGTATCATCCAAGGCACTTGCATGCATACTATGCTTGAAAGTTTGCACTAATCTTTCAGCAGCCCCATTGCTTGCAGCATGATAAGGAGCCAATCGCACATGTTTAAAGACAAATGTGGTTATCATCAGCGCCACACTGTGTAGATCGTCATAAACACAAGTGCGCCGTCTTTTGAGAATTACTAAAAGCGCCGTTGCAATGGTTTCTTACAGCAGTGGCGTAGCCAGGATTTTTGTCAGGGGGAAGGGGAAGGGGATTTGAGTTGTTTTCCCTAAAATTATTTTTACCTGGCTGCGCCACTGTCTTGCAGCTTTTCAGTATAATCTTTCACTTTCAAGCATGGACAAAAACACAGATGGCGCTCCAGTCGCCTCTGCTGTTTTCTGTTATTTTGGGGTTAAGGTCCAGAACTAGCACATAGTCTACTTTTATGTTTTATTTATATAAATAAGTGTTATAACCAAAGTAAAAATGTCCCATATATCATTTATATGCAAGAACTAACCATCAAATCAATTTCGTTTTTACCACCAGGGGGCCAGATGCAATGGGACAACCTTTCAATGTACTGCAGCTTCATTATATTGGTGGTGACCTATACTCTTTTTTTTCTTAAAAGATGATGGGATAACTTAACTTAGTATTCACACAATTGTGGTAAAATATTAGTGGTGAAAATGCATTTAAACCCATTCTTATACTTGGAAACATATTTTCAATTTTCTCATTGAATTAACATGAATTGGTATTTGTCAGACAAATTTTTTAAAACTATGGTGACCCCCAATTTTTCTTTCATTATTTTTAACAAGAACACTTGCTTTAACTGTGTATAAAATTTCATGGCATTCTCAGTGGTAGAACTGAATACCCACAATTGTCTTTAATTCCGTTTTGTTTCCGAGACCCAGCAAATTCATCAGACCTAAACTGAGGTCCATTTTCACTGACCAACTGACGTGGTAATCCAAATTGGGCAAATAAGAACGAAGTTCTCTAATCGTAGCACTGGTTGTCATAGACTTCATCAGAATGACCTTCGGCCATTTCAAATATGCATCGGTTAACACCAAATAATGCACACAATCTTTCTCAGCAAAGTCTATGTGGATCCTACACCATGGGGGACCTGGCCATACCCACGGCATAAGTGGAGCAACAGGTGGAAGATTTCTCACTTGTTGACAGTCGTTACACTGCCGCACTACACTTGCGATGTCGTCATCAATTTAAGGCCACTAGATAAAACTTCTGGCAACTTCCTTCATCCGTACAATTCCAGAATGCGCAACATGTAGTTCATCCAACATGTACTTGTGAAATTTGCTAGGAACAATAACACGTAGTCCCCCATTATATACATTCTGGTTCAATGGTTAGTTCATTTCTTCGATTGAAGAATGGTTGTAAGCTCAAGTCTACACTTGGCCATCCTAACTGCGCATAATGTAGCGCTAAAATCCGAACCAGGTTTCGGCAACCTTGACAACGCATAGATCTGATAACACATTGTCTTTTGAAGAAATACGCTTCAGCTATCGTTGGCACTGGAGTAGTGGGTGCCATTATGTGTTCAATACCAGAATTGTCCATGAGAATTGTGATAGGTCGTCCATACAAATACATGTGATGCTGTTTTAATCCAAATATCACAGCCAGTCCTTCCTTGTCCAACTGTGCATAGGCTTGTTTGTGCTTGTTTAGCGATCGTGAAGCGAATGCTACAGGTCTATGGTGACCATGTCGATCCTCCTGGAGAATCATCGCAGCCACCCCAGCCTGTAAGGTGAAGCGTCACATGCCTGTCCACAGGTTTGTCAGTGCGGAAATGTGTTAAATAAAATTTCTGAGGAAATCGCATCTTTGACCGTTTGACATCGTTTGTCCCACTTCCACTTGCCTTTGCCAAGAAGGTCATTTAATGGCTTGCTAATCGTTGACAAATGTGGGATGAACGGAGCCTGGAAATTCACCATTCCAAGCCATGAACTTAATTCAGAGACATTTTGAGGTTCTCGTGCCTCCTTGATTGCAGTCACCTTATCTTCGGTGGTTTGAAGACCATCAGCCGAAATGTGTCGTCCCATGTACACTACACTGGGCTGCATGAAAGCACACTTTTCCTTCTTGACACGTAATCCGTATTTTCTCAAATGCTCCAACAGTAACTCTAAGTTGCGTAGATGTTCTGCATTATTGCCACCCGTGACTAACATGTACATCATCCATAATTGTGCAAGTTTGGTGTAAGCCATTGAACACTTGATCGATGAATCTCTGCCATATTGCCGGACTTGAAGTGATACCGTAAGGCAATCTCATGTAGCGATATAAGCCTTTCTGCGTCTTGATCGTGACCAATTCTTGTGACTTATCGTCCAACATCAACTGTTGGTAGGCACATCGCAAGTCAATCTTGAAAAACTTCTGACCATTGGCCATCATGCTGAATACCAATTCAGGCGTAGGAATGTCAACTAACTGTGAATATGACTTCTGGTTGGGCTTCGACAGGGATACCAGATTGCGAAGCAGAGAGTACGTTTTCTTTCCAATTGAACCGATAAATACAGCTCTCCGTCTGTTGTTCCTTGTTTGCACTTGGTCTTCGTTCGTCCTGTCTGTGTTTACCGTTAATTCCTCCAATTCATTTGCAATGAAATACTGTTCAAGTCTTTCAATATATATTTGCCTTCCCCTGAGAATTCATCTGCCTTTCCGTAGGTCGCCATCTTGACACCACGTGCGCCGTCTGCTCCCAAAAATCACTCACTTTCACAAGTCCAGTAACCGACCGTACACTGGGATGTCAGCCTCCGTACGTATGTCAAAATGTTCCTTGAGAACTCCTTTTAAGACTGACATCCCATCCTCGTCGCCATTTGTCGTATATTATTCCAATTATTGCCGTAGACAGAATATCCATACAACGTGAGTACTGGAGTTCTGAACGTTTATTAACAAACTGCTACAGAGGGTGTCATAGTCAAAAGCTACCATGATGACACCTAGTGCATAATAACCAAACTAATTGGTGCCAAACATCACAGTAAGGTTTTCCTTATTAAATAAAATTACCTGTCATAAATGGTCATGAAACCCCAAAAAGGTATCTCTACACTATTTTAGACATATTCTTACTAAGTTTTGTACGCATGTAGGTGCAGTAGCGTGTGAGTTCTGCTCTGGAAACAGAAATATTTATGTTTTTTATTTAGCATTTTTTTCTGATTTTCCTTTTTTTTGTAATTAGCATGAAATGAATATCAAAATGAAGTTTAAAAAGTGAAAATACTATAATTTAGATATGTTTTGTTATTGATACTATTTCATTCATGTAAGGTATACATAATAGTGTTTTTTATATGGAGGTTTGAAAAAGTAGGAATTTTCCCTATTTTGCCCTAATTTTGAAAATTCTGCAGTATTTACGGCCATGAGACCCCCAAAGGGCACCACTACACTATTTTAGACATATTATGACAACGTTTTAAGCGTGTAGTTGCAGCAGTGTTAGAGTTTAGTTCCCGAACAAAAAATAATAATTTTCTATTTTTTCCAAATTTTTGTAAAACATAGCGAACATATATATGCCATACAGAGTATTACTGTTTTTTTAAAATTTCATTAGGGTAAGTGCATTAGTGTAAGAGTTCTGCTCCGGAAACAAAAGTGTTACACCCGCCCGCCCGACGGTCGGACTGACACTGATCATAACAAAAACCCTCTTCGAACTCTTTTACAGCTAATTGCACTTGATAGATGACACCTGACAACAAAGTAGTAAATGCAATTAACTCCTGTAAAATCCGTGCTAAACAGAGCTAAACAGGGAGGGACACCCGGGGGGGGGGGGGGGGGTGCGGCGACGTTAAAATTACCCTCGCACTGTCGCAGCATCGAAATAAGCTGAAATATTCCAGTTGCATCTAGAAACCATGTTGCGTCGAAATTGTATGTGGGCCACGGTGGCAGAATATCTTACTCATGTGAGAATATACATTATTAAATTATAAATAGCGGGGGGGGGGGGGGGGGGCGGCGACATCGCACTGTCGCAGCATCGAAATATTCCAGTGGCATCTAGAAACCATGTTGCGTCGAAATTGTATGGGCCACGGTGGCAGAATATCTTACTCATGTGAGAATATACATTATTAAATTATAAATAGTTTCGTTTCTATAGTGAAATGCCCATTATTTGCCACTTACCTCCATGCACAGAACTGGATCTCGTTCTGTGCCGCCATGTGCTGCTTTCGTGAATACAGGTCATTTCGTCGACAATCAAATCCGTCGACATACCAAGTAGTTGACACTTTAGAAGGCTTGGTACAAATTCATTGACAAACGAATTTGGAAGACACGAAGTCGTCCAACCAACTTGTTGCACGTCATTACCAGCTCGTTGACATATTATGCAAATTCGTTGACTACATATAATCTGCCCAATGACCATTTCGTAGACACGCACTAGGGGAGCTTCATAGTTAATAAAGCTTATGAATGAGCTCTATAAAAGGATGGCAAAAAAATTTCTGTGCTGCAAGTAATCACGGGGATAATACAAGGGGCGACGGCCGCGCAAATTGGCTGTCGACGATTTTCTGTGTCGACGAATTGACTCGACACCTTGTGAGCCCTCTGTCGTTCATGTCGAAAGTTACTATGCGACCTCTAGTGAGAAATTAAAGCAAACGAGGATGACAGTCTGATGATCAAAGATAGCCTTGACGCTCTTTTTGCGGGTATGATTTAAAGAATTTGAGACATATCATAATTAACTGGTTCATAAATGTGTATGTCATGTATTACAAGTGTTGCCATTACACTACGCGTAGGTTTCTTGGTTGATATGAGGCTGTTAGGTGGATTTAATGGGCGATAATACCACGGAAACATGAGTAGAAGTAGTGGGGAAATCCTTTTCGTCACACCCCATTGCTAATTGTATGGCTTTTTGGTTATTAACGCCTAGAGTATCATTGGATTTGCCTATGTTTCAAATTTGGCGGTTTCACCCCCTACTTTTATTGGCAGTTTTATAGTTGGCGGCATGTCTTTCATCCAATCAGTGTCGCAGAGAGGGAAAGGGGTTCCCTGGCCTCTCTTTGATTCCTGCTAGAAAACCCCCTATCGATATCATGCATCAAAATATAAACAACTATTTCTTCCTCATGTTGAATCTTTCAGTTAAATGCCTCTCCATTTGAGGATTATTACGGCATTTTTCCCGTGAAAAAATGACAATTCTAAGCTAAGTTACACACTTATTTAGCCAAGAAGTTGCATTTAAGTGAGCAAAAACAGTTACTGTTTACAATCTCATAACTCTTATGGGATAACTTTGGCGAACCTTTCCTTTGGGTTTTTAAACAAACGTTAAAAGATAAAATATCAACAATCCAAACAGCATTTAGAAGTGTAAATGACATATTATTCAACTATCAATTTGAGAAATAGTGTAAAGATTATGTATGTCAATCACTGAAAAAAATGTTTTCAATGAAATTAGGTGACTCAATGCATGAAATATCATTGGAAAGGGAAAAGTCTCTTTTTTTTTCATGGTACACGTATATATATACATATAGTGAGCGTGTTATGTAATTTTTATTACACCACCAATTAATATTAACTTTTAGTACTAAACAGCATAACAAAAAAATAGTTGCATAATTCATAAGATATTTCATTGGTGTTGATGTGTAAAAATGCACAACTATTATGAGATCTAGACCATTTAAATTTGGAAATTTTATAGTACCTCATATAAATATGATTGAAATATTAGTACATATGAATTAAATCTTTTGATACGTAATACAGCAAACTCTATGATTACATGAAGGAAACAGGGTTTTTCAAAACAAGGTTACTGCAACAAGGGTGTATAATCACTCCCTCAGTGCCACAGTGAGGTATGTGACGGTCATAAAAGGGATGATAAACAAACTAGTGTGACATTTCACAGATCTTTAATATATAATCTGCGACACTGACTGAACCTTTTAACATCACATCCTTTGAACATTTCGGGTTTCCACTCCTTCTACTCTTGTCTCCATGATAATACAATTCTGTAAACCTTAGCTACAGGGCCATAGCCAGAGGCTGAAATCAGATGAGGCGAACTCCATATTTTAAATCAGCTTGAATATCATGGGTCTTTTTGACCCCCACAAGACGAGGCGATGGCGACAATACTTCTCATAGCTGATTAGACAGTTAAAACCCTGCAACAACACAGTGTCAACCAGGCAACACGGACGGGTGTGCATTTGCCGGCTGCACTCTTACGGGCCGCTTGGCCGCAGGAAGCTCCGTGGCTGATTGCTCTGGCCACGCAAGTCCCCTCAATGCAGACCTGCATGAGGCTCTTTTACCTTTACTTAGTTAATTATGTAGCTACAGCGATGTAATTGGTATCAACAGATCCGTCTCAAAGCCAGGAGTCTGTTATTCACCAGAACACCTCTATACTTCCAATATTTACAGAGCTACACCACTGCGGCGGGAGGCAGGATGCTTGTGGCCGGGCTCCCACTGCCCCATTAAATAGTTTTGCCAAGTTACATTTGTGCAGTAATTTTGTGTCAGCGAGTTATATGTGACCATGTCGCCGGGTTAGTTGTCGCCAGGTTGGCGTGTTGCCGAGTTGACTGGCAACCTATTTTTCAAATGATCCTATTGTGCAAGAAAATTGTTGACAATATGAAATTATCATTATATATATAAATGAGAAGGAAGATGAAGAACAGTTTTTGTGAAAGTAGTTTCCCATCAGAACACATTAATTACTTCCTTTGGGTCCCAAGTGTGTGCTGATAAGATTCCATCACCATGATGGCATGATCGATGATTAATGTCATTATAACAGCAGGTAATTATCGTTAACAAAAATTAAGAACAGCACTGGGCCCAAAACTGAGCCCTGTGGGACTCCACTTGAAACACTTAAGAAAGAGGACTTAGTGCCATTTATACAAACAGATTGTTTCCTGTCACCTAGGAAATCTTCAATCCACAAATTTAATTTACCCACAACGATTTGTGTGACAATTTTACATTGAGTTGATTTCAGGTCACAGTGAAAATAAGCAATCTGCACTTCCCAAAGCATTATTTTGTGACACATTTTTTAAATTCATAATACAAGCCATAATAACAAATTCATAATAATGAAGCCATATTTTGAAATTTTATGCGATAAAGTTGTATAGAATTTTGTCAATTTTTTATGATATATATTATAAGTCCCTAAATATTCTGAGTAAGCTCAAATCTGCAGCCTACAAACAGTGTCTGTTTTGAGAAAGGTGGGATTTTTTGCAAATTTATGGTTATGAGTTAAATCCATGCTTCACAAATTCTGTACTTAAACATTGTTAAAATTACAGGCCCCTTCCAGCGGAGCTGGCTTTATTAGACACAGTATTTACATAATGAAAATGATGTAAATACTGTGTCCATCAGTTAGGTAGAACATTTTTTTTACCTTAGAAAATACCAATATTTAACTAGGGCAACGTGAGCAAGGCGGTTGCGTTGGGCCCTGAGCCTGATTAGGCCCCGTGCTAACGCAACATTAGATCCAGAAAGACCTGGAAATAACTTGATGAGTAAAAAAAAGCAAGAGGAATATTTTTAAGAACTGATGTGATTTTTTTTTTTTTTTAGCCCAAGCTTGAAAATGGCAGACTCAAATGAACTCGAACAAGATGCTGCGATGTTCGCACAAAGGGCAGTCAAGTGTGACCAAGAGCAGCTTGTGGATACTGCTATCTTCTACTACGTTGAAGCAGGGCAGGCATTACTCTCCGCTCTGCAAGCTGGATCCCAGATTCCAAATCTGATGGAGAAAGCGACTGAATATTTGGATAGGGCAGAAGTCTTGAAAGGTTTGTTGCTCGTAAATTCTTTGTTGTGATGCCAGGCCGCCAGCTACAATTATTACCATAAAATATGGTTGACTCTGAACAGCTGCAGTGACCTTTTCCTGTCTGTAGCTGTAACTGGCTAAAGCCAACCGCTTCTGTCTGCTCCTAGCTTATTATTGCTTATAGTGGGCTTACACTTACCACAATCAAGTGGCGCCCTCTGTGAAAGAACAACATGTACATATGCAGCAGATTGACTTCACAGTGCACCTGAACCATTTTTGTTATCCATAGACTAATTGAAAGAAAATATAAACCTTGGAAAATGTAAGAAATGTATCTAATACAGTGTAAAATATGTATAAGCAGCCCTGTCAGTTTAGTGGCAGGTAGCATCGTACAGAAGTTGTCTAGCGCTTTGTCTAGGTACAATTTGAAGTTTTTTTTTAATGGTACTGATGAAATTTGCACAGGTAATTGATGCTTGGTCTTTGAGCATTTTATTGCACACATAATCAGTAGTCTTTTTCCCCCTATTTCTATAGCATCTAAAGGAGCTGGAGGGTCTTCTGATATGACAATGAAAACTGAACAACAAATCAGAATGGAACGAGCAAAGTTCTTGGTAGAGAAGGCTTTTGAAGAAGATGAACAAGACAACAATGAAGAGGCTTGTGAACTTTACATGCAAGCTGTAGAGCTGTGTTTAGCTGTGGTAAGAGATTTGACAAATAAGGTTTATTGACAGCTTGATGCTATTTGTCACATGCATGTTGTATTGGTAATCTCAATCATGCATTAATCTGAACAAATGGCTAGGTATTTGGATTAATGAGGGTCCACTGTACATAAAAACTTCTAAAATACAAACCGAAGTGCATGCGAGCGACACACACCAAACAGCATGCCAAGGTTGCCGAGATGACCAGGTCAAGGATTTGAACAAGATATGATATTGTCTTGTGTTTTGTTTATTGCAGAGAAAAGAAACTCAAGATGCTGATTTGCAAAGTAAACTGGCTCGTTTAGCTGAGCAGGCACTCAACAGGTAGGTAAAAAAATTTCTTTAAATGAAAATGTTGGAACATACCAGATGGTGATCACAATACTACTGAAAATCTATGGTTCATGTTTTCTAAAACGCTAACAATCAATATCTGAACATTACGATCTTGAGAAGTTGAATCTGTCAAAAATATTTTATACTGATGAATGTGCCACTGTAACTGACCTTATACTATATTGTGAATTTCAGAGCAGAAGAATTGAAAAGCAATGAAAAGACTTCTTCACTGCCACTTGTTCCTTCTCCTAGTCCTAAGAGAGCAACTAGTCAACAACCCCCTGCAACAACTGGGCGATCTGTGAGGCCGTTGGGCTTCTCTTTATTTGATGATGACGAAAAACCATCACAACGAAGAACAGCTAATAAACCTCATGCTGCTCCATCAACCGGTGGTTACACCAAAGAAGAAATAAACGTCCTAAGGTCAGGCCAAATATTTACATGTTATTTGCATATTATATGGGATTTTGTTGAAATGATGCAGAGTATTGCTTAGGTTTCCCTGACTTTTCTGTAATATATGAATCTCATAATTGCACTGCAGTTTCTTGCCTCAAGCACTGTCTGATTTCTGATCTGTTATGTGGTTAGTTTAAGAAAATTCTATGACTGACTGTTTAAATTATTGTTTGCAAAGTTGATAATCAGATTGCGCAAGGAATCAATGTTATATCTGAGCTTACAGCTTTCAGCATTCAAAAATATATCAGCTGTGTTAGAGGTGTTCATATATTAGCGTATATTGTGTGATGTGTTCGCAGCTTTGAAAGTTTAAGATGGCAGTCTTGTCTTTGTCATTACAGGTTGACTTCTCGTATAAATGGCCGGGATTATGTGCCTTTCTTGGCTGTTGATATGAGAGAGAGGTTCGCCTATCCCGTGCCCTTCACGTATGATATTTTACTCATTTTGCTTAATTTAAGTTTGATTTGATGATATCATAGGTGTCTTCTTAGTATTTTTTAATTCAGTGGGACATATGCAATATATATATATATATATACAAAATACTATGTATGATTCAGGGACAAGCATGGAAAACTTGCTCTATCACCAAAGCAAAAAGAAAAAATTGGCAAGTGGGCTCGCCCAGATGAATTCATTGACAATGCTCAAATGATTTATGCTATCTCAAGTTTTTCTATCAAACAGGTAACAAAACATTTTTGTAAAGTTTATCAAACTCCATTATCATGCAGATGTCTGTTACAAGTATGGAATCTGTGGCATTAGAGGTATTGATTTATAGGATGGGGTACTTTTTCTTGTAGACTCTGATCTCGGATTGTTCCTTTGTTGCATCATTGGCAATAAGTGCCCAGTATGAAAGACGCTTCAAAAAGCAACTCATTACTAGGTGAGTAGTACATTGTTATATTAATTTGTACTATAATACACATACATTGAAATTGATTGTAACTTTGAAAATCAAAATACAGTACTGTAATAAATCAAAATACAGTACATAGATAATCAATTCATTAAATACATTCGTCGGTTGTTAGAAACAGTCAAAAAGTTCATTTCTGACTTCTGTTTTTGGGAAAAAGTCTTAGTGATTTACTGTCACTATTAATTAGTTTGATGTAACATTTCAGCATAATATATCCACAAAACCGGAAAGGTGAACCCCAGTACAATCCTTGTGGGAAGTATATGATTAAACTCAACATCAATGGCGTACCTCGGAAGGTAAGGTGCTGCATATGGTACCATATAATTTGTCTATCATGCATATTGCATATGTATCATTCTTCGGGTCTGTGTACTTAATTAGAATATGACATTTTAGGTCATCATAGACGATTATCTGCCATTAGGACGTGACGGTGAACTGCTGTGCTCCTACTCTAACAACCGAAACGAACTGTGGGTTTCTTTGCTTGAGAAAGCTTACATGAAAGTTATGGGAGGTTATGACTTTCCTGGTTCCAATTCTGTAAGTTAGAGAATAATGTTGTTAGTAATTCATCTGTAGTATTAGTCTAAATAGAAACGTCAAATTTCTATGTGTATGATTCTTTTTTCACAGAACATAGATCTGCATGCACTGACAGGCTGGATCCCTGAACGTGTAGCAATTCGACTTGGATCTGCAGAATTTAATGCCCAGAAGGAATTTGATCGCTTGTATGACAAGTTTCACTTGGGTCATTGTTTGATCACTGTTGCCACTGGAGAACTATCAGAAGATCAGGCTGATCGAGCTGGATTGGTGCCTACTCATGCTTATGCACTGTTAGACATTCGTCGCATTAAGGTGAATCCCAAATTTATAAATTGAGCACTCATATATCACACCCATGGTGAATTGAAGTTGATTTCATTTATCGACAGAGAAATCCCTCTGAGCTTTATTTGTCATTATACCCACTTTAGAGGGAGATGGTTAGTCTTCTTGACTGTTGACATGGTTGAAGCTTCTAGACTGTTTGACGTGCTTGAAATTCAGCCACAATATGGGGAGCGTGAGGGGGGACTCCTCAATGGTCTGGAAATGAGCCAGTATGTTCAAGTATTGACAAATACTGGATTTAGGAAATTATTTTATTAAAACTAACAAAAAATTGGACTATTTTTGCCATTGTTGTTGCATTTCTTGGCCCTGAATGCAAACCTCAGAAATAGTGGGAAATACTGCGAATTGGATCCTAAGTATTTTTCATGGCTCTCATGCCAAAACCTATTACAAGTGCTTGAAACTGATGCTTGAAGTACTGGTATTAGTATAACATCAAATGGTTTGTTAAAACAATCTTTATAATTATTATTTTAAGGGCTACAATTTATTCCAACTAAAAAATCCTTGGAGTCATCTCCGCTGGCGAGGGAACTTCTCAGAGTTGGACACCCAGCACTGGACCAGCGACATGAAGCAGGCCTTGAACTTCGATCCTAAGAGTGCCAGCATGTTTGACAATGGTATGGTACATGTATGATATTTTGTTGCTGGCATTGTCGGACATCACATTACACTATTTATATTTCTCCAGCTGACTTTTCTGAGTGTCTTTGCAGGCATATTTTGGATTGACTACGAGTCCATCATGAAATTTTTCGATGTGATCTATATCAACTGGAATCCTGATCTCTTCCCACAAACGACCTGTGTGCATGAGTAAGAACTTTATTCATACTGTTTTAATACTTAAATAAACTGAAGGCCAAATGCACTGACATTTGGCAAAACTTTGGGAATTCATGTAACCGAATGGAAATATCTTTGTTGTCCAATGTCTCAATGCTACTGGGTCTGACACTTAGTCAGCTCGTATGACCAGCTGCTAGAGGCAGATGTAATGATGAGATGACAAGGCTGCTTGGAGTCCACACCATGTTACACTACGTTATGGGATCTTTTACTTGCCTCAGCATAATAGACACCCAAGTACAAGTCACCTCCAATATAACCTCTGTTGTATTTTCAGCACATGGACAGCCAAAGAAGGGCCAAAGAAAGATGCGTACAATATTGGTGACAATCCTCAATTTAAACTTGTCGTCCAAGCCAATAATGCAAGTGCTGTGTGGATTTTATTGAGTAGACACATCACTGACAAGGTAAATGGACAAATTGTCTTTGTAATAACTCTGGCTCTTCTATTACATGAAATATGATACAATGCCCATTATCATTGGTAAAGACATGTACTCCCAATGGGGGTCAGCCTGCCATGTTATTTTCAAAAGATATATATGTGATATGAAATGTTCTTATTTAAAAATGGCCAATAAATAAATCTTGAAAATGAATCATGAATCTTGAATTGCTTGTTTCCTGAAATTTACATTTTTATTTTTTTTTCAGGATGATTTTGCCCACAATAAGGAGTTCATAACTGTGTTGGTTTACAAAAGTCAAGGGAAGAGGATATTTTACCCATGTAAGTAGGCAAAACTTTTAAACTTTGAATAAACTACCAGATCACTGTGTCACCATTTTCTGTACCTACTGTTAATCTGTAGACTTAATGTGGTTAGTGAGAGGGAAGAAAACTACTCTGACATATTTATGTGATTTGATGTCATCGTTACGAAAATGTCTTTTCCTTACAGATGATCCTTCACCTTACAAAGATGGTGTCAGAATCAACAGTCCTCATTACCTGTGCAAAATGGTGGAAGAGAAGGGAACGCACACTTTCACACTTGTGGTGTCTCAGTATGAAAAGAGCAATAACATTCACTACACCCTCAGGGTTTACGCCACATGTCCCATCTCGTTAACAAAGATTGCTGAGCCATACATTTCCAAGTTTGAGAAACAGGTAATTCCCAGTTTGCTTAGAAATATTGTGGTTAAAATGAGGGCGGTTTATGGTAATCAGAATATTTTAGCTGCTTCCACATAAGTGGTAAAGATACTCAAAATGGTTTCCATATAGCATTTAAAAATCTGCCCATTTTTATTGTATAGGAAAATAATTCGACTTACTACAGCAGCCTAGGCTTTTTGAAGGTTTCCTAGTTGTTTGGCATGAGTTGAATTACGAAGGATACACTTAACTACATACAATGCATTTGTTGCATTGCGACATTAAGAGCACAATAAACATGCTAAGTGTACTGAGTGACAACGGTGTGCCTATGTTTGAGAATTGTAATTTCCATACAGGTCACAGGGCAGTGGAAAGGCAAGAGCGCAGGAGGTTGTGGCAACAATGCTACTTATTCACTCAATCCTATTTATCAACTCCACATCAACAATAGCTCCACTACCAATCAAATCATGATAGAGGTTAAAGGACCCAGGTAAGCATGCTGTAATAACATTGTAAATACAATCAGTTGATCAATGTCATTCTGATGGGTTCAGAGGTTATGAAAGACATTATTTTTGCTTACAGAGAATACAGTGTAGGCTTTGATGTGGTATCAGTGGAACAGAATGTTACTTCTAGTGAACCCTTCAAGAAACAGTCTTCAGGAACTTTCAGGTATTGTCTTTTTATTATGAAAATAATTTGTTTCTGTTATATACATTTGTTTTTTGGATACTTTAGTACATCGTAAAGCTAAATGTAAATACATTATGCTTCAGGCCTGGTTTCTGTGTGCTGGAATTGGAAAATATCCCTGGAGGAATCTATAACATCATACCGTGCACATTTTACAGTGGCCAGGAAGGTCCTTTCTTCTTGAATATTAGCTCATCAGTGCCTATCTCTCTTAATCAAGTACAATAGCGGTAAAGTCTTGATTTTGTTATCTGTTTATGGCAGCCTCAATTGATAAACCAGAACAAATGGAGATATCGTTATGAATCTGAAATAATCATTTAATTGTTACTACATATTAGGGTTGATTGGTAATGTAATCCTGGCATTATGCAGCATGTGTACTGGTTTTCTGTATGTTCAATTGTACCAATTAATGCTTTACAGCTATTTTGCAAAACTAATGGGATTACAGCTTCTGTTTCTACTTAGGACACATCTTTATTTTAATTGATGTTATGTGCAAATTAAGACCAGGAACGAACATTCTAGGTTGAGTTTTCACAAATGTTTTGTTGCAATTTAGCAACTTGCAAATAGGGTGTCTTAGTATGCTGTCAGTAATAACCGAGCTAGTTGAGTTTTGCTGTGCCAAAGAGGAATAAGTTTGTCTGTTTCACAGGTCTATGAATGAATTTCATGTATACTGGGTACTGTAGTAGCTGTTCATCTTCCATGGTTTGCAAAATAGCTCTAAAGCGTAATTTTAATTATATCCAAGAGTCTTTCAATTAATTCATCTAATGATAATTCCATGGAAATATTAGAGGAATTTCTCCATTAATTTGCCGTTTTATTTGATTGTTATACCTGGTGCTTTAACTGACTAATTGTCTTATCTTCCATTAGGATAAACCAAACCAGAGACAGCTGGACTGTTTTAGTGTATGTAGTGAAGCATTTGTTTCTCCCTGTGTAGTAAATGATGTGGGTGCAAGACACTTATTAAAATGTTGGTTCAATATGTGTAATATGGTAGTAAGGGCGGAAGTTGTCAGTTAGTTTGTGTTCAGATGATATGCTACTACATCTTGCATTAAGAGTGTGTGAATGGAAAGTAGATGCAATTTTAATTTCATTCATGTACTGTTGTCAGAATTACTAGACACTAAAAATCGGTATGTAGGGTTAGAATCTGCAATAATTCTCTCCATGCCATCCACACCAAAGGATGAATTAGTCAATAGGTACATTTGAATGAAGTTCTTTGATCTGTGATAACAGCTATGAAAGGTAATATTGTTTTCTGTTCTTTTATAGTTTTCTTGTTCAGCCTGAAATTAAATATACCAAAGTTGTATAATTTCATGTAAATTGCCCTTTTTGCCGCCAGGTATATTTCAATTTCTTGAAGTACTTAATGAATGAATTTAAAATATATTTTTAAGAAGATGTGTTTATTGTCTGTACTATATACAGTGACACTTTTTCACACAATATGGTGAAAAAAGCTTGGCTATTGTTGGGTATTTTAGTATGACTCCGTGAAGTGGCCCCCAGCAGCTGATGTCTTTGGATTTGAGCCATGTCTCCGAGGATCTGGCTCTCACACTATTTGTTGCCAAGCATTTAGTATAATATCCTGGTTTTTTTGTGTACCAAGTTTTTACCACTTCGGGTACAGGAAAGTACTTCAGCTGGTTTCTCTTCAGTTTGTTGACTGACAGTAGTTTTATGGTGTGTTACCTGGGAACCAACCATGGGAGTGCTCTGTTCAATTTGACCGTTTGGTTCAATTTTGGATATTTTCTCGTGAGTTCGTCTAGGAGGTCATGGTATATGAAATAGGAACATCTGAAAATAAATCGTATTTAGAATTACATGCACTTAATTCAGATAATGTGCATGCAATGAATATTTATGAGGTGCCTCATAGTTACTTGAAAAATGGTAGTCTCTTCTGCGTTCTGTGTGGAAAATGGATTGCATAGTGATCAGGGATAACGGTGAAATTTAGTCTGGAAACAAACACGTAGTCATAAATTTGTATGCTTTAACTAATGCACAATTAATGTACGTGGAAAATAGCATAAGAATTCAGCAATTAATACAAGCTGGGACACCCACCCCATTGCATGAACGTGCAATAAATGTGATATTTTGTCTCTAAATCCATACAGGAAAGAGATGTTGTAAGGTGGAATAATGTGACGATTAGCCACTATGTATGGTTCATAATTTTCTGAGTATTTTATTTGGTATGGGGTGCTGGTTGACTGCCACAAGGTGTAATTAGTTGTTCCTTCGCTGGGTCCAAGATGTGAACTGTCAATGAAGCAGAAAAAAAAAATCATTATGGTATTAGCTATTAACGTTGCTGCATGAAATATCAAAGCTGTCATTATATGCTGTTGTTTAAGTGCTTTTTTTGGGTCCTAACTTCATTTTGCTGTTGTATATACAGCTTTTCTTTTGGTCCCTGAGTTAATTTTGCTCTTTTTTTTCTATGTGTTGGGGACTCAGTTTGTGTTCGTGCATAATGAACTTTTTTACTTACTCTGCTGAGGTGATGATCCTTCTATTCCACAAGTATAAAAGTTCTGATTTGTTCTTCGGGAATTTTATACCAGAGGGCGATGTAAACTCTAATGCTGGAACAACTAAAACCTGGAAGATGCAAAATAAAACAAATTAAATCATACTTTTTTTAGTTTATATTGGGCATTGTTTTATTATATTACGATATATGTTCTTATATTAAGATGTACATATTTCTTGCTTAAGGTGACTTCTAGTTGGTATTATATCCAAAAGGTACTGGTGCAGACCATATGATGGCATAAAATCAACATCTGTCAGGAACACAAATTGGGTGTAGGAATTGTTCAGCGCTATGTTTCGTAACAGGTTAATAGGATACAGCATCTGAAAAAGGTATGGCAGCATTTATGGTAATTCAAGACATGTATGCATGTGATTCAAACAATTTGAGTTGATCGAAAATTTGGATCATTTTTATGCCTACCTCAGCCTTCATAACCAAATGAATATCTACATTTTCCCTGTTCAGAATATTTGGAAACCTCCTTATGAATTGAATCAATTCCTCAGCATCCTCCTTGTTCACATAAATGCTACATGAGACAGGGCCCTTCCAGTGGGTTAATAATTTGCTGAAAGTGCCCAACTTTTCCGTTGTAATTTGTGTTACCAAAGTCACATCTAGGGGGTCATAGGTTCCCGTGTCTTTCCAGATATTTGTTTCCATGTAGCGTTGTCTCTTTCCTTCTTTGATAAAGTATTGACATACAGGATGGTTCAATTTCTTCAATTTATTGGGTTTGGTTGTCTTGCGTAGTACATTGTATTCGGTTTCGTTGATGATGGCATGGATTGCTTTAGCTTGCAGTTGGAAGACAGCATGTTGAAGAAGAGCCAAGCGTTCGCTTACTATGCTTGAAGACTCATTAGTATCATGGGAACTTAGATATGGCCCATTTTCTTCCTCTAATATCTTGAATGATATTGGTGTTTGTAGACTGCGTAGACATGGTCTCGGTTGAAGCACTACAGCGAATTGAACGCTCACGTGATAAATGAAGGACAAGGATATGATGGCTACCATGCCAACCAGTGCAAAGGGAGAACCAGTTCTGTTGGAAAAGAACAAATGAAAGACATATGAGATTAACTCCGCAAATTAGCAGGAGGAAGTGGTCAAAAAAGGTTGACCAGTGTGATCACAAGCATTTCAATTGTACCCCTCCAAACCTAAACACATGCCAAGCACGAATAAATAAAAAGTTTAATACACCGAGCTGGTGTTTGGGGAGGATATATATATATATGTAGGCTAATGCAATGCATGAGTATGAATGTGGTGCCTGTGGTATTGATGTCAGTATAATGATGCAACATTAATTTAAACATTAAAATGCTATTAAAGTTCTCATAGCACGTGATTTTCATCAAAGTGGAATATTTGGTTAAGCCAGCCTTTGATTTGGTTTTGAAAATGCTTGGGCAGCATGTGACTTTCATCTATGTTGATCAAACACCTTACAAGTATGGATTTGGCAAGGAGAATACTGGATTTTCATTCAGCAAACGCACTGGTACCATAAGTTTTTTGTTTGGAAGGCCATGATAACACACAAGCTAAATGTGCATGATAGTGGTGCCTGGGGTGTGGCTGTATGTAAATGCTAAGTTCTCATAGCATGTGATTTTCATCGAAAAAGCTCTTGTACAGCTGTATTGGAATTCATTGGAAAAAAGGTTAAGTGTCATTCATTCTAGAGAATTGAGAAAATGTTTTGTTCAAACAGCATGTGATTTTCAAGCAACACAATACCCTGAAAAATAATATAGTGCAACATGATGTGATTTTCTTTGTAAGTTTAGAGTATAAAGTTTGAAAATAGTTACTGTACCAAAAAAAAAAAGACTTTACAACAGCGTACAATTAACTAGCATTAGAATCCGAGTCAAGCAATATGCTGGATTGGCCTGAAATTAACTCCTCTTTTTTTAATAAAGAGTTCAATTTCCTGCTGACCAGTGACATCACTGACACTGTTGCTTGTGATGTAGGGTAAATTTGAAAAAAAAAATGGGGATAAAATTGCTGATGAACCTTTTTGGCACTGGTGCATGGGAATACACGTTAGGTACATGCCTTAGTCTAGTTGGTCAGGTGTTCCCCTTGCCCGACCGATCTGCTGTTCACTTAAGCGCCGTTATTAATTATCGGATGTTTCAATAATCCCTAATTGTGCCATGTTATGAATTCATCTATGGAAGCTGTTAGGGATGGAAACAACATTGCCTTCTGCTGGGTACCAAGCCATGTAGGAATATATGGTAATGAACTTGCTGATTCATTGGCTGAGGCAGCCCTGAATCTTGACATCTCTGACTGGCAGGTACTTTCCTCAGACTTCTGAGGATGTGCCAAGGAGTACATCTCATTACGAAAACCTCCCATTTAACAGAATCCGTGAAATACCAATTTCCCCTCATTATCTAATTGGCATAGGGCGGGGGCCTAGCTCAGAGGTAGTGCTCTGGGCTTCCAACCGCTGGGTCCCACGTTCGATTCCCGGTCGAGCCTAAGTTGGATGGCTGTTTCATCCTTCGTCTTATTGCCATGGTCCCTGCCTGTCCAAATTAGCCCAACTGGAGCAGAAATACAGGACAGCCCTAATCCACCACCACCACCAACACCCCATGGGCAAAATCAAGCTATGACCAATGACAATGTGCAAGATCTATATTTAGCCCACCTGGCCAACATGCCTTGCTATTATTATTCCATGCATTGTCAGTCAATGCATAAACTTCTTTCACACCATGGAAACTAATGAATTAGGAGTCACATTTCCCAATAATGTTTATGGTAAAGTATTCAGGTGAACATGATAAACCAAGATTTCAGGATATATGTAGGTCATTTATTGAAAATAATACAATATACATACTTGACATAACATCATAAATTCTTATCTGTGCAGGAACACATACAATGCATGTTATTATTACAATTTTGGCATCTTAACACAATAAGCAAAAATTTTTGCAGGCAAGCTTATAGCACCAATTCCTTTAAGTGTTTGAAAATTAATAGCATTTACTAGTTAACTAAACATTTGCAAAGAAAAAAAAGAGTACAGAATAGATAAACAAAGAACATTTTTCGGCTAGCTTAGTTAATTAGTAATAGCACCCAGTTCACAGGTAAAATAGAAATAGAAATTACAATATAGCCACCAGAATAAACAAAATCAAGCAAAGTCAGTACAAACTACATATTTTATTGCTATCAGCTGCAAATTACATCAAAAGCTTTTATACTAAAATCAAATTAAACACTGACTAAAAGTCATTATCCACATTTTACCTTAAAGGGGAACTAATGGAAGTTTGTATGTTAATTTCAAAAGTTCAATTAGATGTTAAATTATATATTGCAGTGAATGGAAATGTCTTAAACTCTGGTTTGATATGATTTCAAGCCAATTGAAAGTGCAATTTACACCAACCGCCAACATGCTGGGGGCCGACATTTTTGTACATGGCACGCAAGACAGTGACGTCACTTATGTACTATGTCAAGGCCATATATGCATTCAGCCAATACAAATCAATTCATAATCCTGTTGATTACAAGCTGTTACATTGTTCATTGCAATTATAACCAGAACAGATAAAACAACAACATAAAGGGTGTTAATTGCAATGTTTTGGGAATACAGCATAATTATAGCTAATTATTGCATTGATTGCAATGAGCAATTTGTATCTAAGAATAGGCATTAGTAGTATTATTTATAGGATAAATATATTTCGTAGTAGCTATATTTAGTGTATATAAAGAGTTAGTGGGGATGTTTTAAGGGCAGCATCTCCTTCTTTACCAAGAATAATATATATTAATTATCAATATAGGCCTACCAGTTTAAAATAAAATATAAATATCAAAAACTCATTTTCAACAAAACTTTCTCCAATACACTATTTTTTTAAAGCTTCACTAATAAACAGTGGACGAATGATAGATAGATTTATTCGGCAACATAATACACTTTTTGCATACAATGCTGAAATCTAATATAATGTAAACTGCTCTAAATTACTAAAAATTCATTTAATTAGTACTCAAACATTCAGTAGTTGTATTACATAGCAAGATAATTGATAGCTGTGTCTGTTTTATATTGTCAATTCTGCTGGCTGCTTTGAAATCTGTGAGACCATCCAGTACCACCCAGTTCATTCATACACAGAATATAGTTGATGTCACAATCACAATTAAGAACTGATCCCTGTTGTAAACTTTTTATTAAATGTGCAATTTGTTTGCCATACTTTCATTTTCATCTTATCATTATTTCTATATTTAGATCTTGTTATTTATATATAAATGTATTTTATTATTTATTTTCATATTACCAAAGGTCAAGAGATTATATGTATTTACTGCTTATTGTTGTTCCTTGTAATTTGCTGCTTTTGTTTGTTTAATTTGGTCTAATAAATTCTCTCTCTCTCTCACTAATTGCATTGTCTCAAATAGTTCAATGGCAATAACTTGACACTCAGTAAGAACTGCTCTGAAACTGCAATTAACACCTGTATCTAAAGCTAACAGTTGTTCTCACCAGAATTGCAATGTCGAGCCTCCAGAATACTTGGCTCTCATTGGCTAGTGACTCCATGCTAAGACCTAGTACAACAGTGACGTATTTCCGGTCAGTGCAAAACACCACAAAAGTAAAAAATGGCGGCCTCCGTAGTTCACAACCAGAGCTAATAAATGCAGGATATTTCATTACCAGTGCAGATTAACAAATAATGCAAAGCGTGGATGTGTTTCTATGGACCCAAGCTAACATCTGAGAGGTAAAGTGCAAAAGGGGTTAGTTCCCCTTTAACTCAATACTTCTTGGTCAGTTGGTGCACATTACAAGTGGACACATTTGACAGACATTTAATGTGCCTAAATATGTCAGAGGAATATATCACATGATGCAGAAATAATCACAGTCTACCTACCCCTGAGTATTCGTTCCCAGTAGACTCTAAGGGGCAATTTCTACTACAACACAGAAATAGGAGAAACATCCAAGAGCATAAAGTTAATTAACCGGACATCTCGCAGACACATGCATTTCTTTAGTACTGAAAGATAAATACATTTTTATAACCATTGTTATCTTACACGTTTACACACACGTGTAACACCACTACTTCTATCCTTCTATCATAACTTCAATACATGAAAATGCATATTTCTTACATAACACACATCATTACTAATTGTTTGATTTAATGGTTTTTTAATCTTAGCTAAAAGGTTTAATCTAAGCTAAAATATTGAACAGTTTTGATACAAGCTAAAAATTTGAAACATCCCAAGCAAACAAATAAGTTCACATCACATAAATATTTTTAATCTTGTACATCCGATCCGTATTCTCATATAGACAAATTGCTATATCTTTGAACTTAATTATATATCAGTTCAAGCACATTCTTACCAGTGTTACTATGATTCACCAAAATCAGTTTCTGTAATTATTGAGTTCGTATTTCTTAACAATCATTATTTTACAGCCCATTGCCAAACCCAGAAGTAGTAACTATACCTGATTTTAATCTAACTTATTGGCTTACTCTACTCATTTTAAGCCTGCAAAGCAGCCATTTGGTGCCATAGTGAGGTTTGCTGACACATCTGCCTGTGTTATAGGATTTAAGCTTATTCTCTTGGTCCTTTCTTTGGGCTACAGCATTTTTCTTCTTATACCACATATCTTTATACTTTAATTGTTCATCAGAAGGCAAGGATGAGTACTCTTTACAATGCTTACAGAACAGCTTTGCTTGCTTAATAAAGGTCTGTTTCTCATTTTCAATTACTGCTCGCCTTTTCATATTTCCATAGAAGACCACAGCATTCTTCTCAACTTTGCCAGTTGAATTATTTCAGGTACTACTCTGTTTGGCAAAGTGGGGGCCTAGCTCAGAGGTAGCGCTCTGAGCTTCCAACCGCTGGGTCCCGGGTTCGATTCCCGGTCGAGCCTAAGTTGGATGGCTGTTTCATCCTTCGTCTCATTGCCATGGTCTCTGCCTGTCCTAATTAGCCCATCAGGTGCAGAAATACAGGACGTAAAGCCCTAATTCACCCACCCACCCACCCACTCTGTTTGGCAAATTTCTTTATGAGACTTATCATCCTTGGACTCCTTTTCAAATGTTGCTCTGCTAATGTTGGCTCGACACTGACAGTCATAAGGAGACCCAAGATATCTGGCAGATGCATTCCCTGGTCAACAAGACAATTTCTTTCCAAACATTCAAACACAAAGCTGTAGTCCAAGACTGTGCCTGTCCACCATTTGTTTGAACACACTGGCGACAGTAGCATCAGCAGAAGTTATTTGAAAGCTTAGCTTCCAAAAAATGGTTGACAACACTGTCAATTGAGGATCAGTCTTGTCCTTACCTCCATGTCTAGTAGTGTGCTGGTAATAATGCCTACTATGTTGTTAATTCAGATGTTCTCCACCTTCTGCCGGAAATCTACACATGGGCACATCCTGCTCAGACATAAAATAACGGGCATAATCAATGAATTTGACCATGTATGGGGTTGTATTCTTCCATGTAAAGCGAGAACACATTAACTGATAGGAACACTCAGCAGCTTTCTTATATTCATCTTTCAGTACACCGTTGTAACCTCAATGATAATCATTGAAATGAAAAGAGCCTGATGGTGTGCCAGGTAGAACCACAGGATTAGGCTCCTGTTTCAATATTGTAAACATCTGATGAAGGGAGGACCAAATCTTTGCAGCCAAATCAAATTCTGTACAGACTTCTGTACATACCAAAGTTTCGAGAATGTGGGTGCAGTAATGAGCGAGTTCTGCTCTCGTAACAAATTGTCACACCTGCCCATCCAACAAAGAAATTCCAAGTGATAACAATAACCCTCTTCAAGCTTTGTTCGCTGTGGGCTAAAAATTGACTCTGATAATAACTGTACAAACATCAGTTAAAAACCATAACAGAAAGACTTGCTATCACATTTGACTAGATTGATTAAAAAAAAGTATTGTATACATCTCATACCTGACAAATATGACTGCTAAAATTTTTCCTGTATTCTGTTGAAAATTCCATCAAAGTCTGCCACCTTGATCCACCCAGTTAGCGTAAACTGGCTGGTAACTTTAAATCGAACAGACGTAACAAATCTTGTCAGTCCTTCAAAACTTTTCAAGTCCCACTTTTTTCCCAGAAGGTCATCAAGAGTGCCGAGATTTCCTTTACGATAACTGTATTCAGCTCCCCATGCGTCAGGTACTCCCAGTTGTAATAAAGAACTGTTGACATCCATTTCAACGAAACCAAAGTCAAAGTTCTTCTGCCTTGTTCTCACCCGAAATGCTGCCTGCACTTCTTGACGAAAGGCGCCCACCAGTTGCATATTTCGCAGTTCAAGTTGCCTCTCATAACATGTACTGTTACTGGAAAACTATGTATTCAGCACTAATATAAGCATGAATCATACAAATTTTAGGCAAGTTAATAAGAGAAGCAAAGCTCTCATCAAAAAGAGGCCTTCTCTTAATGACTGTATTACTGATGATCTGTAGTCCACAGCATCCTTAACATCATACTTGTAAATCGGAATGGCATACAAAAATGTATGGAATTCACTTGTGGGGTTTACAGAAGCTTACAAGCACATGCACACTATAAAAGCAACCAGTTTACCATTCAAACAATTCATTTATTCAAGTTATACCATGGCAGTAACACCTGTTAATTTCACAATATTTGGTACACGATACTGTCACAATATTTTAATATACGATTTTCTGATGTGACCTCCGCTGTCCCAATGAGCATGTTATCCTCATGCTACAATTGGCAATTGAGGATGCCTGAGATTGTTTTGATTGACTTGGCAGATCAGCATCAAAAGGTGCGAAGTTATCTTAGTTACAATTTACACTAGCAAGTGTAAATTTAAAAAAAAATTGATTTGGTTGCAAAAAATAGAAGCTGGTAATTTGTATGCCATTTATTAGGTGAAGATTAACATTGTTAAAGTACTGGGACATCGGCACATTTTCAAGGGCAAGACATATACAGCAGCGTGTGACAAACATAGGCTGGCCTTTAGCAAAACCTTCAGGTAGTACCATAACTTTGTAAGTGGACAATCAATCAAAGAATCATTTCTATGTGTTCCAAATGATAGATATATCATGAAATATCTCCATAATTGTTGGTCATATTTGCAAGCCAGTTACTCCATGATGTATTGAACTAGGCAGACTACCTGGTGAACAGAACATCTGAACATATACATATGTTTTGTATGGTAAATTTCTATTTCATTCATCTGAAAGCTTTAACTTTCAAATGAAGTTTATACAGGCACACCACTAGAATGAAATATTAATCTAAATTGACACAGATTTTTCAAAAAAAAATATCAGGGAATATCCCCAAATATAGGAATATAGAGGAAAATGACAAAATCATAGGATAAATTGGTCATACCATAAAGTATAAGAATTTATAGGAATCTATAGGAGTCTGGGCATCCTGTAATTACTCAGTAATCAGTGATAATATGCCGACTGTTTTTAGAACATTTACCTTTAAGGTTGCAACTTAGGTCACTTGCTAATTGCTCATTTGACTTCTATTACATAAGTGATTGTTGGGTTAGTAAAAGGCCCTTAAATCGGTAAACGATATCATAAAACTGGAAGTGTATAAGAGAACTGAAAACTGATATTCTAATAAGCATATCATATGATATATATAGACGCAAGAGCACCGCCAAAACTTGGCGATTGATTTCCGTTAGATACGATAGACAGAGGGCATCTATGGCACTACGCGGATCAACGGTGCTGCAATCTACGGTATATGACAAATGCTATGGTCCATTTAGACACAGCACAAGATAATAAATGCTTGACTAAATTTTATAATTAATCATTTTTATAATACACTCATTTGTTTGCTTAATTCCACCCTTATAAGTGTATCGTGATATGTATCGTGTGTCGAACAACCATATCAATGATACATATTTTATCAGAAAATGTATAGATGGGAGCCATAGTACGTAAAAAATTAATAAGATCATAAATAGTCACCGAAGGGCATATTTAATTTAATGTTCTGTATACTGCAAATAAATACCAGCCATACTTGTTGATAAAGAATATACTATGAAATCTTCATTGGGCAACCAAATTTTAGGTTCGGGCAAACAGTTTTGGAACTGTCTGAAGCCTTAATGTTAGGCCCTGTCAGGGTTCCTGCAGGTTTACATTTATAAGTAAGACCTTCATAAGACTATTATGCACAAATGAAAAATAAGACCACTAATATACGTCAATCATATCTATCGAAATGCACAACTAAGCTATATAAAGCAATACCATATGAAATGTTTTTAGGCTAAAGCCCCATTCCCACATAGCCGAGTTTCTCGTAGTCAACTCGTAGTATTACGTAACAGCCAAAATTCGAGGAGTTGGCGACGAATTCTGGCGGAAAAAGTGACCAGGAGTGACTCGCCGAATTACTCACCGAATTACTCACCGAGTTACTCGGCGGGTTCAGCGAGCGACTCGCCGAGTACCAGGAGTGACTCGCCAAGTTGCAGCCAATTAGTGAACGATTTCGAGGAGAGTGTCGGCGAGTTAGAGGAGTAACTCGCCGAGTACCAGGAGTAACTCGCCGAGTACCAGGAGTAACTCGTAAAGTCGACGAGTTACTCATGATACTCATCAGGGTTATTACTTAAATTATTATGCAAATAGCTGTGTTTAACAAAAATATATAAATAGGGGCTGCATCTTCTGTTCTTGATCATTCTGTCTGTAGCTGCTGAAGAGAGAGGACCATGGACATGCATCAGACAGAACATCAGAATAGAGTCTTGGTACTACTAGCTGCTCATGCGAATCTGCAACTTGCTGTTGTTGCAGCAGTATTACTTGAGGATGAGGAGAGTAAGAAGAAAGAAGAAAGAAAATTAGCAGCCATGAGGAGGAAGAGGAGGAGGAGGTGTTGGGTGAGGCCCTGGCTGCTGAGAAGACCTCAGATGGGACAGTATGAGCGTCTACTGACTGAACTGATGCAAGAGGACACTTCTAGTTATACTAACTTTTTGAGAATGGAACCAGCCATGTTTCAAGGGATCCTTGGCAAAATAGGTCATAGGATTACCAAAGAAGACACCTTCTGGAGGAAATCTTTGGAGCCAGGACTCAGACTTGCCATCACCCTCCGCTATTTGGCAACTGGAAACAGCTACAGGTCCCTCATGTATGGCTTCAGAGTGGCTTACAATACCATCAGCAACATAATTCGAGAAGTCTGTGAAGCCATCATTGCGGAGTATAATGAAGATGTCCTGGCATGCCCCACAACTCCAGAAGAGTGGAGAGAAGTTGCGAAACTGTTCTATTCAAGGTGGAACTTTCCTCACTGTATTGGAGCCATTGATGGGAAGCATGTGGCCATCAAATGTCCTCCAAAAGGTGGGTCAGTGTATTTCAATTACAAGGGCTTCCATTCCATCGTACTCATGGCTCTTGTGGATGCTGATTACAAGTTCCTC
Organism: Alitta virens; assembly: GCA_932294295.1. Classification (NCBI taxonomy): domain Eukaryota; kingdom Metazoa; phylum Annelida; class Polychaeta; order Phyllodocida; family Nereididae; genus Alitta; species Alitta virens. The sequence goes on along the minus strand of OW028573.1, from coordinate 16,090,439 downwards.
TATGTAGACTGTGGAGCAAACGGCGCTGGATCTGATGGAGGAGTTTTTAATGATACACTCCTGAGAGAAGGACTTGAAGAAGGGACCATTGGATTACCTCCACCTGAACCAATTCTTCCTGGTCACAGACCTCTTCCCTACTTCATTGTCAGAGATGATGCCTTCCCCTTGAGAACCTGGCTGATGAAGCCACTGCCTCTCAGAAACATGACCAAAGAGCAGAGGATATACAATTACCGCCTCTCCCTGGCAAGAAGAATTGTGGAAAACGCATTTGGGATCCTTGCAGCAAGGTTCAGGTGTCTCCTGACTACCATGCCACAAAGAACTAAGACAGTGGAATCCATAGTCATTGCATGTTGCTGCCTCCACAATCTGATGAGAATAACTTATCCGACTGCTCAGAACATCATGCTGGACCATGAAGATCCAATCACACATCGTATCATCCCAGGAACTTGGAGGGCAGCTGGAGAAATCGCTGAAATGCCACCAACAAATAGAGGGCATTCTATGACTGAAGCAGCCAAGAATCAACGGCAGTACTTGGTGGACTTTGTCAATTCAGACGAAGGAAGAGTGCCATGGCAAGATGACATGGTATAAAGATTCCACAAAACAACCCCGGCCTTTTTCAAGGCCACCAAATCCTCCCAAAAGAGCAGACCATGTACACTTCTTGTGTAATAAAAAAAAAAGTTCCTGTCTGACCCACACAAAATATTTTATTGGTTCAGAAGTGCCGTAGTTGTTGGTTGTTCAGAAATGCCGTATTTTTTATTTTTTTTGGTTTAATAAAGTTTTCATATTTCCTTATAGGAAACAAAGTTGCAATTAACTTAATTGTGGTGGTGTCAGGGTTACTAATATTTAGCAAAGAAGATTTTTTTTGTTCAGAAGTGCCGTAGTTGTTTCTTGTTCAGAAGTGCCGTACTTTTTTTTTTGTTCAGAAGTGCCGTATTTTTTCTCTTGTTTAGAAGTGCCGTAGTTGTTTCTTGTTCAGAAGTGCCATAGTTGTTTCTTGTTCAGAAGTGCCATAGTTGTTTCTTGTTCAGAAGTGCCATAGTTGTTTCTTGTTCAGAAGTGCCGTACTTTCATTATTTTCATTGCAGTATAATAGAAAAAACTACGGCAGTTCTGAAGCAAAAAAAATAATACGGCACTTCTGAACAAGAAAAAACTACGGCAGTTCTGAACCAAAAAAAGTATGTCTTCTTTGATCAAAATTATTAACCCTGACACAATCACACTTAAGTTAGTAGCAATTTTGTTTGCTAACGAAATATAAAAACTTAGGTAAAGTGTGATTATAAGCAATTTACTGAAAAGTAGTTAAAGTGTAAATAAAGAAATATTACAAAAAAATGGACCAATATTTGTGCTCTAATGAAAAGGAAATATGAACAAGTTACTTGATGTGAAGAAATTGATTTTGGACTAAAATATTAAACTTTCGTGGACAAAGATAGAGAAAAGTTTGGAGGGTTTTGGAACTTTTTTTTTGATTGATTGTTTATACACAGATATGTGTACAAGGCGTGCTCTTTTGGGAGGATTTGGTGGCCTTGAAAAAGGCCGGGGATGGTTAAAACCGTTGTCTTCAAACATTCAAAAACCGGCTTATGTTCAAAGCAGGAGTTGAAGTGGTGGGAATCTCGGATATCATGGATGGAGGTCCGGAAGGAGGCATTGCTGAGGTTCCCGCTGGCCAATTCTTTTCTGGACTTAGCATTGGTGGGAAGTGCACCTGATGCTGGGACCCAGAAGGAGGATAGAACTGGTGCTGCTGCTGGTGATGCTGCTGGTGATGCTGCTGGTGATGCTGCTGGTGATGCTGCTGGTGATGCTGCTGGTGCTGCATGAATTGCTGGGGTTGATGCTGCAGCTGGAACCTGGCTCTAATGGCATTCGCTTTGAGCTGCATGAATGTGGGGATCAGGTTGCTGTGCAGGTCTTCAAATGCTTCATCATCCATGGACAGGCATTCCATGACAATGAACTCCCCCCTCGCACGGATTCGCCTCTCCTTCAAATCCTTTGGAGGAACGACCATTTGCTGCATAGTCTGCTGGATGACTCCAGTAGACTGTCTGGCAATGTTCACAAGGTTTTCTATGCCAGATTGCGGTGGCGTGGACCTTTTCCTCTTCTTGTATGGACCACCCTTCGTCTGCCGGACAGGAGGGATATCCATAGAAATGTCCGGATCCGAAATTTCCTGGGGCCCGGAATCATCAGCTGGAGTAGAGCTCCCTTCTTCTTCCTCGAGATTTTTAAGTGTCTCCCGTGTCTTGACAATTTTCTTCTGAAGGGCAGTGTTCCCCCGGCGACTTGGAATGCGTGTTATGTGGTCCACAAGGAATCCAAAATTCGTTATGATCCACAACTCCTTCTCTGTGGGGTTCTTCTTCGCAGTTCCAGATGGTCCCTGCTGCACTAGTTTCCCTGCGACAGTCCGCATGGATTCCATCCAGGTCTTCAATTGGAATCCAGTGCAGGGGACACTCAGTTTCTTTGCCATCTCATTGATGAGGGCCATTTTCTTGCCTGTAACTTTGTAGGATTTCAAGGACCGGTCATAAAAAATGGGATGGTCTCTAAACCAGTCAGCGATATCCTGCTCATCAGTGGCTGGCAGGAACAACTTTTCCTGTTTTTTCCTGGCAACATAGGAAAGTGTAGCAGGCACTTCGGATGTAGCAGGCGAAGTAGCAGGCGAGGGAGCAAGCGAAGGAACAGGCGAAGAAGCAGGCGAAGGAGCAGGCGAAGGAACAGGCGAAGGAGCAGGCGAAGGAGCAGGTGCAGGCGAAGAAGTAGCAGGTGCTGCAGCAGACGCAGGAGTAGCAACCTGGGGCTCATCATTACTACTGCCAGCATCTGATGACGTTCTTGTTGGCACTGGCAGACGCGTCTTGGCAGGAGATCTTTTGGCAGCAGCAGTCCTCTTGGCAGGAGATCTTGCAGCAGCAGCAGTCCTCTTGGCAGGAGATCTTGCAGCAGCAGCAGTCTTCTTGCCAGGAGATCTTTTGGCAGCAGCAGTCTTCTTGACAGGAGATCTTGCAGCAGACTTCTTCATTTTCTTCACAGGAAGAGCACTCTTCTGCGATGTCTTTCTCGGCTTTTCAGAGTCATCAGAAGATCCAGCAGATAGTTCTGTGTCCACTGCAGGCCTTTTGGTGAACCTGGTCTTTTTCATCGGCATGATAAAAAATTTCTGGAGCAGTCTTTTGGTCTTCTATGTGTGTTAGCAAAATGCTGAATGATCCCCTGATCACTGGTCAATCTTTATATACTACCTAGAGAGCGTACCCCGCTGTGATGACATAACAAACCCAGATACCATTGCGTCATTTGCAGTTAGTCCAAGCGCGTTGGATCTACATCATTCACTGGTTAAACTCACGGGGTGACACTTTAAACCCCCTCGACTGAATTCTGGCACTCCTACAACTCGGCGAATTACTCCTACAATTCGGCGAATTACTCCTACAATTCGGCGCATTACTCCTCTAACTCGCTGAGTTATTCCTCGCACTCCTGAACATCCAGTCGAGTGTTATACGAGTGAAATTAGCGCCGAGTAACTCGGCGAGTTAGAGGAGTTACTCGGCGAGTTAGAGGAGTTACTCGCCGAGTGACTCCTGGTACTCGGCTAGTCATGACCAAGATTTTGAAACTCCGGGAAAATCCACCGAGTGTGCCGTGCAGCGCGGCATACTCGGCATACTCGGCATACTCTGCATACTCGGCTCCAAATCTCACGAGTTCGCTACGAGTCACAGGAGTTTCTCACCGAACATCTCTCGAGTGCGAGGAGTAATCGCAGAGTTTAGTACGAATTGGGCCCGAGAGGCGTGTTACGTAATACTACGAGTTGACTACGAGAAACTCGGCTATGTGGGAACGGGGCTTAAGCAGCTGCTAAGTGCATTAATGCTGGAGTTCTCCCGAAACACAATTTTTCCCAGATTTTCCATTAGTATAACAAAAGCATGAAATGAATGTCTAAATGAACTTTGAAATGTGAACATACGGTAATTAAGATATGTCATTTGGGAGTAAATAGTGCCTTTGTGATGGAAGTAGGAACAATTTCCTCTTAATTTAGAATATTCTAGAATTTTCAGCCATGAGACCACCTAAAAGGCACCATTAAATTATTTTAGACATATTATTGCTAGGTTTATGCATGTAGACGCAATAGTGTCAGTTATCCAAGATTTAACATTTTTTCAATTTTATTAAAAACATAGCCGAGATATGTCAATGTCAAAAGGCACCACTAGGCCATATAGAGTATTACTGTTCTAAATTTCGTCATGGTAAGTGTATAAGGGTGACAGTTATGCATGTTACCCTCCCACCCAACAGATGGAGATTAGTGATAACAATAACCCTCTTCGAACTTTGGATAATAGCATTGGGTAATAAAATTAACTATATAAAAAGAACATATCTCATAGAATTTGTCACACTGGTAGTTGCCAATCCGATAAGTTGCATAGTTGGTCCGCGGGTCTAATACACCTGACAGGTGGGATGTAGCTGATTCCAAGCTCCCATTGTCTAGAAGCAAACATATGCAACTTAAAAACAATCTCATGAAATGACTTAATAAACAATCAAATAACATTTAGCTGTCCATATGCACAGTAACATGCAGTGCTATTTAGGGTTTACAGCTGTAAAGACCAAACAACTTTAAATGCCATGGGGCGACCAGCTTAAACTTCAAAAGCTAGATGATATGACTACACTTGAGCAAGAATCCAGACAAACTTATTTCGAATGACTACTACCAGTTTTATTCAAATTGGTCATTAGGAACAACCCATGTGGTATTTATTGTGATCCACCATCCCTAATTATAATAAATTGTGATCCACTATCCCTAATTTACATATTGGACGGACTACTTTAGGTTGATCAGTTTCACTTTCATTTTCACTTTCACACTAACATCACAGCTGCGCCTATTATATAGACTCCTATTCACAAATTAGGTTTGGAATTTGCTTTTAAAGTAATTTTGAAAACTAAAAGTTGTTCGTAGTGGTCATTGGTCATGTCTGGACGAGACTTCAGTTCAAAGCACTTTCACTTTCATTTTGCCCATTAAATCTGGAAAATGGACACAACTTCGTCAATTCTTGACCAATTTTGACCAAATAAAAATTGGCTTGAAGCTCAGTTTCTCCTCACTTCAAATCGGCTAACAGTTCCTTGATATTTGTCATAGATTTTTGGTATCGGCGACTCGTTTTTGCCGACGATACAATCTGTTGATCTCAAACAGGCTGACATCCACAGCATTGAACATGCCATGGCCACAACTTCGCCAATTCTTGTCCGATTTTGACCAAATCAAGACTGACATGAAGCTGCACCTCTCCTCATTTCAAATCTTTTAACATTACATATGTTTAACTCGTTTTTTAGCCGTACCGGCGATTTGTTTTTACCGACGAAACTGTCTGTTAAACTCAAACAGAGGCATTCAGTGCTGTTGCCATGGACACCAAAATGCACAGTGGCGTCACTGAGGAATCTAGTTGCACTGAACAATGATTCTGACTAAAATACTTATATTTTTCTCATTAAATGATGAAACACGTATTTCTACATGGACAAAACACAGGTTTCTATAACAAACACAATCTATTAAATGCCTATTTTTCTGCTAATAGCCTTCAAACTTTTGAATGGGATGACGTTGTGACGTCTGTCTGTGTGCTTGGTTCTCTTCTGTGATTGGCTGCTAAGGAAGTTTATGAATATTAATTAGATTTGTGATCCTCACTGTTTGTGTAGGAATATCAGTATGAAAAGTACAAGAATTTGGTCAAAACATTTCTTAATTTCTTAGTTTTCACAGCTAAAAATGCTCAAAATATCTGTAAAAGTGTGGGATATAAATAAAACCCAACCACAGTGGTGGATCAGCTCAATGAAACCCATTTGTGAGATGTCTGGCTGAGGAACTCACGAGTGGCTTGGGTTTTATTATAATTTCCAACTATCAAAAGTGCAAAATACAGAAATATGACAAAAAATCAAAAGGTCCCACAATGGAATAACGACATTCATAGGTTACCCCATCTAAGTACTTTTTATTGACAAAATATTCTTATTTAGTCAGAATCGGCCTTTTTTTATATATATATATTGAAACACATTATAAAACAAATTTGATAAATGTTGAGATGAATTTTAAAACCTCCTTAAATCAAGGAAAATTTGATTAGATGGAAAAATTAAGTTTACCAAGCCTAATAAATGCATTGGAAGGGTAATTGGTAAAACCTATTTCAATCTCAGATGATCCATGCAGTACATGCTGCATGGTTTTCTCAGAAATAGCTCATTTAATGTAGTTATAAATAATGGATAAAAAAAGACTAATATGACAAGGTCAAAATAAACGGTTCCACTAGAGCCTGCTTTAACATTCTGCCATTTTAAAACTATAACAGCAATTAGCTGCCCTTGATCTATGCTTCTCTAGTTTGCAGTTTGCCCAAACGATCATTAGTACATTAGCTATTACTTCTGAAATATTTAACAAACATACCGGTTTTGCTTTTCTGCAACTTGCTTTACTGGTTCTTCTTCACCTTTTGACTGCTGGCTCTTCTAACCCTTCATCTGTTAAAGTGATGTAAATAGATATAAATAGATATAGACCTGACAGTTTCACAGGACAGACAAGTTGAATGTGACTCTTCAAGTAACCTTGTTATATGCAAAATGTGCAAGCGGGCCGTTGAAACTTTTTAGTTGGGAAATACTTAGCTCTATTAACGCTCAATTAACTGTGTCCCTTACATTGTCATTTGTAAAATCACATGAAAAACACTAAATTGAACTATAGAACCGACTATCTTTATTACAACTTGTAAGGGTAATTTATGGCTTGCATCAATAAAAATTATATATAAATACTCATAACAAATTGAATATGCTCGAAGTTCCATTGGAAAAGAAATCTAAAACAAGAATTTTTCTTAATCTGCCCGAACCTTGAAAGTTAAATTTATGTAGAGAGCAAGTACGAACTACCTGGCATACCTGGGAGAATGATGTCTTGCAGACGAGCCATCTGTGAGGTCCAAGGTTTTATTGAATGGATCCACAACATGTTGGTTCCCTCTCCATGAGTGGTTTGCACATGGTCACCTCGTTGGCATTCTGAGAAGAACCTTCAAGCAAACTTGTTCAGGGATTGTTTGTACTGCCTCCGTTCTCCTACTGAGCTTCCATTACCTAAAATAAGGTTTTTGTATTACTTGACTGAAATATTCTGGAAATTATAGATTTAAAAAAAGATACTCTAATTAATTACTGTCACATGCCTCTCATACATGATATAAATACTAATATAATTTTATCATGCCTCCTACTCTACCACTTCTAAAATTTTGGTTTCTGAAATGTTTTTGATTTATGTGTAATATTTTGTTTACAGTTTAGAAAAGATCAGTAACCCAAAATAAACCTTTCTAATGGTCAGACACAAGATCAGTGTAGTGTAAGACTTTGTAAGACTTTTTAAAATCTTGTCTGGCTAAATCCTATAAAAAAGTCCTATAAAATATTTATTTGCACCATGTTTATAATGCAATATTTAATACAATCAACATCAAAGAAAATACTGACGCTTGCTGTAATTGATGCAAAACATATTTTTCAAGAATCAGCAGAAAACTGCATCTTTCTATCATTTTTATAAGTAAAGTTCTGCTAGTCCTAACTTCGTAACTGAACGGTAAATCACGTAAAATAGCAGTTGTAGAGGTTTAGTCTAATATGGATTTATGTAAAAAAAATAAAAATAAATAGCTGATGAGGCGTTAAACAATAACACAATAATATATAATGTAAAAAAAAATAAAAAAATAAATTCCCCCTCCTTATATACATGGTCTCTGCCTGTCCCAATTAGCCCAACTGGTGCAGAAATACAGGACGTAAAGCCCTAATCACACACACACACACACACCCTCCTTATATATGTTAAGAAGACTACGATAAAAAGGTTGTAAAATTTTAAAACATACATATATGTATATATACACTTTAATACTCAAGAATTTTACTGATAACATTGTTTAAATATATGATCTCAAATTATACCAGCACTAATCTAGTCTTATGTTTGCAGTGAATCCTAAGCTCTATCCCAGCTAATCACTTTCTGTGTTCTATGTAAAGTTAAAACTAAATTTGGAAATTTTAGTACGCATAAATATTAGGCCACTCACCACCTGCCCACTTTTCCACAATAAGAAGGACAATTAGTGGAATTACAATTAGTTGAATAGCAGTAAAGGGGTGGAGTACATCTAAAGTATCTTTCATTTCATCTTCTGTAGATACTATACATATACAAATAAAGCACACCATTTTCTGACAGCAGCATAATTTCAACACACCCTAAAATCACACCACTGTTACAGTTATCATTTGCAATTAAAAAATAGGGATTAGCTCAGAAGGTGTCCCACATGCCTAACCAGCTGTGTGCCCTAGTTTACACTTTAAACCATAACAGAAACTACCACAAGGTCGCCATTGCAATTATTGTGTGACCTACTTGTACTGTACGCAAATTTTCGGTACGAAAACACAAATTTGCCATAGGCTGGCACATGTCATAAACACTCCTTCAACATATGGACCAAATAGGTAATTTCTAGACTAAAATAATAAGATATACTCACGTCTTTCTTGCTCAGTCAACGGCCGAATTTGCCTGCCACCTAATTTCTTCTGCATTAACATCTCTATCACATCCAGGGTACCCTGGGAAACACAAGGTCCATTCTTCATCTTAAACAGCTGTTATCCTTGCTGTAGACCATCTCCCAAGTTCATCTACAGCTTGAGCCCTCGAAGGTTTTGGGCCTCCACGCGGCGAGGGTGGAAACACTTGGGGTGAAGTCCTCTATCCCCAGTGGCTAAAACAGGACAGTGCGCATTGCACAAGCTGCTCCAGCTATCCAACGCAGACAATTATTGATTTTTTACATGCTTCTGGTTTCTACTACCAACTATAGGTAATCAATCTTACCCTAGAGAGCCTCTACATAGCCCACTCAGGTGCTGATGAGGCGTTAAACAATAACACTAACTAACTAACTCATCTACAGCTTGAACACGACTTCTAATTATATATTCCTCTGCCATCATTGACGATATCTAGTTGCAACGCATACTTCCACTGATTTCAAAATATGGCGCCAGGTCAAGCACCTTGGCCATTTAGTTCATTCTACTTTCAACCACAACCATGCGAAAGTTTGTGTGCAGATATTAAAACTTTAATAACTACATAAACTAAAAGAAATAATTCTTTCTAGCTGCTAAAATATGAACAAATATTTCCGGAATTGATTTGCAGTACAGAAATTCATACGTGCAGTCAGAGATTGGAGGTAAACCGGTCTCAGTTGAAAAGTGTCTATGTATAGACCACATGCTTCTTTCGGGTCTCAGCTTCTACCAAACTGATTTTAACGATTAAAAGACTGGCAATATTTATTTTTTCAAATGTGTTAAAATATATTGTGTTAATCATGTTGATGACTGTTGAAAAAGAAAGGTTTTTGAGCCACAGCAAAACATTGCTCCAGTCGCTCAGTTTTATTGCTGAGCATCATATTACCGCATTAGTTAATTGCCCCGAATTTGGCCGAGACAGTGGTGCTTCTTAACCATGCTTAATTACAATATCATGTTACTTGCACAAAATTGATGGTATGAACACGAGTTTGCCTGCGGGGAAACTCGGGTTGGGGGTAAATGGAGGGGTTTGGTCATGTATTAGGAATGGCAAACAAGGTGGTCTGTTACCTATGGCAACAAGCTTCACCTTATCCAACCTAACCTAGGGGAATGGCCTGGTACCTGCAGGACATCCCTCTCTGGTTCGCTGAATAAACACTCAGGTTGGGTCTGGCGAATTCTGTGATCTGATTGGCCAATATCTAGCAAAAACAGATTGTGACGTCACTTTCCGATTGACTGACCCAACCTTTCTCCTTTACCTGAGACGGGAATGAGTCAGGGACATCCCGAAGAGCATATTTCGGTGCAATGTGCTGACCTTGCAAACATGACAATTTTTGAATAATATTAGCACTCACTCATTGGGACAATATTTGACAAAAAAATTTCCAAAACAGATTGTGAAAATATTGAGACAACATTCTATAATATAATTTACCTGGTTAAACTATTTTGATAATGGTTCTTGATGATATGATTTATAATATTGCCGCAAGCATTTCTAGGGTCCACATTTTCATATTGTTACATTATGCTCAAATAATATTCCCACAAAATTATTTGAATCATAATGTGGATGTTGTAAAAAATATATGTGCCATATTTTTTAAATATGTTATTAAACACCTTGCAAGAAGGATTTTATTCACCTTATGAACTGTCCTAATTAGCCCAACTGGTGCAGAAATACAGGACGTAAAGCCCTAATCACACACACACACACACACACACCTTATGAAAATGTGTTCTGCTATTATTTCCATAATATTTTGTTATATAATATGATTAATGATGTTGCTGCAACTGTTTCTAGGTCCACGCTATCATAATGTATAAAAATGTTTGACACCTACATCCTCCCTATACTTGAATATAATAACATGTTATGGGCCACAAATAAAGAAATCCAAATATTAGAAAAAATCCAATTAAGCTATCATAAACGTATACTAAGAGTAAGAAAACAGACCCCAACAATAGGAGTATTTGCTGAAACTGGTAGATACCCTCTTCTCATTAGACAGAAAATAAGTACATTAAACTACTGGGCAAGGCTAGCAAAATTGCCAGATTATTACATTCTAAATAAATGCCTAAAGATACAAGAAATATTACACACACATGGCCAAGATAATTATTATAGCAAAGTAAAACACATAGTTGACTACTCTGAAATCACAGACTGGTCAACGAAAGATCCAGAAAAATTGGTAAATGAGATGAGGGTAAAATTGTACAAAAAAACATCAAAACAGAATCATAAATGCAATACATGACTCCGAAGTAAACCCCAAACTAAGGACTTATAAAATCTTTAAAACCAACTATAGTTTTGAAACCTACTTACACCTCAGCCTCCCAAAAAAGACTTACAGTAACATAGCTAGGTTTAGAATTAGTTCGCATAACCTCAAGATAGAAAAAGGTAGACATGAAACCCCTAAGGTACGACTTGAAGAAAGAATCTGTGAGAATTGTAATAACAATGAAGTAGAATTTCACTGCCTCTTAAAATGTATTGCCAATAATGTGCCAAGAATAGAGCTAAATAAAGAACTTAGTAAATATATTTCTGACTTCAATAATCTAACCCCAACTGAACAGTTTCAAGCAATAATGTCCAGCAAAGAAGCAGGTGTAATTAATGCTCTTGGCATATTTCTAAACCATGTCCTCTAATTTTTATTTTTTTTCTCTTTCCCTTGGCTCTCGCATACTATTATTTTAAGTCCATACATGGATAGCCAGGTTGGTTAAAACCACTGGGATAAGCAGTATATATTTGTCCGTGTTTTTTTTTTTTTTTTCTTTTATTATTTGTCTATATTGTAATGTATTTTATTATTAGTATTTTTACTAGTCACAACCGGGACCAACTTGCTGTAAAATACATAGTTACAACATTTAATATAGACTTTTAGCTTAACACTTTTAGTATTATTATCTTATTACAGTAAAAGTACTGTATTATTGTATGTTATTTGTATGTTTGACAAATGTATCAATTATGATAATATCCTTGTGAATAAAATTATATATAATGTAACATTATGCTCAAATAATATTGTCAAAACATTAGGTAAATGATAATATGTACGTTGTTATGATGTATGTGCAATATTAAAATAAATATCATTAAAAACATTACTGCAATGTTTTTATTCACATTATGAAAATATTAATTTAAATTTGCGAGTGCCATCTAGGGATTATATGCATCTGATAGCCATTTTGATATGGAGAGAGTTTTCAAGTCTCAGCAACAAAATCCAGGAACATCTGCGAAATAGGTTGGTATTTTTGTTAATTTTTGTAGCGTTGTCAGTGATAAGTCATTGTAGAAAACAAATGAAGATTAATTCCCTTCGAAATGTGATTTGTTTGTTGCCCGGTCAGCCCCTAAAGAATTTGCAATATCATAAATGGATGGCAATACAGTCACTGATGTCATGCAAATGTAAATAATATATAGCTTATGCTGAGTTTCAATTTAAACTTTTTTTTAATTATAATTTTCAGAGGTGTATACTGATGTAGTAGTGGACCTAATCATGAGCCTGACTGACAACAAGACATGATTATTCTTATGATGATGTGGAGAGATACATCACTATACATCACTGTGAATGCTCACCAACTTTATATTGCCATTTATATACTCAGTATTAAAAGAACTAATTGCAGTTTTGTTGAAGTTGATAGCTGCAAGATACTGATCGAATGTTCATGTGAAAATAAAGATTTTCTCTCCTTATTCCAGACATGTTGCTGTTATATTTTATATATTGTCAAAATCTTTGTTCTTAATATTTGGAAAATATTGCTTAAAAGGGTTCAGGGTCCACACTTCAATCATGTAACAATATGTGCTGCAAGTAGTCACAGTATTTGTTCAATAAATAATATCAATGTCATAAGTAATCTTCTGGCTGTGTTTCAGGGAAACATATGCAATAATGTTTTTACTGTGGACACTTTAATGTGGTGACAATATGATCTGCAATACTCTCAGAATGACATGTCAATGCTGTGAACATATTCTCACAATATTGTTTTGAAAGGATTACTTATAAAAATAATCTGATTGTTCTAACAATATATTCATAATGTTTTTGGGAATATTATCAGAAATGTTGCTGAAAACTTTTCCAGGGTCCACACTTTCATACTGCGACCATGTGATCTACAATATTGTGACAATATTAAACAAAAGTTGTGACAAGATTGTCACAATATGCTTGTGTTTGCTGGGTGATAATTACTTTGGTGTTTAACACGTCATTAATATCAATCTACTACTACAGAATAATACCGATAATAAATAACAGCGCTAAAGTGAACAGCTCAGTAGCTCGGGCAAGTTTTCTTGCTGTCTACAAGGTTAGGGTCCGAATCCCGACCATGGCATCACGGAGTTGGGCAGATCCTCTTCAACTATTGCCTCACGCCGTGGACCCTTAATTGGCAGGCAGGGGCCTAGCTCAGAGGTGGCGCTCTGGGCTTCCAACCGCTAGGTCCCGGGTTCGATTCCCGGTCCAGCCTAAGTTGGATGGCTGTTTCATCCTTCGTCTCATTGCCATGGTCTCTGCCTGTCCTAATTAGCCCAATTGGTGCAGAAATACAGGACGTAAAGCCCTAATCACCCACCCCACCACCCTTAATTGGCATTAGGTATCTTCCTGAAGCAAGTCGCTCAACCGTTACTGCAGGCCACGTTGCTGCACCAAATATTGAAACATTTCGTAAACACTGACGCTGATTTGGCGCTCATCACATCCAATTACATCATTTCTAGCTAGGCCGCATATTGGAGATGGCAGGCTTGCTTTAGGAAGATGGTACCCACAGTGATGACACTGGTTTGTGCTCTTAACTTCAAGACTTAAGCCCTTGTGGCTATAACTTCTGTTTGGGTGATCGGATTTTCCGAAGTGCGAATTTTGTTTTTATATATGGGGTGTTAGCATCATGTGATAACACTTTTAGGGTTGCCATGGATGGGGTAATTACCATTACATTGTACCCTATGATACTATAACTTCTGTTTGGGGGATGGGATTTGCTTTGGATTTGGTTTGTAAACTCTACAAGGTATTAGCATCATGTTCTTAAACTTTTAGGGTTGCCATGGGGTAATTACCCTATGATTGGGTAAAATGTTATGACTTTACTTTGTATGTTTACTTGTGGTAATGACCCCACAAACCCTAGAAGAACGACCCTGTGTTTTACATGTACAATTGTACATGTAAAACACAGAGACCATATATAATCAGTTTCACCACCTTAATGATAAATGTATTTGTATTCTGGGGCCATATATACATTTAATATATCACCATCAAATTACTGTAAATAATAAGTTTTGTTCAATTTTACCATATTGTATATGAAGTTTATCTGCAGTTATAAACATTTTCATCAGAACATATGTAAATACCACATACCTGAACTGAAATAGCCTTTTGGAAGCTGCTCTTGTCATCCTTGTAATTGTGAAAACTCCCAAGTTTGCTTATCAATCACTCTTGATAAATAGTTTGAATGTGTTAAAGAACTTCGGAAGGTAAGTAATTTAATGAGCCTATTGCATGCTCATACCGAAGACCTATATGAAAGGTAAGCCCTTAGCAACGCACCTAACAATGATTATGTAACCTTATTAACAGCTTATGGTGTCAGGCTTAGTGCAATATCCTCATTTAAACAAGTCAAAATTTACATAAATCCAAGACATGGTGTAAGAGAGCTTAATTGTTATTTAATGTAACAGTTGTGAACACTTGGATCGTTATTGAAGGTTATACGTGTATATTTGTGAAAGTCCAAAGTGTCTGAATAATTCTTTGGTTGTAACTGTATCTTGCTATCTATATCCAGCCAGACTGATATGACCCTTCCGGATTAAAACGTCATTAAACAACTTCCAAACCCAACAAGTAGCACCCACCAACTTCATCAAGAACATTTATGGATACTTATCCTGGAGTCATTGTTCCCAAGTGAGGTGATTGTCTCTCAATCTCTCGATCCTGTTTATTTTTCCACCTTGCCTTCTCAACAGGAAAGACAGAGGGTATTCCATGCAGCTCACCACATGTCTGGACCTGTTTAAAAATTGGAGAAATGCAATCTCGCAGTATAAGGGGGGTTCTTCGCCGAGAATTCCATCTTGTATTAATGTTGAACTCAAGCGGCTGTTCCAACTATTCGGTACACTAGTTTCAGAACAATAATGGAATCCTAGGGCGTATTTGAAGTTATGTAGTATGTCTTATGCTAGGAACTCTTCCCACCCTGGAAACTTCTAGTGTCAAACCAAACAAATTTCAGACACTTTGGGACAGTATATAACTTTTAGTAACTTGTAAACTACATTATCGAATATATTGAAATCGCAGCCAGGCAGTTACTGACGTGTATATTGGGGTGATTCTACAGAATCCAATGCCACCTAAACTAGAATCACTTCTACTAACGTATGATGTCATATTATGGTCAGTGTCCTAATATGGTCAATTCCAATTAAAGCTCCCTCATTTCAGCTGCTGCATCACCAGCATTTAAAACTTCATTTTTTTTTTTTATATTTTCAATTTTCAAGGTCATTCAAGGACAAACAGTTTGAATTTATATGCAAAATATGCATAAAACGAGGTGACCAATATAGGTCACAAAAAGGAGCAAATTGACACCATTAAGTCACCCTCATGTCAAAAGTGCCCATTTATGGTCAGGAAGGACTTATTATTGTCATAGCAGCGGAGATATATTTGAGCAGTTTTAAAACAAATGATATCTGTATATAATTTAACATTATGCTGCACAGCTATAGTAGTATGAGTGACCTTGACCCATTTCTCAAGGTCACGTGTAACTCAAATTGCAATAAGTCAATAAATAAAAGAGCTACAGACTTGTGCTTCACATATGTTTGTAGGTACAAAAGGGTCTTCAATTCCCACCAATCAAATTGACACCCCAAAGGGAGTAAGGGGTGAACTAGCTCAGGGTCAAAAATCGGAAGTTGCCAAACTTAGTTGAGCATAGATTTAAATTGTGTTATGACCACTAGCCGAACTTTTGGTGGAAATTAGAGGAAGGGTTCCTGAGATGTGGGGCGTTAAAAAATGTTTATTTACCTAAAAGTAAATAACACTTTATAATTGCGGATTGGTTCATCGAAATTGAACCATAGTTACATATAGTCTTTGAGCTGTTTCCGTCCGGGACCCTTGAACCTTCAGGGTCCCTGGAAATTGAAGTGACCTACTTTTATGGTATCGCTATGTATGTGCAACTTATTTTTTTAGGTAAATCTCGTTATAGTTTTATTAATAATTGTTTACCCTCAGCATAAGGAATTTAATGAGGCATGTTGTTGTCACTTGAAAAATCGATGTCATTATATATTTATTCATACACTATCAGAGGAACAGGTGCAAAATGTGAATTGAAAATTAGTTAATTATTACATAAATACAATATAAAGATTCAGTCTCTCCAGCAGTAAAAAATGTTATCGAGTCATTTCTTTGGGTGGTTATCCATTGGCAAAAATTGCATTGCTGTTAATGTTTACAATGTAACAATGTTGTAACGTTGCAATGCAATCCATGACTTTGTGGCAACCATCTAACAATGTTTATTGCGAGTTATCCGTCCCTAATTTTACCCGTAGTAAAGCCGGTGGTTTACTAAGGTGACTCGCCGACTGCTACCAGCGTCAGCATCAGCGTGGGCAGGGAGGGGGGTTGTATATACTTTAAAAGGCTGCTGCTCCCCTAATATTAGTCCGATTTTCGTCAAATAAGACTGAATTGTAGTATAGTTCATACTGATTCCATACGTGTTTTTGGAAAAAAAAATAGACCAAATATTAAGCGAGATATTTGTCTGAGAAGGTAGCTAGGTTGGCGGAGGCAAACAGTGGTGCTCCCGCAAACGTCCGCGCCCGGACTTTATCAATATAGTCTATGGATGATAAGAATGTTGCAAATGAACTACTTAGAAAAAAACCGCATTGTTCTATCATGTATAGAATCCAAATAATTGCAAGTTAAAGTTTTGCACTGTCAAATATCTTCAGGTGAGTTAAAGAGTCAGGTGAGAAGGCCAAAGCAAAAATAGAGGAGTTTCTTAAATTAAGGCCAAGGCCAAAGGTATAGGCCAAGGCAGGGAGGGGGGTTGTATATACTTTAAAAGGCTGCTGCTCCCCTAATATTAGTCTGATTTTCGTCAAATAAAGACTGAATTATATAATAGATAAGGTGAGGAAAATTAATAAGGTATAGTCTAGCATAATTGTACGTGAACCACCATATGACGAGAACCACCCTTGAGCAGCAGCAGAGATACATGAATACTATCAACTTTATTTTCTGAATTAATGTTGCTATTCTGCCACGCTGGATGTGTGAAGCTCAGTGAGACCGGATACTTACATGGCCCTTAGCCAATACTGTGAGAGCAAAACATGACTTCTACCGTAAAAGCTGGCAGGACATTTTCTGTAAAATGCACTTTGGCTGCAGGGTTAGAGATTTCTTGGCAGTGGCAAATTGTTATCCTGGGTGTTTGGCCATGTATTTTCTGCCTCTAACGTATTTCTGCACAATTCAGTTGATTCAAGACTGATGTCTCTGTAAGTTCCCAATGAGGTTTTGGGACTGCACTGAGTCATGCTAGTGCCACTGGGTTTGATTTCTTGATTTAGGTGAGACAGCAGCCTTTTAAAGTATATACAACCCCCCTCCCTGCCTTCGCTAATGCTGAAGCTGGTAGCAGTCGGCGAGTTACTCCTACAACTTGCCGTCGAGTTACTCCTACTACCCGTCGGCTTACTCCTAGTAAACTGCCGGCTTTACTATGGGTAAAATTAGGGACGGATAACTCGCCGACTTCCACGGGTAATCCACCGACTTCCTCGGGTAATCCGCCGACTTCCACGGGTAATCCGCTGGCTTCCACGGGTAATCCGCCGACGTTTTGGACACCGGGAGTTTGCCCGGCTACCAGGCCCAAAACTCCCGGCTTGGCCACGGGTCCCAGGAGTGAATCAACGGGTATCGCCGGGTATCCATAGGTAGCCGTCGGGTTGGAGCTGGGAAGCGCGTTACGTCACCGTTATGTAATACTTCGGGTTCACTACGGGAAAACCGGCTATGTGAGACCAGGGCTTTAAACATGTTGCATTTTTGCTAGGCACTGTGTGCACCCTAAGGTACATACTGTATTCCTAAAATGCACTGTAAAAAATCCGGTAGTTTTTCTGGCATCTTGCAGGCAAATTTTTGCACAGTATTTTGCTACAAAAACTAGAGCACATAAGATGTGCAACAAAGGCAGCTGGAGGACTGTTGTATACATGTTGACTGTCGGATTATTAGTAATTAGAGGTGTATTTGTCTCTTGCCGAACATGCACGAAGCCATACAACAAACTTCGGTCATTTCCGTTGGAGTTTGCCATCTTGTTCATCGGAGAGGCGTGGGCGGGGGCCTAGCTCAGAGGTAGCGCTCTGGGCTTTCAACCGCTGGGTCCCGGGTTCAATTCAGGGCGGGGGCCTAGCTCAGAGGTAGCGCTCTTGGCTTCCAACCACTGGGTCCTGGGTCCGATTCCCAGTCAAGCCTAAGTTGGATGGCTGTTTCATCCTTCGTCTCATTGCCATGGTCTCTGCCTGTCCTAATTAGCCCAACTGGTGCAGAAATACAGGACATAAAGCCCTAATCACCCACCCACCCGGGTTCAATTCCCGGTCGAGCCTTAGTTGGATGGCTGTTTCATCCTTCGTCTCATTGCCATGGTCTCTGCCTGTCCTAATTAGCCCAACTGGTGCAGAAATACAGGACGTAAAGCCCTAATCACACACACACACACACACATCGGAGAGGCACAGCGTGAAAAATGCATCTATTTAATGGCGATTTGCACCAACTTCTACTGGACGAAATGTTACCAAAAAGTATACAGCTCTGAAGCAAGTATACTGCCTGCTGAAAAAACGCTAAGACTGTAGAGTCATTTTTCTGGCGTGAATCGCGGCACACATCCACAGTATTTTTGTGCCCATTGACTTAACATACGTTTTCAAATTTATACTTTATAGTATTACGCCGTAGGATAGATTCACGGCATTTTGTTGTAAAAAATTCACGGTATGTACAAATTTTGTTTAAATTGCAAGACAATTACGGAAACTCTTTACAGTGTGTGTTACACAACTGAATGTCTCGACTTCCAGAATACACTATACAACAAGCAGACATTACGCATTGGTTTCCTGTGGAGTGTGGAATATCTCATATTAACCTGTATACCACATAAAAAGCCATGTGGTATAGCCTATGTAATATACATGTCTATACCACATGGTTTACTTTACAAGGAATGAAAATTTATACCACATACTTCTATGGCATGATAGAAAAAAAAAGACATAACATTAAAATTTGCTGTGTTTTTAAAGCGGACCAGAATTAGTGATTCTAGAGGCAAAAACATGATATGACGGGAAGTCAATGGTCTGTTCAGTCCACAGATACAAGCTATCTGTGTTGCTATGTACAATGTCATAGGAGCGTCATCGCTTTAGTAACACAATTGAATAAAAAGAAACAATAAACAATTTTCTTTCAAAATCTACTATATATATAAAAATAACAATTTCTGACAAGACATATTCCTTTTTTGTAAATTCTTTTTTAAATTTCTTTATTATGTGATGACGTTGCATTGCAATTTAGTAACATCATGCTATATTCTGATTGGTTGAGGGCATAAATTAATTTTCATAAATTTGTTTTTATACTAGACATGAGAATGCATTAAAAATATGCAACTTCAAAGTGAAAATTGTGGCATATAAATAAGACCTGAGTGGATATGTGGTATATTTTGATATTCCTTTACTCGTGAACAGATTGGCTTCAGAATTCAATCAAAATATTCCACATAACCATAGGGTCTTATTATAATAAAATACATTTTTTCCTACTAACATACAAATGCATGCATGATCCGGCTGCTCGATCTGCAACATCTATTTACAATGAGTACGTTATTGGTTCAAATTGACATGCACTCCACACTAGTATGTTGTAAGACTACTGCATGCATCACAAAAGTCTTGGTCTAGCATAGTGTATGCTTCTTCTCATATCTGGGGATTTTCTTTCGCTATTCCTTCATTGTCAGCTGGTTTTTTGCGCACCACTCTGCGACGTATGACTTTGCGAATGACGCGTCGTACGACTCTCTTCTTTGGCTTAGGGCCCTCGTCCGCTGGTTTTACTACAACAGTCTGATTTTTCAAGGACCCTTGTTTGATGAGCAAGTTTAAGAAATCTTGATACATCTCCGAAGAACACCTTAAAATAAAATGAAGGTAAGTTACAAATCATTTACCCCAAACAGTATTGCTTCTGATATTGTATTGTTGATTTCAATCTTAAAAAAATGTCGATGCTGTTCGTTATCAAGCTTTATTGATGGGAGGGGGGGGGGGGCGTCTGTGTCGCCAGACTTACACCCCTTTTTTTTATGTTGTTGTTTTTATGTACTTTAATATGTAGTTAAATAAAAAATATCCAACAAAAAAAGTAAACTTTATGGAGCAGAAATTCACTTATTAATCCCTAGTAGGTATAGGGGTGGGGGCCTAGCTCAGTGGTAGTGTGCTTGCTTCCAACCACTAGGTCTCAGGTTCAATTCCAGGTCGAGCCTAAGTTGATATTGGATGGCTGTTTCATCCTTCATTTCATGGCCATTGTCCCTGCCTCGCCTAATTTATTACTTACACATAGAATGGAGGCCTGGTCTCCCTATTGTGTGGAATATGAACAGCGAAATGGTGTGGTATCACAGTGAACTTTAGTCTGAAAGTTAAGAAAAAAAGTAATTTAGTTAGCATGTAAAAAAGGTCTTAAATTTGCATAAAAGGGTAATCTGAAAACATGAATATTTGCAAATACGTCACACAGTGCTCTTAATTAAACTTCAGGTTGAAAATATAGAACAAAAATTCCTTAGGATAAAAGTAGACGTCTATATGGTCTTCTCTTCATTTTAGAAATTCTGTTTGGTAAATTCTGAAAAATTTGACTTTGAAATTTTGATTTATCACACCCCAGTGGACTTCATGATAACTGGGTTAATAAAACTGAAGGTTTGCTCCTTATAATGAAGTTAGGCCATGTGCTGAATCTTGAATAAAATAGTGATGAATGATTATATCAAAGCAATATTGTTTATGCAAACGCCGGATATCATGTCCCATCATCTATGCAATGCGTTTCATTGATATTGAATATTTGTCAGAAAATGAGCCCTACTTACCCTATAGAAAATAAGCCCTTCTTACCCTATAGAAAATAAGCCCCTCTCTTACCCTATAGAAAATGATCCCCTCTTACCCTATGGAAAATAAGCTCTATAGAAAATGAGCCCTTCTTACCCTATAGAAAATAAGCCCCTCTAACCCAATAGAAAATGAGCCCTTCTTACCCTAAAGCATGTACATGTAGAATGTGGACAATCTTGTCTCTGAACCCCGCTAAGAAGGATACATTATATCGGGGTAGAACGTCTCGTCTGCCTATGATGTAGGGTTCGTAGCCTTCTATGTGCTCCACCTTGTAAGGTTGGGTGGCATTTCGCCAATGCAAGTAATTAGTTGGTCGATGGCTAGGTGGCCAGTGTATCCTGTAAAAGAAAATTCAGTGAAATAGAAAATCATTTTAGATAGTTATAGAAAATCATTTTAGATAGTTATAGTTCTGATGGCCTCCCAATACAGGCTTTAGTGGCCTGCCTGCAGGATTTTTTTAATTATATATAATGTTATAATTCTCAATAAATAAATAAATTTTATTGTATTGTATTGTTTAACAAAATTGGAGGCGTGAGAAGCAACTATGTATAACTTTGAAGCACTAAAAGTAATTCATGATTTTATTGCCAAAATCTATTTATCTAGACTTTAAATAATAAGATAAATTCCACTTACTCCTCTGACGTGACAATTATTTTGAGAGACCAGAGATCTAAAAGGTCTGCTTTTGTTTTGGGAAATTCTATTCCCGCAAACGACGTAAATTCCATCGCAGGGAGAACCAAAACCTGAAAGGTATGAAGTAAAAAAATAACTAAAACATTAACGAAAATATGTATTTATTTAATAAAGGAAGACTTTTTTTGTAAGCCATTTGAATTGTGTACATATTTTAAGAAAAAATGTTAAACTGTATTGTGTGTTTTTATAACATATTTTTTTGTAGCATGTGACAAGAAGAGCTTTGTACAATTATTACAAACAATTCAGCCTGACAACTTATCTGGGTACAAAGGTGTTTTGTGATACGTGTCAAGCAGTATACCTTCTGCCACTTGTGTAAAGTCAATATTTGTCATGTTAATGTCATATGTCTTATTTAAATATACTTACTTCCTTTTTTAGATAATGCATAGTTGGAATGATTTCTGTGAGGTATTCAGACAAGCCATGTGATGGCATGAAATCGACGTCCATGAGTAGAACATATTCTGTGTATGAGTAGTTTAGTGCTAAATTTCTCAAGTAGTTTATGGGATATAGAGTCTGAAATGCAAATGACGTATTGTAATTATAACAATAATTAGCTCAACATATACTTGAGCCTGTTAGTACATTTTAAAGCTCAATCAACATTTTTTAAAGATAAATTATTTTGAGGACAAACACAGCGGCCTCCTCCGATGTTAAAAACACCTATTGATTTGATATATTTCAAAAATGTTTATATATGTTACAATAGTCTAATGTAGTAGTCAGCATCTGTCACCAGCTTGTCAATAGTGGATTTTCACGGAAGGTTCACTATAATTCCACCAGATGGCTAAGACAGAATACTGCAATTCTAGTGGCTGATAAAGTTCCCGTCATTGATTGGCTGAAGCAAAGTGCATCATAGCAGCAGTATTTTTAGTGCATTTTGTATATTTGACATCTTATCAATAGATTTCTTTTCTCTACGAAAATTATATTTATGGAATCAGTTAGTTATGATCTACTATGTCTGGAAAGCAAAACGAGTAATACGAAGGGATGAAAGACTGATGTCCAGGTGCATTCTGGGCTGTTTAGTGAAAAAACTCTGGTACTTTAAAAGGCTGGAATCATCTGAACTATACTACAATTCAATCTTTATTTGACGAAAATCGGACTAATATTAGGGGAGCAGCAGCCTTTTAAAGTATATACAACCCCTCTCCACTGCTGCATGTACATAATATCATTCGACGAGTGACTCGCTGGGTTCTATGGGTGACTCGCCGACTTTCCCGTCGTTATATTTTAAAATTAGACCAGGCAACGTACACGTCGAGTTAAACTCGTAGAAGCCGTCGAGTAACTCCTGGAAGCCGTCGAGTAACTCCTGGAAGCCGTCGAGTAACTCCTGGAATTCGTCCACTAATTGGCCGTAACCCATCGAGTCACCCGTAGAACCCCTCGAGTCACCCGTAGAACCCTTTTTGCCGCCAGAATCCGTCGCCAACCCGGCGAAAAAAGCTGTTGCATAACCGTTACGTAATACTACGGCTTCACTACGGCAAAACCGGCTATGTGAGACCTAGGCTTTAAGCATTAAGGGCAACGTGGTTTTGCATTGTACCTCTGAAGCCAGAAATCCTTGTGCCCTGGAAGATTGTGAGTACAATAGGCCATGGCACTTGATCAAAATTGGCCTGGTACACTTGAACCAAACACTGGATAGCCGCATGCTTTGTTTAAAATTCTAAATACTTAGCCTTGCCTAGAAAGTGCTCTTAGAAATTTCAACATTTTCATCAGTAAAATATATAATTCTGTCTAAAAACATGTGCGACAAACCAGCGTGGTAGGATACCATCCTTTCAGTGCCTATTTTTATATTATTCGTTTTTTTTTCTCGAATGAGGGTGAAACACCAAGACCTCTTTCAGAGAAATTCACACGTGCTTTATGTGTTGCATTTATATTAACGTTGAGTGTGTATTAGATCTGGTCTTTGCTGCATATCATATGTATCACAAGTATCACATATATGTATGGTTTGTAAGTGATCACCTTTACCTGACCATTGTTTTTCAATATCAGATTTTTCCTTTAATTGTCCTAATATTTTATGTTTTCCTTATTGTTTTGTGATTTGCATTTTACCCAGTTTTACATAAACCACCACTTCGATTTACATTTAGCAAACCTGCCGGGCAAGATGGGACAAAACAGCAATTTACATTATTTTAATTTTGTGGTCATCCTAATAGAGGGAATGCATTGAATTGTTATTAAACTGATAAATGTATGGGCCCTCAATAGTTTTGTAACAATTTTGTGATTCTAGGAATAAACCCCTCCAAGCTATAGGGGTTCAAAGTCCCCTAATACAACAGGTCAAAAATACTTAATCACTGGCACGACATGCATGTTTTTGAAACTTCTGTTTCCGCCCAGATATATCCAACGTAGGAACATCGTCGACCTGATCTGGGTATTGTGTAACAATAAGTTATTTGAGTGACTTTAAAGTTCAAAACTTAGGCTCATAATGTGTTTTAATTTTTTTTTGTGCTATTACGTGGCATACATGGTAATATATGATATTGATATTACAATGTTGACACTTAGCTGTTTTACTATTAGTGCATGCCATAACACTGATAATACAAATTGTTTAGTGCTCTTCATCAATTATTGAGGCTTTGAAAAGCTTTAAATAAAGATAAATAAAGATCGACTGAATCATTTGAGTGGTGGCCTGTTTTAAGGAGTGAAATATCAATATTTACTGCAGATATCGAGAGTCAAGAGACAGCTCATCAAACCTATCTCCATCGTAAAGTAAACTTAAAATAATTAATAGCCGTGTGAACGACCTTTTTCTTCGAAAGTTGGGTGTCTTGAATGACTGACCTCAAATGAATATTTTCACAAAAAGTTCCTTATTTAACTAGTTAAGTAGCCTATTAGTCAATGTCAGATGGCGACATGTTTTTGACTAAGAGTAACTTATTAGACAAACACCGGATAACATGGCATGTGTTTGAACGATTGATATCAGTTTGGGAAGGATTAAAATGCAGTTGCTTTATTTGTAGTTTGAAGTTTAATAGACCTGGTCTATTTTACTGTTTTATTGTTGATTGTCACTCAAAAGTTCTATGAGCTCTATGAGCTAATGTTTGTTGTGTTTATCTATCGACATGAAATAAAATTTGATCTGTCTATCTATCTATCTACGTCGGCTCGATGTTGGGCCGATGTCTTGCCAACCTGGCCAAAGTCTTGCCGACCTGGCATACTATCTGGGGAAAATGGCTATGCAGGTCTGTCATTTTCAACACACCTAAATATCTAAATGGTGGTCAAAATGTGGAAAGTAAGCACCTTGACTGACGGCCTATAGAAAAAGAGATTGAGTGCTGATTGAGTAATATGTCAACTAACCTTGCAATTGGTATTATATATCAACTACAAAAGCACATTTGTACCTGTTGCTGTAAAGATGCTAAACAAACTATAATGATGGGTATCAGGTTATATTGATTTTCACTGCACTGAACATGTAAGGCACCAACAAATATCGTCTTGAACGACCAATAAAATTTCTTATCTTCAGTTGCTCAAAAATCGATAATATATACTTGTGACATTTAACTGTCATTGTGTTTTATAGGTGAGAACTAATGACATTTAGGACAGTGGACAGAACATAAATAATTAATCAACTGGAATGGGTTGGCCTCGTATATCATTCATAGTCGTCAACTTTTAACTTCAAAATTACTAATAAGCATAGTCATGTACTTCACCCATATCACTTAGAGTGCTATGTATACCACGACTGTAGTCATTTAAACATCTCTAACGATTTCAGTGACATAGTGTGATTAATTCTTGAACGCTTCAATAACAGTTATGATTATATATAGTTAGTTGTGAAATTGATGTCTTCAGTGTAAGAGGGTGCTATGGGGTGGGTGTCTAGCCTAGTGGATAGAGCATTGAACTCGTACAGGAACGGTCATGAGTTTAAACCCAGGCACGGCATGGAGGAACTGAGCAGATCCTCCTTCAACCACTGCTTCACTCCACCCAGGGTGTAAATGGGGAAGTTGGCTATAGGCTGAGATGGTATTGGATTGTTCAGTGATGGCACAACACGATGCGACAGCTGTATGCTCCCCAGGGAGTTGAGAAAGTTCCAGAGAGAACAGAGCCTGTCAATTGAAGGTACCGTGGGAAGTCCCTTGGAGAACTACATGCAGCTACCAGGCTGATAGCAGACTATAAACTCGAACCTTTACCTTTCTACATTTGTATTACCTTTAAGAGACACATCAGCTTGTTTTAGGTAAAGTCAGCTAAACTGTCAGCCAAGAGATAGCATCAGTCATTCAATCAACATGGCGCCTCTCAGCATGGTAGGCAGCTGAGTGAAGAGCTCTGGCAAATAATCAACATTTTTAGGGAATTAGTTGAGCCAGGGAACTTGAAGACCATGTCTTCTTCATTATACAACCTGCTATCCTCACAAGTAGAAATGGATACGGTCCTGAACCAGTGAGACCCGAATTCGGAGAAGAAAAGGCAGGCAGGGAAGACAGGTCAGCCAGCTGAATTCCCGCCATCTTGCTTCCCAGGTGATAATAGAGGTAGAAGCCCTGGTGCATGGTCCTTTTCTGACGACTCTGAACCTTCTTGGGTGAGCAAAATTATCTCCAAAGTTAACCAAATTGACTTTTTGTGTGAAAAAGTGGCTCATATTGATGGAATCTGCAACAAACTTGATGCAATTGGCTCACACATCTCAAAACTGAGCAATGACGTTGCAGAATACAAGCAATTGACAGAGGAGGCCATTGACACTGCTAAAGAGGCCCATGAAGCTGCAAAGAAAGCCGAAGATAGGGCCAAATATGCTGAAGTTAAAGTTAAAGAATTTGAAGCTCAGTCTCTCAAGCATGTACAAGATATAAAGGAAATGAAGACCAAACTTGCAGAAGTAGAAGCACACTCTAAACTTGAAATTTCATGGTGTTCCAGAATATCACAGAGAATCCTGGGAGGCATGTGAGAAAACATTCTTAAATTTTCTGAAAAATGATATGAAAATACTCAATGTCGACCAAATGAAGCTGGAACGTGTGCATAGACTGGGACCTTACAAGCCCAACCAGGGAAGACCCGTCATAGCTAAATTTTCCTCTTTCAAGGATAGAGAAATGGTATGGCACACAAGGGTCAATCTGAAGGGCACAAATAAATTGGTATCAGAAGATAATCTTCCTCAGAGCTGCACTGCAGCAGAAAAAGCAACTAAACTTTGACATCAAACAAGTCTCCCTGAGGGGTGACAAGCTCATGCTGAATAACAAGTTGTTCTCTATTGATGAACTACGTAAAGTGCCGACCTCTCTCATTCAGAAATATTGCTAAAAAGGAGAACGAGAAAACTATGGTATTTTACTAAAAAAAATGCCATACTCAGCAATTTCTTCATGGAGTCCCCCTTCACGGTTAACAACAAGCCTTTTACCAGTACAGAGCAATATTTTCAGTACCAGAAGGCTCTGTTTTTCAAAGACTGTAACTGCAGACCCACTTAAATACTGCAGTCTTGGCAAACAGGTACAGGGGTGCAATAGTTCAATTTGGATGGCACATGCTGAGGGAGTCATGACAACTGCATTCAGAGCCAAGGTCCACCAAAACACAAGAGTATGTGATGAATTACTCAAGACTGACTCTAAGGACATTGGAGCAGCTACCATGAACTCCACATGGGGCATTTGGGATGCCTTTATCCAGACCACAAGTGCTGTGCAAAGACAAATGGACTGGTAAAAACCTAATGGGCAAAATTTTAATGCAAATACCTAAAGAACTAGACTTACACTCTGGTGAACTGAACAGTCGAATGTAATTTTGCATACACTTTTCTCCCCTGAAAAACGTTAATTCTGGACATATTTGCTGTTTCTTTATATCTTATTGCCCCTCTCCCGGATAGTTTGCATAAATAATTTTTCTACATGGACTAGTTAAGCTCGTTTAATCCTGTGTACATTTGTGACTGATTATCAAAGTCTGTTTGATGCTTGCAGCAGGTTTCTATAGCTGTTGTCTACCTAAACATTGCCATTGTTTACCTATCTCTCAACTGTCAATTAAAGTCCATTACTATTCAGTGCGTAACTTTATAGATTGGCTGTCAGCATGTTCATAAATATATACCACATGAAACGGGTCGGTTCGTATTCTTATATTGATATGTTTTTGTATGTACATTTTATGTACTGAAATCCATATACAATCTCATAAATGTTGTCATTATTTATCACTTTGCTATTATTGATGTTCTAATGCCTGTTGACAAACTGCTGTGTTATGCAATTTCTCCCACACAAGTGCTGGTAATATCAACATATAATCAAGATTTATCGGTTTTCAATTGAACTATTTACAATAATAATTATTATATTTATTTAGTTTTTCTCTTATGTCATACATGGTCTTTACCTAATATGAATAATACATTGATAATGTTGATTATAACTCTCTGATATTCAAATATATGATACATTTGCTCATTGTTTCTCCATGCTTGTTACATATCATATTTAGTTTATCATATGGAAAGGAAAGTTTCCGTATGATAAACTAAATATGATATGTAACAAGCATGGAGAAACAATGAGCAAATGTATCATATATTTGAATATCAGAGGCTTATAATCAACATTCTATCTCTATTATCACCTGGGAAGCAAGATGGCGGGAATTCAGTTAATAGCTGTATCGGAGTCATAATAGAGAGAATGCTGATATAATGAGGGAAAATCCTCATCCTGTTATATTAAGTTCACAATTATCAATTAAATCTATTAAGGAACTATGTGGTATACTCATTATGTGAATAGTTTCATCAATGTAACATCATGGCTGACAATAAGTAAGCATTTGATAAGAAGTGTTGAATGATGATACTTGCAGGGATTTACAAACCATATTTCTTCTAAAATCTCCTGAATACTGCTGTCAATTAAAACATTATATTCCTCAATCAATACTTGAAACCATTTACAAGTCTTTAATTATGCCTAATTTATTTATGGAATTTTGATCTGGGGTTCACAGGTACATGGGCTCTTCAGGCTGCAAAAGAGGGTTGATAGTCAATGCATCTTATAATGCACACACAAGCCCAATATTTAAGAAATTAAACATCCTCAAAACTACAGATATGTTTGCACTGCATAAACTAAAATTCTGTTTTAAAATTGAGAACAGCAAATTGCCAGAATATTTTAATTACATTTTTGTCAAATTCTCAGATTACCATTACTTTCAAGCAAGAAACAATAGTAATTTATGAAAAATTGAAGGACTATAAAGGACTTCTTCAGCCTTTTGGAGTTGTATTCAAAGACTTTTTAGCGATACTCAAACCACTATAAATATAAACATATTGTACATCTATAGCTGAACATGAATAACTGGTGAACTTTTTGACTTACCCCGCTTTTTACTGACAGGTGAAGATCGAGGTTTTCCCTTTGGAGTATTCTTGGAAACTTGGCCAGAAAGCCAGGTAAGCGTTTCATATCGTCCTTGTCCAAGTATAATGAACAGGACACGGGACCTGGCCAATGTGTGAGCAACTCACTTAGAGTTCCTAATTTTTCAAGGGTGATTTGAGTAACGAGAGTCACATCCTCTGCATAGTAATACCCAGTGTCACTCCACACCCTTGGCACAGAATATCTTTTCAATTTCCCTTCTTCCAAGTAAAAATTACAAATCATAGTATTGTTGGCTGATTTAACCACTTCATTGTATCTTGAGAGATTTACTTGAATGTCTGTGGTCATCTGGGTAAGGTCATTTAATGCATCCTTAATAATGGTCATTCTGATTGCTGATATTTCAGTGACGTCTCTGGGCTCTGTGGCCATTTCATTCCTTGTATCATTTTGAAGGGCTTGGGGATCACCCATATCATCTTGGTCACTTTCTGTGAATTCAGCAAAAGTTTTCAGTTCAGATTTTGGCTCTTTTGATTCCTGCTCGATGGCATCTCGTGGGAGTCTGCTGATGGGCTTCTCATGGCGACGAGCCCTGATAGACAAAAAGTCATCTCGCTGGTTCCTGTCCTCCACGAGAACATATTCTAAGGTCACGTGGTACATAAAGGACAAAATTATGACCAGACAGATCGTCAGTAAGATGACGGGTGAGCATCTCCTGAAAGGCGATACAAATTGTTATTCTTATAGAAAAAGGCAATTAAATCGATTGCTTGGCACTTAGGGAAAGATTCACTCACAAAGGAAGCTTATTTGCAATATCAGAATATGCAACACACAACTTTATTGCTATGATGTCATGTTATGTGGTATATCATAATATTCATGACTGATGTATATTAACACAGCTTAATGGGAAGTTCAAAATTAGTGGCTGCAGGCTGAGTTGATATTTCTTCTTTCATCTGAAAATTGTTATTTATTGGTAATGGTATGAATTGCCTACTTACCGACATAAGTACATGTTTGACAATACTGTTCATCATGACATGGTGGTCTGGTGAAATATCTCAATATGCTTTGATCTCTTTCAGTGCAATGAGTCCTTATCTGAAAGAAAAGTAATGTATAGGTTGATTTATGAAAGTGAGTTTGTTCCTTCTGGACTATCTTTAGTTAAACATGTTAAACCAATACAATTTGATGGCTTTCTCTTGGTGAGGTTCCCCAGGTATTGGTACACTCTAAGATAAAATTGGGGTTTCGGCTTGTCACAAATACAGACCCCTATAAGGTCCCACGTGGAAAGAACCATATACCATGGTATTTCAAGGGGCCTTTGCGGTTTTTGAAATTCCTTTATATATGTGTTATGCTAAATCAAATAAGTAAGATGAAAAGACTCCTGCAAGATGGTTGTGCCCATGGTATCCACAAGCCAGTGTGTCATTCAATGTGCTACAGAGAGCTGATTGGAATCTTAGCCCATTAATTACAGGCCAGCTAACAGAAAATATAAATAGAACTGCTGCTTTATTGTGATCATTGAACCACCACCAGGAGCAATGGCGTCTGTGTGTAATGGTAACCAAGGCTGCCTTCTGTGTGGGCAACCAGAGTTCGATTCTCAGTCCTTCTAAATTTTTCTAGACTGAAGCTGAAGAACCTTTCAAAACTGCAATACCTCTGAGGCAGTTCTTTAGAGCTCAGTAGAGACAAAAAACCTCAACATGCGCGAAGAACCTGTTGGGTAGTTCAGAGCCCCAATGAGTGCTCTAAAAAACCTCATTGTACCTTTATTTCTTAGAGTGTATATAGTTCAGATACATATGTATGCATCCCAATTAAGTTATACAATGTGAATCCCACCTTGGCAGAACACTAACACATCCACCAGCACTGCGTGATAATGCAAAGCAGTGGATTCTGCATAATCAATAACTTCATGCAGACTAATGCATGGCCCAATGGAGTAATGTTGAGCTGACAAATCTATCATCCCACAGCAAACAAAACAACATGCCGTGCTCGTAGTGTTTATTCGATGGGATGGATAACAGTCCATTGACTCCATAATGCCTGATGGGTGTTTAATGGCAATGTGACAGTTTTCCTCAATTCATAATACTCAGTTGTTATGTTATTAATAGTTGTTCTGGAGTCAGACCAAGTGTAGGTCTACACGATGGAAATAACCAATTTCCCTCATGTATAAACTTATCTATCTATCTATCTGTCTATCTGTCTATCTGGCTGTCTGTCTGTCTATCTGTTTATCTATATACCTATCTTATAGATTTCCTTTTCTTTCCATTCAGAAGAAGTCTGAAATCAATATGCATTGAGCAGCAGTGTCATGTTCAAGTACATCTCCTTCAGACTGCATGGTCCGTGTTCTCTTTCCTGAAGGGGGTTTCACACATAGCCGGATCAAACGCCGGAGCGTCCCGGAGTAACATTTTATTACCTCCGGGGGGTTCCGGGATCAAAGAGCTGTTAAATGTCAACAAAAAATAAATGTTTGGCGATGTGTACACGATATCAATACGGTCTCAACAAGAAGCAACACGGCGCTAACACGACTGTCCCGTTTAGAGTGAGGAGTGAACCGGATTTTCACGGTGCCTTCGCGGATATCACCGGTCTTTACACCGTGTTCATTCGTGTGGATCCGTTGTGGCTCCTTGTACTCTCCGGCGTTAATGGCGGCGAAATATTCATGCCCGGTTGACGCCGGATGTAGCCGGAGACATGCCGGAGTCAATACGGAGATCGGCGGAGTCTACTGGGCGTCTACACGGGTCTACACGGGTCTACACGGGTCTACACGGATCTACACGGATCTACACGGATTAAATTACTCCGGGAACTCCGGCATGAAAAATTAAACATGTTTAATTTTTTCCCCCGGAGTCCCAAGGTGCTCCCGGAGCGCCCCGGACAATGACGGACAATGACGGACAATCCCGGACATGAACACGATGTCTATACGGCTTTCCCCGGAGTATGCGGGAGTATTCCGGAGTTGACCTCCGTGACGCTCCGGCGTTTGATCCGGCTATGTGTGAAACCCCCTTGACCATTGTGGTTGTAATCAAATGTTATCAAGGCTATTGAAGAGTGGCCTGTAAAATTGACAGCAAACACTTACAGTAGCATCACCTACCT
This sequence comes from Alitta virens, assembly GCA_932294295.1. Taxonomy (NCBI): domain Eukaryota; kingdom Metazoa; phylum Annelida; class Polychaeta; order Phyllodocida; family Nereididae; genus Alitta; species Alitta virens. The sequence goes on along the minus strand of OW028573.1, from coordinate 16,057,937 downwards.
GGGTATATATTCTACATAAGCATCGGCTATGGAGGCTGATTAAATTACATTTTTCTTTCATAATGAGCCTATACAAAAATTGACACCTGATACCAAGTATTCTTCTCCTTCGTCTCATTGCCATGGTCTCTGCCTGTCCTAATTAGCCCATCCTGTGCAGAAATACAGGACGTAACGTCCAAATCATACACACACACACACACATACCAAGTATTCTTCATTGTGTGTCAAATTTACTTTCTGTACAGTAAATATTTCGTGGATATCAATGTAACTTTTTGCAATATTCTAGACGAGGAGACATATATGGGATATGAGGAATGGAATGGAAAGCATTTTGTAGGAATAAAGCCCAGTTCACACTATCACGAATTAGAGAGATGAGTGACCACGGACGTCAAATATACGTGCTCACTCATGCTCACTCGTGGCTCTGTAAATCACGTATGAATTATTTAGACGAACGTTTGCGTGAGGCACTCGTAGATCGCTCGGCTAGTGGTCCACGAGTGAAGGAAGAGAGGGCTACAGATGGGCAAGGATGGCCACGGATGATCACGGACGATCGATGAACGTCCACCTTCCACTAGCCAGTCACTCAGGAATCACTTGTGAACAACATGGATCACTTGCTGTTCACTCGTATATATATGAGAGTTAAACCTCGAGGTCCAGGGATTCTCCATTTTTGCAGGCATGCCACTTTCAGCGTATTCAAAACGTAGACAAGTCACGTGGTCGCTGATAGCCAATGAGGAACGACCATCGTTAATCCAGGCTGACTGTCCTATATAAACTCAATCCCTTGCCCTCTAAAAAGCATTCACCTTTTCTCTTCGCCCCACCAACCATCCCTTTTTCTTAATTTTTCTCTATTTTTTTAAATTCTCTCTGCTTTTTATACTCATCTCCTATCTTATCTCACTGTCTCAACAGGTACTTAAATAATTTTGCCTCAAAAATATGCTTGACACTCTGTACACGTGTGGGGGGTGGGGGCCTAGCTTAGTGGTACCGTGCTGGGCTTCCAACCACTGGGTCCCGGGTTCAATTCCCGGTCAAGCCTATGTTGGATGTCTGTTTCATCCTTCGTCTCATTGCCATGGTCCCTACCTGTCCTAATTAGCCCATCAGGTGCAGAAATACAGGACATAAAGCCCTAATCCACCACCACCACCACCTGTACACGTGTGGGTGTCCACAGAGCAACATAGTATCAAGTTATTTAATTAAATGTATGTGTCGTCTATCTGTGTGTCTATGTCTTGTCTTTATGTGTATGCTCAATAAAGCAATTGTATCCAAACCTAATACAATCTGCGTCTCGTGTGTTTAACCATCGTTTATACGTGAAACATCCTTGACACTGAGTCCACCACAGATGGGCAGGAGTGAGCAAGTGTGGATGGCAATGGCCACGGACATACGTAGAGCACTTGCCCAACACTTGCAGACCACTCGCCTAGCGACTACAATTGATTCCTGTAAAAAGATAAACAATTTGACTCGTAGAACGTCCGCCAAATTTTTAATATGTTTAGTAAACATTTTTTGCCTCTCCACAGATATCCACAAGTGATCTGGAGGATCCACGAACATTCTACGGATTAGCAGGAGTGTCCATACAACGCTCGGCGAGTGAATTACGTATGAACAAGGATTATTATAAGCAAGAGTAACAATTTTTTGTCATCCGCCCTCACTCGCCATCCCCACTCGTGACTGTGAGAACGCCCCTTAATTATAAGGACTGTTATTAAAGGGATTGCATTAGACATCAGAAAACTGACACAAATGGGGCAAATTGTAGGGATTTTGTGTATAGTTGGGTCTGCCTGTGGTTGCTATTATCTCTGCGAGCATTGATTCAGATATGGATAGGTAATATTCCAGTAAATCACTCGGATACTATAATTAGAGTATTTGAACAATTTGATGACTACTGTATAATATACAACAACCTGTTGTTTTGGTAATTACAACAGTTTTTATCCAAGGATGTGGTTTATCTTACTAATATTTACCACAAATTGCTGTATACAGTGATATATGTCAACAATTTCGCACTGCTGACTGACGGTGTTTAGAATTACTGAGTTCCCTCCCAAAGCCTGTTTGACTTAGGTGACAAGATAATTAATTATGACTGATATACATTGCACTGACTGAGGCATAAAAACTTGCTGTCCGACTTGTTATGGGGTCAGACACAAACAAATATGCATTTTCCCGGAAGTTTTATATATATCTAAAAAATGTTATCAAGTTCAAGTCAAGTTGTAGTGTTTACTCACCATATTTATACAGATAAAAAAATCTGTGTCATAAGAGGATATTGTCATTCCTTTTTTGCGTTATAACACTTCTTGTTGAGAATATATACAAGATCGAACCTAACCTAGCCATGCGACTTGAGTTTGCTTGCTATAAAACACAAAATAACAACTATATCATGGTGTCAGAAGTGGGATGGTACACAAACACATCAGAACAACACTCTGAACGTCTAGCCACTTCGCCAGGAACTGTCACCTGCTACCTCATGTGTTAAAACTACCTGTGACCTGCCCGCCACTACCACAGGCCATGGGTGAAAAATACACACCGCCCTTTAAAGCATTTATCGTCGTTTCAAACAAAATTGTGAACTAATATTCTCAGGCCCCCTTAACAAGACAAGAGGTGAGGCTGGTGTTATTATGGATTGGGGACACTGGTCTTGGTGTTTATAACACTTCCACCTTTGCTGAAAGAGACGAACTAAAATTCAAACCCATTCTTGTATAAGAAGGCCATGTCACCCCCCCCCCCCCCCCCCCCCCCCCAAAGTTAACAAATTCTGACCCGCTCAAGCAACGCAACATGCCACTAGACGAATTCGCCACAAATGCCAGATTGCTTATAAACGATTGAGGGTATAATGCGGCTGAGAAAGACAGCACTGCTCCGAGACACTCTAGTGTATGGACTGAATTCTGAAAAAGTCAGGAATGATGCCATATCTCTAGCAACACATTGACATTCAAGCAGCAAGTATACAACCTAGCAAAAGTGAACGAAAGTACTCGTGCGCAGATGGAAGCCATAACACTACGAGCCAAACGATAAAGGTGCAGTAGAAACACACGCTTTCCAAAATAAAACACACTCTCCCAGCACCAGTGCTCGACCAACACAGTACCACAAATTTAACCCCAAGCCTACCCCTCCAGAAGACACTGACAGGCTAAGCTCACAAAACCCCCCGCATCAAATTTCGCATCATCGATGCGGCCATTTCCACGACAGTCCGAGTAAATGCCTTACTATCAACGCCACATGCACTCATTGCAGTAGAACTGGTCACTACGCTCCTGTCTGCATGACAAAACATACAATTAGAGTAAACAAAATCATACGTAGCCCCGGATATCTGGGGCAGAATATTTGTCTCAACCCTGACAGCGACAGTCATATTCCACCTATCAATGCCACGTTTGGTTCCATAGACAGTGATATACATGAAATCCATGGAGCTAGCCCACCCAATGAGATTATTTGCTCGCATAATCTTAAAAAACAAAGGCAACAGCAAGTTATACAATATACATGTGTGGATGATGTATTTACTCATTAATTAACTATTACAATGAAAACTTTGTCTTATTTCAGACAATTCGAATCATTCATGAGCCCATATTTGAAATGGGTACTTATTGGTATTCATTTGAAATTCCTTGTGTTTGTGTGATTGAAGCATGTTTTTAATCAATTATAAGGTATTTTGGTATGCACTGTGAAACAGCTATTGTAATTTTTGCAGTAACTTCCTGAAAGCGCAGTTGCCAGCAACTTACTGTAATCTTTACAGCTACAAGTTGCCCACTGTAAATTCAACGTAAAGTAACTTAGTGTAAGAATTACAGAAATCTGCTTATTAAATAACAGCTTCTTACTGTAATTTTTTTTTGCATTAAATTTATTTTTCCAGTAAGTTACTGTAGTTTGTGCAGCAAGGTTTCTTGTAGAAACACAGCATTAATGTACACGATTAAATCACCTTAATGGATCCCTTGTACTGGTACCCCTACTTTGCCGAAAAACTGCCAACTGTCACTACCACTTGATCTGATTGCAACAAGATGCATATATACCTTTATTCCTTTTTGTACTTTTTGGGTAACCCACCTACTGACAGCTCTGTGAAAGAACGTACGTAGAACGTACGTAGAACGTACGTAGAACGCTGTGAAAGAACGTACGTAGAACGTATGTAGAACGCTCGACGACTGACTCCCGAACAAATTACGTAACTACTATAAACAATTCAATGTAGAATCTCCGCCAAAGTTTTAAACATGTGGTCACAGATGTAGCTCTAATAACAGGAGCGTACGGATTATCCTTGAAACGCTCGCTGAGTGAACTACATATGGCCAAGGATGAGCAAGAGTAAAAATATCTTTTCATCCGTGGTCATACCTTGGAGGAATTAGAGAAGGAGAGGACACTCGGAATTTGCAACATGAGCATGCCCTAATGAAAGACTGTATTTCCCCAGATTTCACAGGTTTTCGCTTAGTTGGCCTTTGAAATCGTCATTTTAAGCAATTAAGCATCAGGGCAATACAAGTTGCAATCAGCGTCGCGCTGGCTGGCCAGGCTGGGGGTAAGCAGTGGCCCTACAAGTTGAATCACCTGCTCATTAAAAGGAACTGTCCTAAGCAGAAATTCGTCTATGGAGTTATTCACTCAATTAAATGCTTTTATTTTATGCGCACATAAAAGCCAGTTTTGTGGTCTACAATTAGAGCTATCTCCCGTGAAAATCAAACAATTTCTGGTAGAGATATGGTTGTAAGAAAATAAAGATGACTGAGTTTTTTCAAATTGCCGTTATAAAAAACCCACAAATACCCACACAATCAAAGCAAAACTTCTGGCCAACAAAATAATATATGCTATATTCATGTCTACTTAATATTGAGATAAACACCACACACTTTATTGACATTAACATAGCAATTACTTGACAACTATGCATCTGAGTGAATTAAAATTTAAGTGAATTATCCATAAGTATGTTGTCTTTCTAATATCATAATCAGTATGTGTTTTTTAGTTCTTTTGTGTTCAGAATAACCAAATTATGTGTATCATGCAATACAAATAAATTTGTGTGAAAACTGATTATTATCTATATTCCATGTTTATTGTTGCGCAATTGCCCCCCAATTAGGGGAGGTTCCTTAGGTCATTAAGCTTTTTGCGCGACGGTGATTCAACCTTTGATGTACCCAAGTGTCCTCTCCTTCTCTAATTCCTCCAAGGTCATACGTAGGTCTTATAATTATCCGTGACAGTGTGAATGCCCCTTTACAATTACAGGTTCATTTTTCACATATCCTGATTTTTTGCAGATTACAGACTCTTACTGTAGTTTTTACGAAAAGATACTGTGCTAATTACATTTATTTTCTTCATTGTGGATAAGTGTATATGGGGTAATTGAGTTGAACATCATAAATGGTTTTACGAGAGCCTTTCACCTCTTTTTGTAATATTACATAATTGAAGTCGTTAGCATAACATGAGTTTATGGTCGTCATTATTTCAGAAAATAACATTGCGGTAAAACAGCCTCTTGACATTTTAAAAGTGATGATTAATAGTGCATGCCATATCAGTATTTAATGTATAGGCATGATATGATTATAAACGTGACTCTTACATCTGCTCAATCTTACATACTATATTTCATTGATGTCATGACATATATGCTTATCTTGCATTTGTTTTCGGGAAATATAACAGGCGTTTCTGTTACACAATTAGCCCAAAGTATAAAATATTGCTGTTGAAGCAACGGAAAAACCACTAGTCTTTTTTTCCTGTCAACTTATGGTTCGTCATGCGTGAAAGGTGTCATTTTGACCAACAAGCCATACGAGGTTTCATGCCTTAATTAATACTGTTTGTTTGTTGTTAATATTGTGAATATAGTTTGCACATTTTACATGGCTAACGAATGCATACCAGTTGTTTATCTGTTATTATTCTTTGTTTATCACACCCCTTAACACTTTTTACAAATTCAAACTTTCATTCAGCCTCATTAGTGGAGGCCTAGCTCAGGGGTAGCGCTCTGGCCTTCCAACCACTGGGTCCCGGGTTCAATTTCCAGTCGAGCCTAAGTTGGATGGCTGTTTCATCCATCATCTCATTGCCATGGTCACTGCCTTCCTAATTAGCCCATCAGGTGCAGAAATACAGTACATAAAGTCCTAATCCACCCAATCCACATCATTCAGCCTCATTTGCATGTGCACTTTATATCCCAACTACAAAGCAATCTTTCAGTTGTATCATTCCATTTGAGCACAATTTAATATAACTACTGTCCTGCTCTAAATTGAGGACCAGTCTAATATGTTATATAAAGTTATCACTTATATTCCCAAAGATTTTCATGTCTTAATTTATCTCACTCTCTATTTTTATTATTTATTCCAATCAAGGTGATCCTAGTGACACAATCCCAATGCTAATTACTTCGAGAATGTCTGCTTTTATAGGTAGTATAATTAATAACACCAGTCCGTTTACCTGTTTACCAAGTTGATAAGAATGACACCAGAACTCTCAACGATTTTAACGATATCATTGGGTGTGATATGAGTTATGGATTTGCTCAAATATGTTATTAACCATGTCTTTTCATCTAAAATTAAAGAATGATGTCAGAGATTTTCAATTTATTTATTTACTCGCAATATTTGATGAAATCACCGCATAACCGAGAAAATTGTGCTGGTAGTGCATTCAACGTAAAATGTTTACCGAGTCACTTATGTCAAATATACCAAAACTGCTCGAATTTTGAGCTCAGGCTTACCGTCTACTTTAAGGCGTTTCAGTCCCGATCGTATCTGTACCAATCACGAAGCACACCCATTTTCGGGTCATGATGTGAGTAAACTCCACACACAGATGTCACTTATCTCGCACAGATTAAACAAACCATATCAGATGATTGTGCTATACACTCCTAATAGTTGCCAAATTGCTCAAATTGCTGGTATGGGTTAGAGGTTATTTCAGTAGTCAACAGATTAAAGTCCAAAGGAGGTGGAACTATGACACAAAGATTATGCGTGCAACATATAATTTTGGCAGAATGTGAAAAGATCACAAAAACACTCCCTATTTTATAAGGTGACCACTGCACAGGCACATGTAATTATTCTCCGAGATATGTTATGCAAAATATATATGTTCAAAATTGTTGGTATCATTGTCCTTTTGATGTAAGTCACAAATGTGACAGCCCATCGATCCTCTTAGAAAAAAAGGTGCCATTTAGAACCCAATTGGGTTTTTGGGCTTGTCACAAACAGAACCCTACAAGGTCCAACGTGGGACCCAACGCAAGTTATTTCGGAAAAATCCCTATTCCATGGTATTGGACCTTGATGTTTTTGAAATACCCTTAATATAATTAATGTTTGTATTACTAAAAATCTAATATTAGGTAATATTAAAAGACTCCTGCAAGATAACGAAAAGACCAAGCCACAGATTCGAACTCATGCAAGTTGTGCCCATGGCATTCACAAGCCAGTGTGTCACCCAATGAGCTACTTAGAACCGATTGCTTTGAATGGAATCAAAGCCCATTGATTACAGGCTAGCTAACAGAAATTATAAATAGAACTGCTTCTTTATTGTGATTCTTGGATAACCACCAGGAGCATGGCTGCCTTCTGTGTGGGTAACCAGAGTTTGAGACTGCATAATTTTTCTAGACTGAAGCTGAGCTTAACATCTCTGAAGAACGTTTCAAAACTGAAATACCTCTGTGGCAGTTCTTTATTAGAGCTTGATGGAGACAAAAAACCTCAACATGTGCAAAGAACTTTTGGGGTAGTTCAGAGCACGCAATGGCTGCTCTAAAAAACCTCATTGTACATTTATTTCTCAGAGTGCATTTAGGAATCTTCCACTATTTACAGAATACTTTCCATGCCCATTTTCCATATGACAATAATCAGTGATGACCGTTTGGTATTGTTTGTCATTTATGCATAACGCAATGAAATCTTTACAAGAATATTGTATTTCTTTTCTTTGATGATATTCAGAATTTTCTCTTGCGCATAACATGGCTCTCACTAATCCATGCTTCATCAAAAACACACAATGTCTCTGAGGAAATGTAACTGCATGAAATTCCTGCGAGAACAAATTGGTAAATCTTCAAATTTTTCTTCGTTGGCCGTATTTATACCATAGAAAACCTATATACTTTAACGTGTCAGACCATATTTATCAAACAGCTGTTTGCCATAAAAGGTAATGATGTATCCCTTTATCTTTTAAATTTAAATCCTATCATGACAATAAAATACCAAAATTTGCAAAAATTGGACCAAACTTTATCCTCGCTCAAATATCAGCTAAAGTGGTTTATTAGAATATTTAGTAAAAACAAGATTAACCTAATATTATGAGCTGCTTTCTTATGGTTTTTGAACTCGGAAGATTTGGCAGGAGTCGTCCTGCAAAATGCATTATGCTAATTACTCTTGATCTCTTCTCCTGCAGCCATTATATACTTGATCAGCAGGGTTTTTCTTTCTTTTTCCTACCTAAGTATTACCCAATTGTTTGATATGATTTTAGGTCCTTAATTTAAGGAGGTTAGTTATGAAGTTTCCGCAAGCTCAACTGATGCAACAGTGCAGGAGTGCATGGACTATACTTTTGGGTACTACTGAAGAAATTATCATAACTGTATACAATTTGTGATTATGACTAAATTATATGGCTGCTTTAAAATAAAATTTAGGATTAACACTAAATTATATGGCTGTTTTAAAATAAACTTTGGAATTACTCCACTAAATTATATGCCTGTTTTTGTTGTTGTTGTTTTTTAAATTTGCCATTAAAACTAAATTATAAGGCTGTTTTAAAATAAAATTTGGGATTAAAACTAAACTATATGGTTGTTTTAAATAAAATCTGGGATTAAGACTAAATTATATGTTTTCGTAATCTATTGCAGTTGTGCTGTAATTAATATGACTTGCAATAAATAAGGCTTCAAATTTAAGACCTCCGTGATGGATGGTTACTTTAACAGAGAGTGTTATGTTACTACACAGCTTTAAAAATGCATATGAATCATTTATGACATATTGCTAGCCTTTTTTGTCATGATCAATAATCGGAGTGATAAATTTTGACATGCCATTGATATTAAAAATTAAAATGAATACATCACATTTCTAATCATTTGACAAAATTCGCAAAACGTTTGAATTTTAGGTAGATTTTGAAGGCCTAAAATGAGACAAGAGGATTTCACAATATATTAAGAATGTATGTCTTAAATAAAATAAAAAATTGTATAATTCGGTGGTCACCATTGATAGAACATATTGCAATAAATGTAAAAGCTTGGCTACTACCGTAAACCCAGGTGTTATATAAGCAGTACAGACGTCACGATGATGACGCCATTGAACATTATGTCTGTCACACCAGATGACAGTGAATTCTCTACCTTAACAGCACACCAAATTCATCCTTAATAAAGCACCATACCTCTGGAATGTATGTAATCCATGTCCATCATTTGAATATTGGTCTGGGGGCACCCTCGGTGTTCCTGTTTGCTGTGAGTGACGCATTGGGTCTTACCTGATATAATCTAATGCTCACTAGGTGACCTGTTTCCAGATCTTCACTATCAGATTGGCGCCATTTGACCCATGACACTAACCTAGTTGCTGTGTGGTAAATTGTAGGATTGGTCGCCTCCAAACTGATCGATGTATTGAAGACCTGATCGATGAGCCAACAGCAGATTGGCTGATGTATGATCGATTCTCTGTGACAGCATGGTTTACAGTCATCTTATAATTGGATCCACTTGATCATTATAAAAAATATTGATTAGTCTCAAAGTAGTTTTTTTTTTTTTTTTTATCAAATGTTGAGTAAATTGTTAGTTTAAAAAATCTAAAATATTACCAAAAAAGCTTAGGAAAAAAGTGAAGAAGAACTGCACCTGGTGTTCTAGTCTATTATGTCTATATAAGATGTTCAATAAGGTCAAAAGACACTGTTGGCCTTGCATATAAGGAGCTCCTATTAGATACACATACTACCTTACAAATAGTCAAAAAGAAATGTCAGCACCAAAAGTCAAAATGTGACGATGTGTACTAGTAATCCGGTCAATAAAAATAACTGCAATAGGATGCCATTTTCTACAATGGAAGTGACTGATATTCAAAATTTAAAATAAAAACAGTATACACAGTGCATGATACAATGCCTTTTATGAAGTATATTTCCCCTCTTTGAGTTAATATTTATTGTTAACTAAGAAAAAATAATTTCTTAGAGATTTCCAAAATGAAATTCAATAGATCAGAAGAGTAACATTGTAAGCAATTGACAAATATTTCATATATTTTTGCATGAATAAACAATGTTTAATCAAATATTCAATGAAATGTTTGAGTTCAGTCATCACCTGTTCATATGCAGACTCTTATTGTTTTGCATAAATTAATGTACAATGAAACTTCACTTTATCATATTAATATTTTATTAGAGAATGAATACATTAAATATATACATTACAAAGGCATTTGTGTTTAATACCATTGGGAATTCACATGAAAAAAACATTTAAATATTGAAATAAATTACCAATTCTGAATAGGTTTGTGGTATTTGATGAATCTTAATTTATAACCGATTCAGCTGCTCATCAAATTTACATGAACATAACTCTGATAGCAAATAACTTTCAATTTTAAATTTCATATTTTTGAATAAAATTAATGTAAATTTGAAATACATTACAACAGTATATCTCTAACCCTCATAACATGGCAAATTGGTATATCACCAAAGGCTCAGAAAGGGCCTAAAACAGCAGCACCCTCCAACCCCACCCCTTGTTATCATTTCTGCCTATTGCCAGGGTAAAATCCTGCCGAAAATACCAACAATTTAATAAAATATGAACGAAAATCTGTTGAGCCAGAACGCTGCATTTTTTTAGTATTTGCTGATGTTGCATCATGTCTTGTCCAATGAAGCCTCTTTACAAACTTCCAAAAATATGCAGACACATCTAGACTTTAGTTAGTAGTATGTTTTCCCTAAAATGTATATGTAAAGGACCAGCGCCGCAGGCACCACGCGAAGGAATTGCGAACTAAAATGTATTTTTATAAATAACAAATAGACAAAATTTTCAACATTTTGGTACTAAGAAAGTGAGCGAAGTGTCCCACGAACCTAGGTTTTTTGCTGGTCAGGGATTAACTAAATGGGCTTACAATTGGCCAATGGTAAACCGGCATTGTTGATGCTGGTCCAACCTCAAGCGGATGTAGTACATCATCCGGAAAACATCCATTGTGTTTGAGAGGGTGGGGGCCTAGCTCAGTGGTAGCACGCTGGGCTTCCAACCACTGGGTCCCGCTCAAATTCCCTGTTTAGCCAATGTTGGATGGCTGTTTCATCCTTCATCTCATTGCCATGGTCCCTGCCTGTCCTAATTAGCCCATCAGGTGCCGAAATACAGGACGTAAAGCCCTAATCCACCCACCCACCCACCATTGTGTTTGAGACGTTTATTTAGTGCTTAAGTTTAGGAATGAAGGATGTGTTTGAGTAGGACCCATCAATTGGGAATGTGGTCCCTGTGATGAAGTTTGCTTCTTTGGATCCCAGGATTGTAGCCAGGCGAGCGACTTCAGCAACTTCTCCAATACGACCAAGTGGGACAGCAGCACAGCACCAGTCCAAGTACTGCAAAAGATATAGTTACAAACATTGCAAGATATATTGGCAACCTATGTAGTGTGTTACCGAACTCCCTCAAGAATGTTTCGAACTTGACATGAAACACACTGATTCATTTTTTAACTTGAAACAAACACATTTGATGTCACATTGTATTAAACAATTCTATCTCGAGTGTAATATAAATCAAATGCCATTAACATTTGTACTATGCTAATACCTTGTGTTAAGAATTGGTGACTGAATCAGGTTTTATTATTGCCTTCCTCATGGTGACCAGAAATTAGCCACAAGAATTGAGTATGAAACAATTAGTGGAATGTGATATGAGGTACAATTATTTTCAAATGCCTTATTCATTCTTTCTGGGTCTCCACCTGGTCCATCTGGTTTGTCAAACATGGCCGTCTTGACAGCTGCAGAACTGTGAGGAAAAATAACAAAAAGGTTACCAATAAGTGTTTAAAGATTATATACAATACAAAAGATTCAATGCAAATGATGCTTACTCACCCTAAATCTACCGATAACAATGTTTTGGGTCTTAAAAGAGTGTCTTTTCAATTAAAAAAAAATATATATGTGGTTTCTATACAATGCTAAATAGGGAAACAGCAAAAATCATTACAAATTGGGCCAACGTAGGGCCGATATTGCGGTCATCAGGCCAATGAAGGCATACTGTTCCACTAACAGTAATTAATCCATATTGATCTGGAATATCCATTTTAGACTGACTGCTATGGATTACAAAGAAGTTTTTCAGAATTATAAGTCCGTTTGTCTGCGTTACTTACTTGATGGAGTTGATTCTGATGCCCTTTGCCCCAAGTGCCACAGCAGTTGCCTGAGTGAACCTGTCCACCATGCACTTGTACATGGAATAAGGCAGAGCGTAGTGCAGGGGGCGAAGACCAGCAAGACTGGACATGTTGATGGCTCCCTTGGTCTTCTCAAGGTGAGGGATGGCTGCCTTGGACATCATGAACACTGACCTCACCAAGAAATTGTAACACCAATCGAGGTCATCAATTTCACAGGTATTGTTGTTTCTTGCATTTGTCGCTCCTGCATTGTTGATCTTAAAATGTTGTTCATAACTGAAAGTTAAAATGCAATGACATTACAAACAATTTAAGTTGGAAAACAAGAATGTCTAGTTTTCCATAATGGCTGACCGTAAAGCTAACGATTCGTTCCACATCATCTTTGACTGTGACATCGCCGCTGATCAAGTAAATCTAAAATTTATATAACAGCTCATATGACGTGATATTACCAGAGCAGTATATGCTTTGAGAAAATTTCAGACATTCTTACATTGGATTCTGGCAAACCACTCTCGATGCACAGTTTCTTAGTTTTTTTTCCAGTCGATCTGAGGAGCGTCCATTCAGAGCCAGGTGAGGGCCATACTTTGCATATTTTATTGCAATGCCTTGGCCGATACCACTACTAGCACCTATGAGAATGAAATCAATCATAAGACTTGCAAAAAAGTCATAATTTTACCTGACAAAACAGGAATAATTTTGCACAATGAGAGTCCACTTACAACAGCAACTGGTAAAGCAGTTACCATTTGGGTGACCAATATTGTATTGATGTTATTATCTTTCCAGTTCATACTTTATCAAATCAACCTTTTCACTTTAATTATAAGGCCAAGCTTTTCTTAAAATCTCAAAATTGTACTCTAACAACTATTTTTAAAAGTTTTTGTGAGTTATGGGAATTGAATCAGACAATTTTAAAACACTCTTGATGTGAAAATATCGTTTACAGCTGGTATAGCAAACAAAAAGCATGAGACAAATTTGTAAAATAACTTACCAGAGATAAGTACAACGAGTCCTCTCAGGGATTCTCCCATGATGGATGTTCGAATAAAACTCCTGTTGCTTAAATTATAAAATGTAGTTGCTGTCTCTCGGTCGAGGAGAGACTTTGATGATGTGTCTGGAAGGATTGTCCTTATATATAGATCTGTCTCTGTATGTTGTATCCATTATTCAATTATTCTGTCCTATCAAGGATTTTATTGTGACAATTAAGTTCAATTCAGACAATGAGAATATTTTGTTCAATCGACAAAAGAGGTTTCATTGCATGCTGATAGTTGCTGACACATGTACATGTAGGTAGCTATTATTACCGAAGATCATGTCCTTTGATATTCATATCACCTGGTATGCTCACAGTGTCCCAAGGCTGAGCATCATCAGGTTGTCCTCAAGAATTACTGAAGAAAAACTTTTTAACAATCATCAACCATGGACTACACCAACTTTAAGTATAACTTACAATGTTAAATGTGGATTTTATTTGGTAATATTCATACATACTGTTATGTTAACACTCATAAGGTTTAAATGTACAAGGTACCTTTTCATGTACAGGACCACCTGTACGGAATTATATATCTGTTGTCATCGAAGAGTGCACTGGTTTTGGAAATTTCAAAAAAAGAACCAAATTCTTTTATATATTGGCGTTTTAGAATTATTATGGTTTTCAATTCTAATTTATATCACAGGGCTATGTTGACAGACAAGTATCATTCTGAATATGTTACCCTGTAAATATGTATTGTGACCATATATATATTATTTTTATTATGTATATTTATAATTGAAATAAATATCACATAACTATCCTATGCCTGTTGAAGGTGCTGAGGGTGAAATCGGAGGTGGCACAGCTATAGAAACGGCCAAATGGGGTGCTAATTTGCATATATAAACAGGGACATTTTTACGGGTCCCTACTGACACTGCTGACGCCAGAGGCTTTTAATTGTTCCCTTCTTCCTGACGTCAGGATGCCTACAACTTGGCATCCTTAATGACCGTCAGGGAAAATCCAGAACTGAGGACTTACTGACAATGTATAACAGTAGATGCACGTCAGTAATGCAGGTTTTGCTTGGTTCCTGACGTCAAGATGCTTACAATATGTCATCTTTACTGACGGTCAGGAAAAACCTTATATTCATGACTTACTGACAATCATAAGTATCTCATTGATGTCAGCAATATACAACTTTTATTTTGTGCCTGACGTCGGGATGCATAAATATTGTCATCCATACTGACTCTCAGAAGAATCAAATTCTTGGGCCTTACTGAAATATCACAGGTTTTTTGTTGAACTCAGCAATGTATGTACAAGATATCTGGATCGGAGCAAAATTGCATCCATACTGACATTGAAGATGAGGTCATTATTAAAAATTCACAACTTTATAAAACCAAACAACAGACACGTCACATACTGTAGCACAACTAATTTGGTGAAACTGACGTCAGTATGCCAGTAAATTCCTAGCCTCAGCCATTGCTTTGCTAGTCTGGATGTTATACTGATGTCAGGGAATATTGCACAGACCAGTCATCCTGACGGTCTGTTGGGACTGTAAAATGTTTCCATACTGACGGTCAGTAAAACTGTTAATAAGATGCTATACTACCGTCAGGAAGACTATACTTCATGGGTCATTCTGACGGTCAGTAATGTTCACAAAATTAAGTATTTCTGACGTCAGGATGCTGGGTAAAATGTCCCATACCTGACGTCAGCAGGTCAGCAGCACCCCATGTTTGGTCCCTGTTTTTAGCTGCTAATTTGCCCTCATAGACATTCACGAAGGGCGTCTGCAAGAAACAATTGACAAATTGAAGGAGGGGGGGGGGGGGGGTGCATGAAGACAGAGTAAGTGCTTTATTATCAAACTGGTTTAAAGCATATTCTTAAGAGATATTAAACTCCGAAGGACGTCGTGCGAATTCAGCACTACCCAATATTGGGAGTCCTGGATTCACACGATGTCCTCTGAAGTTTAGTTTCCAAATCTATGAACTGTAATTTGGTACGAAACGGTGCTGTGCTCCATAAGCAATTGGTGGATGACTCCATTGTTTTATCAGGATTCATTGCTGGTAAATCACGATAGATTATAGGTAAAGTTCAACTCATTGACCCTCATCTAACCTCACCACCTTTTTTCTTTACCTTATTAATGTGACTAAAGTTTCAAGTTTACAGATAATTACAGTGATAGTTCTACAGATATATTTATGGTTGATTTTTTTTTTCCTCCTAGATCTATGCACAGGTTGGTGATGTCACAAACGATGGAGATATCAAGTTATTTGTTGCTGAGTCGGTGAAAAAATTCGGAAAAATTAATTCTCTGGTAATAGATCATCGGTCGTTTTTAATTTTCTGACAGATGCAAAATTCTAAAATACACATAAATTAATAATAGTTGATGGATGGATTTTTCAGGTAAGTGCTGCAAAAAATGTCTCATTCTGACTTGGACCACTGCATCCATGGCAACATCAAGGCCCCGTTTACTTGACCCAGGAGTGTCTGCCATATTTGAAAGAAACCAAAGCATCATGAAAGGTAGCTGACTAAAAAAGGATGACATTTTAAAACATCTAACATAATAATCTTTTTTTTTTCCTTTTTTTTTTTTAAATAATAGTATAACATAAACTAACAGTTAATTCTGCTACCTCACAATTTACACCAATTGCAAAATAACAAGTGTTAGTAAAAGTTAGTAAATTATGACCCTGATCAAGTGTATGGCTTCTAAGACATAATACCTTTGCTGGATTTTTATTTTTATTTTTTTAAGAATTACAAAGCAGTTTTGTCATGACGTTTATTACAGCAGTAACAATGCATATACTGCAACTGTCAGCAGTGTCAGCTGGGGACCATTTCACCAGGTGCACCTCACAAGGTCAGATTTTGATTGAGTGACACCAAACTTGTGGATATTTAGTGTCAGGGCTCGGAAGTAGATACTGATATCAACAATCAGTTACTTTACAAATTTAAATTTGTACTCCATTACTGTTATTTCTTTCACACGCTTTTCTCGCTTGAACTCAACATTTTAAATCAATGTTGTCAGTCCTGGAGCTCTCAAGTCTCATTTCAACATGAGGTTTGGTGACATATTCACTAAACCCGAACAACTGGAAACTCTAAGTGGATAATTACATTCTTGCCGTAAAGCGAATTAGCCATGTTTTGAAACAATCAAACCAAACAGTTCACAATACAGAAGGAGATATTCTTAATATTTTCACTGAAAAGGGTTAAATTTAGATATAAATATCATGTACCTGCTTTTCCTCAAACCTTTAATTGTACACTCATCAAGGGACCGCCAATAAACAGCACACATATTTGTGTATTGTCGTGCCGTGTTTGGATTTAAATAAAATTAAAATAGCACAACTATTTATAATGGATAACGAAGTTATGATTATTTTTTCTTGATCTCATTTCAGTACTTTGATGTTGCTGGAAGATCCATCCCCCTTGGTTACATGGGAACTTGGGAAGATGTGGTGCCCACAATAGTTTTCCTTGCATCAGACAAAGCAGAGTTTGTGACAGGAGCTGTAATTGCTGTTGATGGTGGATATGTGTACACCTGTTGCATGGGCGGAGGCCTAGCTCAGAGGTAGCGCTCTGGGCTTCCAACTGCTGGGTCCCGGGTTCGATTCCTGGTTGAGCCTAAGTTGGATGGCTGTTTCATCCTTCGTCTCATTGCCATGGTCTCTGCCTGTCCTAATTAGCAGAAATACAGGATGTAAAGCCCTAATCACCCACCCCACACCTGTTGCATGTCATGAATTTCCAACATGCCACTTGCAGTCATTACAGTGGGTTTCATTGAAGTGTAGCCAGCCACTTGACTAAGTCTCCTGGTGATGTCACAATTCATCATGTTTGAGTGGTTCCCAATCAAGCCCACAAATACAAATGGACTTAATTTCTTTGGTCTCAATGACAACTAGTCAGTTGCTTTGACTTGTAAATTATTGGGTGAGCATGATCACTAATTGTGCAACAGACTTAAAAATATTGCAAATCAATTCAGGTCACTGTGTTTTAAAATAGTATCGTCCATCATGACTGATTGTAAAATTTATATTGTGTAACTTAGCTGTTCAATGAAATGATACTAGCAATCCACCAGCTCATTTGAAGGAGCAGATTAAGATAGTTTAACCTATTAGGGAGGCACTCATGCGTGCAAAACTGTGGAATTGGACTGATGGCCCTTTGACTACACTACAATCAGTTGCAATAGTATGAAATTTACAACATGGCGATTGCACCATACATTTACTTATAAAGTACGCGGCCGAAATATTGTTACTGCTCAGCACAAGTTTATGTTGTCTCCTTTTGTTATTTATAATATTTGCTGTTTTTAATAAAAGTATATATTTTTTTAAACCCAGGTTTATTTTTTGTTAATATATTAAATTATATTAATGTATTTTTCTAAAAAAAAAAATATATATATATATATATATGGAAATTTCATATAATTTAACACAAGCTTATATTGGCTATGGAAACAATGTTCTTATATCAAAATGATAAACTAGAATTTCAAAGATCCTAAATTATCCTTTTCTGGTTATAAGCAGCATTACTTATATATAACAGCATTTTTATTCGTACAATATTTTACGTGGGTGTAAGAATTATGTTCTTTAACTGCAATTATTCTTAGAACAAATCGCCACATCATGTTTATAAAACACGATTGTGTCATAAGTTTACAGTTAATCTGGCAATAAGTTGCACTTGTCAGTTTGACATTTGAATGTTACACCAGCTGTGATTTCCAAATATCCTGTCACAAATTTACTGTCTTTATTTAAAGTGAAATATTGAGTACTGTAACATCATATGGTACCATCTGGCCATGTAGAAACACTAAAGCCACTATCTCACATAGCCGAGGGACGATGCAGAGTAATGACGATTGCTGGAAAGCAATGAATTGGCTTCACTCTTGGTCATTTGCCAGTGAGAAAAAGCAAGTCAGCAACGACTCGCCGATTGCTCGCAGATTGCTCCCAGATTGCTCGCCTCCATTGTCCCGAGTGTCAAGCCAATAACTCTTCTTTACACGCTGACCACTCGGCGAGGAAATCACATCCACACAGCATTCCATATGACCATGAGTACTCCCAGAGTGACCAAGAGTACTTCCAGATAGCATGGCGAGTGAACGGCGAGTTAACCCTGTATAAATCCCAAGCAATTCCAGAGCAAAGTTGCTCCGCGACACTCCTAGAAAGTTTTAAACATGTTTAAAATTTCACGATCGGTCTACGAGTGTTGCTGAGTATTTCTGAGCTTTTCCAGAGTGGTCGGCGTGCAAAGCCGAGTTTTCCCGACTGCCTGATTTATGAGGCACTCGGCATCACTCGGCATTGTCACTTGGCTATGTGAGATAGGCCCTTTAAGGGGCGTTCACACTATCACGTATAAGACCTACGTATGACCAAGTACGTCAAAAATTGGCTATACGTGCTCACTTGTGGCTGTTAATCACGTTTAATAATTCTTTCCACGAGTGTACGTGGGGCAGTCGTAGATTGCTCGCCGGACATCCGTTTAAACGCTCGCTGGATGTCCATAAAACGCTCGCCAAACGTCCGTCGCCAAGTATCTGTGAGTCACTCGTGGATCGCTCATAGATCGCCCTTGCGAGAGTATATACGGATGGACTGGCTACGTATGGTCACGTATGGTCACGTACGTACGTAGAATTAATGTATGTAGAACGTACATGTTTAAACATTTTTGCCCTCTCCACGTATGTGCGTGAGTGGTTAAGCGCAACCAGGAGTGATCTACGGATTAGCACGAGCATAAGTAAAAGGCTCGGCGGGTGAATCACGTATGGACAAGGATGAGCAAGAGTAAAATAATAATTCCATCCGTCGCCATACGTCTTATCCGTGATAGTGTGAACGCCCCTTAACCAATATTTCTATTGGTAAAGTGCCAATTAATGAAGCATATTGCTGCAACATAATGAATTGCTACAATAAAATGTGTGCCACTAGACAAAGTAATGAAGTGACTAAAAGTTGCGCGATAACATTTTAGATTTATATTACCTACAGTGTATATGCCCTGTGTGTACATGTGCCAATTTGATCTGCACAATAATACACTTTGTATCACTCACCAGTGCAATTTAGCATTATGTACGTCGTGGTATAAATCCTCATATACTCCTATTGTGAATCAGCCACGCTGTACTGCTATGCCAGTGCAATAATAGCGGTTACCATGGAGGCTGTTCAATCTATGGCCTGACTTATTAATAACTTTCCTTTAAGAGATTGTCATCTTCTGTTTTTCCCCTGAATCGTAATGAATACTGGGGTTCAGTGGTATAAAAAAATTACACAATGGTTACATTGTGAGACATCAGATATATACACCCTCAAATGTTATGTACAACTGGGCTGTTGACCTTGTTGTACATGGACTTTTAAGGGTGTACATATTTTCATGTCTCACATCACACGTAACCATTGAATAATTGTATAGATGTGTTATCATCGTCATCATCATGTAAAAATGACCCAAAGCATAAAAATAAACTAGGATGATATTTTAAAGAATTTTAAGAGACTGTTATCCACTGGTCATCAACATGAAGGAAAGGTTCATCTGTAAACTGGACGTAGGCCTATTATGCTACATGTGCTAAAAATAACCCAGCTGAATTAAAAAAAAAACCATTGAATGAAGCACTAGCAGCTTCCTGATGACATCAAGGAGCGACTTCACAGCTTGTGCCTGTTACTGAAACAGTTCTGCCTTATTGAAACACAACGACAGGACGCGAGCAGCTTGTTGTGGTCATTAGCTGACCATTGTCCACTGCACGTGCCATTGTGTACTGATGACCACTTGACCACTGGTTAGTTATGTCCAGTAGTTGTCTTCCATTCAACGGGATACGGTGCTTGACCACTCAAGTGGACATTAAGCCCGCCCCAACACCTCCTTATCATGTTAACACCAACTTCCTGCATCTGGGTGACAAGGGTTGACAAGGGTAGTTTCACAGCCCCTAACAGGACAATTGGGTGCCTAATAGTTGCTTCGAACAAAATGAAACTCTACAAAGCAAAGAATCATGTTTAAATGCTCAGTTACATTTTGTATTTAGTTTTATAAATACAATTATAACACATTCCTCGTCCAGTTTAGATCCTTTTTGTTAAAAAAACACTTGTCACACATAAACATTGTCACATATTGATTTTTATTTATTAAATATATTTTTTAAATTGGTTTATTTTATTTCAATAAGACCCGTCTTTATTAATTTCCATGCAAATGTACATATAAAAAAGGTTCTGCCATTTGTGTGTCATGTTAGGTGTTTTTATAACATCCAGCAAAACTGAACCTTATAAATTATTCTATTTGAAACTATTTTCCCTCGCATGACTTTTATAACTGTACGTATTAACAGAACCGATACTAACTTGAAACAGTGCATTGGCAATATTCATGGGATATCCCCAAATAATTGCTAATCATTTACCCATCTGAACCAGGTGATACCAGATATAAGGGAGGGTTTATTACCCTACCCCATTTTATTACCCCGTGTTCTTAAATACCCTGACACACCTCCTGAGCACGTGCCGACCGCGTGCTTATCTCACTCAATCCAGAAAATATTTTCATCTCAGAAAACTGTTGCTATGAGCAACAGACTAGCTGTAATTAGCCTAGCTAGGTCTGTAACTATTGTTACTCATGGACACAAAGAAATTTATAGTAGCTAATATGATTTTCTTGATTCGGTGTAGATTTGAAGTTATTGTGTATGCAGTAACAACAACTCACAATTAGACCTATATGAAGTTAGTTATATAAATGTAGACACCGCAATTTTCCCATAGGCCCAACAACAGTGACACTGTTCTGTACCATTGGGCACATTCGTAAGTTAACATAAGCACTATCTAATTATCAATTGATATTCGTCTTTGTGTATTAATTTTGTAATTGAATGAATTATGTAGGAACCTATAGTTGCTCCTTAATCAGGCTACAGAATCGCATGTCCATGCCATATCCATTCCCCACCCCACTGTCATTAATTGACCCCTGTCCATTGAATCACCAAACCATTCAAAAAGGAACAAAATAAAATTTGTAAGGGCCGGTGTATTCTCATTAGGGGGTCGATTGACAATTGTGAAGTTGCCCGTCTTGCCTCTTTAGCCCTCAACCAATCAGATTCAGGAAAGCTGGCAATTAACCAATCAGTTAAGAGCTTACCCCACTGACGTCATGCAAGAGATTCCCCTAAAATTCTCGTCTGGGATGGTTTCTTTATCAATTGGTTCTGGTGTCAGCTTCAAGCCAATCTTTCACGATATGGATACTTTGGGCGACGAAATGGTTTTTTCAGTGGGATTAGCATTTTATACTCAGAAACCAAAACGACGTCGACATCACGTGCCGCACCGCGAACGCCCACACAAGGCCGTCATCAAACGCAACGAACGCGAAAGACAGCGCGTCCATGACGTCAACCAGGCCTTCAAAACGCTACAGACGTGCCTGCCAAGCAACGAAACAGTTGATCCAGAGGACAAAAAGATCTCTAAAATGAGAATATTAAAAGAGGCAATTGATTACATCGAAAACCTGGCTTGTTTGCTGTTGAAAAGTGACCCCCATGAAACTGGCAGCTGCAGGCAATATGCCTTTCCACACGAAACTCAGGATCAAATACTCCCACCATTTGACAGTCATGATGATAGCAGAGATGTTGAACAAACCTGGTCAAATAATTACAGCTATTCAAATCTGCATACAGAGAGTGCTCATATAATCCCTGGTCTATACAATGATCCTGATCTTGTACAGTCATCGTGTCAAGATCTTCATTGGTACTCTGACGACTCAAGTCATTCTTCACCCGCTGCAAAACTTGAGGTAAATAACTTTTTTTGGGGGGAGTACTTAATATCTTTTTAAAAGAATAAAACATTTAAGTTTTAAAGTATATTAACAATTTTTTAAAACTATTTTGGCATTTAAAACATTAGTCTCAAATAATCTATAAGAATGATACAATAGATGTCATATTATCTCTAATTTCCGCTATTCCTTGAATTATCGTCTGCACTAGCAGGTGCTGCAGGTTTGTAATTATGGCAGAACATCTATCAAGATACTTGACAAGTGTATGATGTAAAATTGATTTTGTAACACATGGCGGAAGATACTAGCTTTAATTTTAAAATAGAATGAAAACGTGTTTGGCCAGGAAGTTAGTAAAACGTTTTTAGACACTTTGACTGACTGCTTACCATAGCCTTTTTTGGTAAAACTAAAAAAATTGTTAGTTGGGGGTGCGGGGGGGGGGGGGGTGGGTGGGGCGGTTAAGGGAGGAATGTTCCTAACCCCCCTTAATCTAAGATCTGAGAAACATTTTCAGTAAGCATGTTTAAAAAGTTATCTATCTAGTCTTATACCATTAGAGAGACTCTAGGATTATTTTTTGGGGATGGGAAGCACTGTACATGTTGTGACTCTGAAACAGTTGTAAAACAAAGAAGGACCAGCGAACAGGGGCCGCTTCTAGTTTGCCTGAGAACCCCCCCCCCCCCCCTCCCCCTAGCCAAGAAATGAGGGCCATGCAGCATTCTTTAATTTTTTCGTGGGATTATATTTGCACGCGGGTTAACAGCCTTCTGACATATACCTGAATCTGTTTTATGCTAAAAAATAATGAGTGCACACACTATTACTAATCTTGACATGCCGTTATTTTACCACAATCATCATTTTTATGCAGTGAATGAGCAATTTCAACTTCTGCTTCTTAAATTATTTTTAATGTTATCACTATATGACTTAGTCATCGCCAATAAAAACTAGTTACTCATTTTCAATGATGTGAAATGGTGATAGTTGCACGGATGTGTGTATACTGTCCAGAAAATATTTACTAAACCTGTTGCAAATTACCACGAAAAATTATAGACTGCTGCCAGGCTAGCCCCCCCCCCCTCTTACATTTCAGTATAGTCAATGTCATTAAAGTTTTTAGGAGGTTAGTCGTTATGGTTACATACGTGATACTGGCTGACTAACTTGTTAGATATGTCCAACCAAAAAGTTCTGAAATTTTTTTTAATGTTTTGATAAAGAGTTTTTTAATTGTACGGTTCTTCCTTGTTTGTTTTGACCATTGAACATTCATCAGACAACAATTAACCCAGTGTTTTCTGTTTCAGAGAGAATGCCAGTTCGTAAGTTTTGAACATCGAAGTTTTGACGGCTGCTCCATGGACACCCATGAAAGAATTATCTTAAATCTGTGAAATCAACCTATTTTAAATCTGACATTGCCCACTAGGGGCGCCTCGATATAATTGTATGCAGCGACCTCTTGTGCTTAATTTTTGTTGTTATTTCATTTTGTATTGTTCATTTATACTTGTCATTTGAAACATGATGATCCTTATCAGTTAAATAATATACAAGTAATACAATAAAGCTGTATGATTATTGTGTGAAATTCACATTTTGTACTTTTATTATTATTTAAATAACTTATATGTATAAGTTGGATGTGACCAAACCAGAAAGCCTTTACATTAATGCAATTTTTCATGCCACAATGCTTTGTAAAATGCCATGTAGAATAAAAGGTCAATTATAGAAGCATTAATTATAATATACTATACATAATGGCCCAATCAGTTATCATGATAAATGTTAATTTAATATATGCATGATATGTTGCACCGCGAAATTTATAGACCTAACACCCATGATACCATACAATTGCAACGTGAAACAGGATTTCAATTATCGTCAGACATGCAAACGACACGCCCAGCCAAGAGATTAGATCTGGTGCAAGGCAAGATGATATGATTATAAAGCAAAATGTATATGTATTATGATATCATAATCACAATATTCCATTGAGAAATTAGATAAATGCATGATATATCCAGGATCATTATTGATGAGAATTCATATTCACATTTTCATGCTGTACTGTACCTTTAATCACAAAACGTGATATAGATTACACTGACATTCTATATAACCAAGTTGGAATGTGTTTTATTATATAGTGTTTTTATTAGGCGTTTTGCTAAAACAGGAAACTTTATTTTACATCAGAAAACACGAGAGTACAAAACAAACCATTTAAAAGCGTAAGCATACATATAAAACCATTCAAAAACATAATAATATTATATCAATAGTTATGACGGAATGTAATTAAATTTTATTGGCTGAAACCATAAACCACAGCTAGCTTTAGAGAGAGATTGTGTGTATGTACTGTACACACAATGTTGTAAGCTACAGTTCGATCCATCCTCTACTAAAATCACACACTACACTAAAGTGACCTTAATAGTGAGGTGGTCTTTTAACTTGAGTTTTCATATAAAAAATTAACACTTTGGAAGGAGGCTCCTTATCTAAAACATCTTTCTCAGATAGCATATCACATGGGCTAGACGTCGGCCCAATGTGAGCGACGTCGGACCAACATCGGGCTGATCGGGCCGACGTAGCATATTTGGATGCATGGCAACACTCTACTGCCCATGACAAGGCATCTGAGTGATTGGCTAGAAACGGTCGCGGACGTGAAAGGCGACAGGCGCAGACTTAAAGAGATCCAGGTTAAGTGATGGGTGGTTGAGTGATCCCCAGTACCATTAGAGGGCGCAACCTTTTCATTGATTGGTTGGCTATTAGGTGTAGGCCTATATTATCATACTGTGTGTGTCGTTACCTCGAAGACTTGCGATCTAATTATGTACATGTTTTGCTTCTTTACTAATCTATATATAGGCTGGTTTATGCTATTAAACGTCTAAAAATGAAATAACAGAATAATTAGATGTTCATGTGCCGAGTTTACACAATTCTTGCTCTGATAAGCAGGCAATTCAGAAAAATTGCATAAACTCAAAAAATATGAATCCATTTCTCTCGTATTTTTATAAGAAGATGTCTTGAGTCTATACTCAGCCTATTGGCTACATAGTTTAACCAATCATTTTGATCAACTAGGTAAACTAGCAAAAAAATGTCCATAATTAGGTCACTGGGCTGTGAGGAGACGACACACGGTGTTTAGCTTGGAGCAACACAAGCCACAAAATGGAGAGAAATTTCACCAATAACGAAAAAGTTTCCTATCTTTTTCAATGATATTTTTCACCATCTGCTCGTCATTATGGCCATTTGTTATGGTCCAAGAGAAGCGGCAGAGATTGCAATGGAGAATATAGCCAAATGTAGTTTCACAGAAGTGCTTTTATCATGCAGCTAGAAAGTTGCGTTTGACTTGTTGCTAAGATTTCTGTCTATTTTTTGTGCTGCTCCATGTCATGTATGGAAAAAATATGACAGTAAAACAGACCTGTAGACATTTATTTTGTATCCTACTGTAATAATTGAAATCGTCGTCTAACGTTTAAAATTAGATATCCTAGACCTTGTTTTTATCTATTGATCATGCGCTCATTGACAAAAGTATTGCCCGAGAAAGGTACCAGACCTGGGAACCTTAAATGAGTTGCATAACCATGCACGACCACTCTTTTGTTAAATTTTGTTTGCCACTTAATTTTATTATGAAAGCTTGGAATCATGCCAATCGTTATAATAGCAAATACACTTGCCTAATTAAGCTCCATTATTATGGGCCAAATGCTGAGAGAATTTCACTGCAATTTACGGGGCATAAGAACTGAGCGCTATATCAGTCCCCATATCAGTTTCAAATCTTTTGTTTTGCTATGCTTAATACACGTTGTTGGACAAGAAAAGAAATTTGAAAGTATTATTTCAAGCAACGCCCCAACAGCTCAGTGATCTTGACCCATTTTCATTGCAAATGCATCTATGCGAGGAAGCCTGCCTCTCACCTTGACAGATAAAATGCAAATGCACTTGAACCTTGTCTTAAGACCTGTCCACCTCTATATAAATAGAGCCACCTAGTAATTCAGCAAAGCAATCTGACTTCAGCTCTATTAATGCTCCTGGGTCTGAAGCTTAGTCAGCTGCCAAAGACAGACGTAATGATGAGATGATAATTAAAGTTTTGAGTCTAAGCTATACGACATATTATGTAACACATTTACCGCATGGATGGGGGTCTTTTACCTGCCTCAGTATTTAAAGAAAATATTATTTTAGAATATTATAAGTGCTTCTCCCTGCATGGGCATAGAACTGATAGACTTGATAACCTAACTTTCAGAGGAAGTAAACGTTTGTCCAGGACTATTACTTGCAATATAATTTGACAGATCAGACGACTTGTAGTTTGCTATTTACCCCAATTAATACTAAAAAAAAACAACGAGGAGACAGAAGCTAAGTGTGGACAAATGAACCATTTATTGGCTTCACAAATATTCATTCAGACATACAACACAAAGTGCCAAACACAAACCAGCAACACAACTCAAGTGGTTGATCTTGTGGCAGCCCCTTGTCATATAAACATGCAAACATAATTGGAACACAAGTATTAAAACTTATTACTCATACAACTATGAAAACAACCTTTATTATGATTGAAATTTAAACAGAGATATTGGAAGAACAAAACATGCTTATACCATGAGTGAAAGCAAATAGCAACTTACACTATCTTAAGTCTATAGAACCAAATCTCAGAACAATTGAGATAATGATACTCACTGAATAATAGAATCACAGCTCTGTAGTTATCAGAGATAATACTTGCAATTGAAATTCAACTTAATACATTGATATTAGAAGAAATGACCAATTCTTATAATAATACTTAAAATAAGGGTGGGTGGTTGGGTGAAGAAATGAGAGCGAATGACTAAAAGGAAGCACTCCTCAGTTTTGTTCGAATAATTAATCAGATAATATTGACACGAATGCTATTGGCCTACAGGTAAGCCGGCGGCGCCAGGAAGCAATTGCCTACTGATTATTAACTATATTTATCACCTCAATAAATGTAATTTAATTCCAGCCAAGTGGAAATTTGATTTTTTTTTAAATCGGATGAAAATTGATAATGTTATCTTGAGCATCCTTATTTGGACAATGCATGAACTTAATACAGCTAGTATAATCCGCTATTCCACGTAATATGGCTGCAGTTAGGGAATAATATTGCAGTCATTGGGTTGTGTACATAACAAAGTTTATATTTTGAAAATCGGACTAAAATTGACTGAGTTATGCCAACAAATAAATCGTGATTCGAAGACGTTCTTTTCACGCTGGTGAACCTGCAGTCTTTTTTTCCATTTGAAATATAAACTGACTTCGTTGACGTTTTTATCCAATAGCTTCGTCAATTTCCATCAGATTTGTAAAATTTAAAGTTAAAGATGGCTGGAATTAATTGGGAAATGAAAGGAAAATACAACTGGTCCCTGATCTGTCAAAGAGATTAGGGACTCGTGCGGTTTTCCTATATGAAGTCCTCTGCATGGAGTTTATTTTCCAGGTCATGGAATCAGCTGTGAGAGCTAGAGTTACATAGGGTGTATACCGTGAGTGTTTGCAGGAAATAGATCACCTCACACATCAGAAATATAAAAGAAGGCTATAGATATGGTGGATAGACTCCATCCACACCCACATTTTTAAACTTGGAGCTTTTGTCGACGCCTGAAAAAATAGAAAAAACATCCACAAATTGTAGCGATACGTCAATGTGGATTTGGTACAATTACATTACAGTTACCTGCTAACGGGTTATTTAATAATTAGAGCATGTAGTGTTATAATTTATTAGTCACGTAATTAATATATCATTTCACGGTAGCCAGTCAGCCAGTGACAGCGTAACCGTTGTTTGCATAATTCGGGTCTAATATATTATAAGGATTTTATTTTTTACCTTTTATTTTATTAATGCTTTACTGTAAAGAAAACTATTTGGGCCTGCTGGGGGCTGACACCTGAGGACTCCTAAAGAACATTTTAACCAGGGCAAATTTGACATCACAGTCATTTATTAAATTATCGACATTATAAATTGGTCATATTTTAAAGTAGTAATTGTGCAATTGTACTAACAAGTTAATAGATAAAATAGAAATAGAAAAAATAATTAATTTTGTTCACTAGGTGATAAATAAATAAATACTCCATAACTAGGAGTGCTCGTATAAATTGATTACCATTCAAATAAAATCATGCATAATAAAAACTGTACAAAAATGCTTCGTTTGAAAAGCCCATCTGTTAGTTGCAAAACTACAATTGTCAATTAAAAACGGATACACACAATCGATACCAATTGTACAATGTATGGTGATATTATGATGTTAAAATGAACATTTATGATGTGCCCTTAAATTAAGTGCAATTTAATGACTTCTCTTAAAATCTCTCTGAGTTGATCAGTCAATACATCTAATGTTAAAGACTTTTGACTTTACGTTGGACATTTTGACTGAACACAACAAGTTAGTCAGCTAGCTTTATCTGACACTAGACATGAAGTTGGTCAGCCTTAATCATTGTTACTGTCATGCAAATCATTAGCCATACAATATTATAGTGACTAACTTTTAGTCAAAGACATGCCACTTGACATGACACTTAAAAGTTGACTAAGTGGTAAATAAAGCTGATTAACTTAGTAACGTCTAATAAGTCAAATGGTCCAATGGCTAAGGAGGTCAGTCAAATTTAAAGTATATTACACATCTTTTAGTCAATATGATTTTGTATGTTGTATCAGGGGCGTCGATTCAGGGGGGGAAGTGGGGGATATATACCCCCCACTTTCTGAGAAGGGGGGATGATCAATGCAATCATCCCCCCCCCCCTGAAATTCACAAATGAAAATTACCGTTTTTCACACACTTTTGTTTTTGAACATTTGTGCTTTGTTAAACAGCTTCGCACTTGATATCACATATCAGTATCAATTTATAACTTTGGTATAAATGATCCACCATTAATTTACCTCTTGACCAGTGTCCGCACATTAACTGCTAATACTTGTACGAGCGAGGGAAAGTCACATTGGGACAGACAAAGTATCCCCCCCCCCCCAACCCTCAAGAGAAATCGACGCCCCTGTGTGGTATATACTTTATACAGTAATTAGCCATGATGAAACCATAAATTTATACTGTTTACATGTATTATGTACATTATATTATATTCTTCAAAGATGTGTGCAGTGTACATGTACTAAGGAAATTCTATGTCATCCATAGTCACGTTAAATGCAGTCATACATGACACTGGGTACCTAAAAAATTAAATGCTTATGGAAATGACAAAAATATTTTGATTGAAGCAAAAAGTATTGTCTCAAAAGTGTGACACCTTTTCTGCCCTTCTTCCTGGTTGCCATGGGTGCATAACACTGTCTGTCCAATGTCCTTGTCTGCAGGTTCTAGGAATTTCTAAAAATTACACTTCCTGATATCGACACACCTTGGATAATTCTTAAGAAAATTTAGCGAGTTTCGGAAGTATCTTAAAATAAACAACAGTGATTCACGCTGCAATCATGCATATTTCATGCTATTTGTTTCAATAGTTTTGCTTAAAAGTGCTACATAACTTTATGAGTCAAAATAGCCCATTCACAAGGCATTGTTAGCAAACTAATGTAAGGACATATAAAGTTAGTTTATAAAAAATACAGTTGTAGCCACCTATTCCTGGCTGTAGCTATAACTGATTAAAACCAGCTGCTTCTCTCTACTCCTAACTTATAGTCAGCTTACACCTACCACCGCTGAAAAAACCATAAACTTGATTATGTAAGAAATGTATCTAATGTGTCATAAATATGTACTTTTAGATCCGGCTTTGAGTAGCCAGCTACAGCCAGACAATTCTGTTTAGTGGCAGGTAGCATCGTATAGTAGCAAAAGTTGTCTAGCGGTTTAATAGGGCGTTTGAGAGCAGGACAAATCTACTTCCGGGAACCAGGGTGTCATTGAAATTGCATGGAGGGGTTAAATAAGGGAGGATAGCTAAATAATCACAGCTAGACAACTCATTATTTTGGTTGCCGAAGAAAAAGCTACTTTTAGAGCAAGGCCTACGCTGAAAGTTAGAGCTTTAATAATCTTGTTTATTTACGTGCTATTTTGACAAACATTGACCAGTGAGAGATAGATATGTCATGAAAACGCTATTCCTGATTCTTCTGATGACGTATACGTGTTATTCCAATAAGTCAATTGAAACATATCCGATTGTTCATATTTCGTCCACAATTCAATATATTTTTATTACCAATTTTTGTACTATACACCATGAATTGTATCTTACTATGCATGTGTGTGAATAAACATATTTAAAACTCGCTCGCCTAATTCAAATATGGCGGCGTTTGGTCCCAAAAGTACGGCAAAAGCGTGAATTACACCATGGATGTATTATACATCCATGATTACACTACAAATTGACGCTTCTTTGATCATAACTTATACGCCCTATTTGACAGGCCGTTTTTAATTAAACTAACTGGTAACTTTAGGACTGGTCAGAGAAAATTATGACCATTTGTAGAGCATATAGAGATTATTTATGGTAGCCAAAAATTTGCAATGAATATTCTGTAAACTGTGAAAAGCCAATCACAGAGAAAAAAAAACGTTTAGACATTTCCACTGCATGTGACCCCATACCCACTTTTGACTACACAAATTACTCAGCATGATGACCAATTTCTCAGTCAAAACGATCTTATAGGCTGACGTGTAATTTATAGAGAAGGTATACTCCTATGTCATTCGAGCAATTAGCTCTCATTCCTTTACTGCAGCAGCAGGTGCTTCCTCTCTGGTCCGCACCAATTTTCTTGAAATGAAAATACAAAAGTGATCTGACAGAGAAAAATGCATTTTATTTAATTCTTACACAATGTTGCAGCATTTTTCAGTGATTTACTAATTTGAACAGTTATGCCACAATTGTACAATGGGTGAAGGTTTCTTAATGAAAGGGGTTAAAAACAAGCCCCCATTCATCTCATGGGAGGGGTGGATCACCTTGAGGCCTTGTTCTGTCTTATCAGGCGAGTACTTTACCCTCCAATGGGTGGGACCGCACCCTTCAGGTGGCAGAGTCTCTCATGGCCCCACCCTGCAGCTGCTGCTGCTGGTGCTGTTGGGGATACATACCTTTGGAAAGAAAATCACGTACCTGGCCAATTTGTTATCACTGCCATGCTAAACACGTCTGTTGTACAGGCTTGTATGTATATATAAATGTTGTCGACGACGTCCATCTCACATTTCTGAGATTTCCAAGTTTATTTACATTGCACTACTGTTTCAATGGTCCATGGGAAAATGGTGGAAGGCGTTGTACGCAAAATCATAATGATTCCAATATGATTAAAAGTACATATGTACATGTAAGTAGAATTAGGTGAGGAAAATATAGTAAGGGACACCATTATATTTATGTATAATACGTGGTAGGAATTAAAATAACAGTTTGACCATGCAGTGTCATCAACTTTCAATCTACGAAAACAGTTGCAATTTCCAATATATTTTACTTAATTTTTATTGGGTCTATGCATTGCACTTTAAATCAGCAATTAATATGACTTATGAGCAATTAGTAACATTCATGACAGGTAAACTACAATTTATGAAGAGTCTGGTGGTGGATGGATTAGGGCCTTACGTCCTGCATTTCCTGCACCTAATGGGCTAATTAGGACAGGAAGGACCATGGCAATGAGATTAAATATGAAACAGCCATCGAACTTAAGCTTGACTGGGAACCGAACC
This sequence comes from Alitta virens, assembly GCA_932294295.1. Classification (NCBI taxonomy): domain Eukaryota; kingdom Metazoa; phylum Annelida; class Polychaeta; order Phyllodocida; family Nereididae; genus Alitta; species Alitta virens. Next base: position 16,025,487 of record OW028573.1, on the reverse strand, counting down.
CGGGACCAAGTGGTTGGAAGCCTAGTGCGCTAGTCCAAGCACTGAGCTAGGCCCCACCCCTCATGAAGAGTCTGGCAATAATAAAGGAGGAGGTTAGCTTGTATACATGTTAAACAAACTACCTCGTAGGATGCAGTTAAGAAAACAACAAGTACAATGCATAACATGAAAGCATAAAAAAGACAAAAAGACAATGAAAGGAGGAGAGGGCATCATATCATGCTGATGCAAACATGCATAGCATGGGAACTCCAGAACACAAATGAGTGCAAACCAACAAGAAAAATACGTGTAAAAATACAAATGTTCTTTTTTTTTCTTGCAACCAACTGCATAACATGGGTGTGCCTTACTAGAACTGGGCATAATTCATTTTGTCTGATGGAAATGTGGAAAGAAAAAAGAACAAGACTCTTGAAGGTATGTATAAATGGAAATAAATGGAAGTATGTTGGTGCTCTTATGCAAAATTGTTGGTCCGAATAATCACATTAGTCCAGCACAAAAGATACATACACTCTGCAAATTCAGTGTCATATGACAGCAAGCAAAAGTCTGTCACCACTAAGCCTAAAAACATATCATTCTGAGTAATAGTCTTAAAAGCTTGGACATGCAAAGAGTATTTATCTTACAAATGTTTGTCATTGTAAAGGAACCTCAGATATAGCAGAACTTACGCTTTTTGGCATAATATACTGATATGAAACCACAATCTCTTGTTCAAATGGTTGATTTTTAGTTTGGTGCTGGGAAGTGTTGGTCCCAAAAATGGTTGCATGGCTCAGGCTGGCTAACTTGTTAGTCAAATGTCTATTTGGGTCAGTCATAATAGACACCCGTCAAAGGGTTAGTCAGAAAAAATTTGAGCAAAATTGCAATAACAGAAATTCTGGAGTCTTCAAATACAATTTAGCTTTGCCACAGACTCACAGAACGTTTTGGGGCAAACTATACAGTTTAGAATGATCAATTTTGAAGACACATGACTCGTTAGTTAAATATAGGAACACAAGCATTAAAATATTGGCATGAGGAAATAAATATAATGTATTTCCAATGCACAGTCACGAATCACATATGCGAGCCACAAAATCACCTCCAGGGATCTTCAGAACCTTTTTCTGTCTCACTATGAAATTCCATCTTTTTTTGTGTTTTTATTTAATTTTTTTTGGTAGCATTCTCAATTAAATATCTCGAATGGCAATTTGAGATATTAATCTATTAACACTAAATACTTGATAGCACCACGCCCAGTTTTAATGATTTTGAATATCATAAGTAATCTAATACCGAATCTGCCAGTAAAACAACACACCCCATCGTATGCATCGCATCGTATTATATAGCAAAACATATGAATGGTAATGTCCCGTTTAAAGTTCAGTTCACTTGAGCTCATATGAACAGCCGTCAAGGGCAGATGTAATGATGAGATGATAAGACTTGGAGTCCACACCATGTTACACATTTACCCCATGGGTGGGGTCTTTTACCTGCCTCAGCATAGACACCGAGTACAATGCACCTCCAACTAAAGTCCGAATGAAATCCAGCTGGGATGTGGCCGGGTTAGTGATCGAACCTGCGATCTTCAGCAGAGCTGGCCAATGCGGAATTAGCGGCTGCTCATCGAGCTATTTGCTTCTTACATTGTTTAATACTGCAATACAAAAGTTGACAATTACTATTAAGTACATTGACCAATGGTCGCCTGCAAAGTCCAGCAGATCGATACAAACAATGTACTGTAATATGACTATTTAATTCCCTGGGTTGATATTATCTGAAGTTTCTTACAGGAAGATCCACTGCTGCAAAAATTAACCAAGTTTGACTGGGGATGCCCCGTGACCTTTTCATCCGCAAGCCAGTCCCTTCCTCCCAACGTGTTAACATTCTGAGCTTTGATCTTTTAATTGAATACATGGGGTCAGGTACACCCCCCCCCCCTTGCTGTTTTCATTGGTTCGACGACTCCAGATAGATTTAGTTTGAAGATGTACCTATACCTGTAAACATTCATTCATTCATTTATTCATTCATTCATTGAGCCAAGTACAAAATGCATAAACAACAGGAAAACCATTGAGCTTCTTTGTGAGCTTATAACCTTTATGGCTTTATAATGGATGTATATAGATCGAGAAGATCAGAGGCAGAAATTATGATGAGATGGCATGACCTGTCAATAACATTGTCTACTGGGTGAAAATATATGACCAGTAAGATGTCAATTTCGGATATAGACGATTTATTGGAAAATGTTTTATCATCATTGCAAATAATGTTTCATTATCGATGCCTCGCTTAACGAATGACCAATAGACCTTTCTACTTGTGCTGTTCACATCCCTTGTCAAAAGTACATGACATTGTACAATGTTGAACAACACCAGGTGGGGCTGGCACATGCTTAACAGAGAAATAAGGTTATGAATGTTGTAATTATGACAGGAATATGAGGGGATCACACCCATGATAAGCAAACAGATAACCTCTAAGGGAGTGGCCCCAAAAACGCCTCCCAACCAAGATCTACCATGCCAGGAATCAAGACAAGCTGCAAACTACGCTGCAAACCACGCCAAGAATTAAGCAAATGAATACAAATCAGACGAATACCTGGCATTTTCCACATGCTCTCTACAGGACCCACTCCTGCCATTATTTGCAAAGACCCAAAGGCCTTACAGATATCACAGACACTAGTCACACCACCCATGACATGAGACACAAAGTACATAAGCTCATGTCAGTACCACTTATGGAGTACTGCTCATGTGTATATGCATGTTCCAAAATGTAAAATTAAGTTAGTCCAAAATGACCTCGAACCATGCTCGAGAATCAAAAAGTTATGTTGTGGAAGTTACCAATTAAAGAAGAATATGTAGATTGATTGCTTCTCCCATAAAGAGCCTAGTCATCTCGTCTAGCTGACCTAATATTAATTGGCCAAACTGAAAATTGCTCCCACTCTTAGAGTTAAGAAATTGAACGTAGGAACTGTTTGAAATATTCACACAGCCACCCACAAACTTTTTCTTTTGGGAAGTTTTCTGTGAACCATCCAAAAAAACGTTTGGAAAACATTTTATAAGATCGTTTCAATTACACTTTCTTGCAATGTTTCCAGCAAACAACCAAAATACTTTTTTTTTTAAATGTTTTACAATGTTGTTTTACTCTCAAAAAGTTTACAGCCAACAACAGCCACAAAACGTTTCCCATGATTAGTTTACTTGGGACTTTCTGAGAATGTTTCCAGTAAACGGGCAAACAACGTTTTCCAAACGTGTTATGACTTGTTTTACTTGGACTTTCTTACAATGTTTCTAGCAAACAGCCAAAAGTGTTTTTCAAATATGTAATCCTGCAATGATCTTTGGAAAACGTTCATGGATGTTGAATAAAAAAACATTTGGGAAAACATTATACAAAGTTGTGTTAATGGTATCTTCTAAAAACGCTTCAAGCAAACGCCGAATGTTGTTGGAAAATGTCTCGTATAATCGTTCAATAAAGCCCAAACAATGTTTGGAAAACATTACACAAAAATTTTCGGAGAGTCTCATTGAATTGTTAAAGAAAATAAAAGGTGAGCAATTATATGATCGCCAGTTTGATGAAAACTCCAAATCAGTTAGTGCAAGTATATTCTTTTAAATGGCTTAATCTTAAAATGCATACAGACATGACAGTGATTTCTTTATAATACATTATATTATTCTTGTCATAATGGCTAATCAGACAGCAACAAATGAGCCTAGTACTGGATAGCTCACCCAGATAGCATTCCAAGATGACAGTGATGTCAAAACGATGTTGTACCAACGGCGGCTGATATAGAAACGATGCAGGCCCGATTTGGAATGCTTTTTGGGCAGTTACTTGTGCATTGGCCTTCTTTTCAAGAGGAACTGGTTTCAAATCTATTTGTGAGGATCTTGATTGGGTTGCCATACCATTTTATTTTACCACTCTAGACTGTGCATTTTATACCAGTTAATTATAAGGGTAACTGTCATCAATTAATGATTGATACATCCAGAGAGTTCCACCACACCAATCCACAAATATGGATAACATTGTAATGCTGTATGACTTGATAAAAGTGGCTTCACTATCTATTCATTTTGTTTGATCATACCAAGACGAGGCTACCTTAATTGTTTCTACATCACTGGCTGATGTAGTGCACGTCAGCCTTGGTCATGTGTTTTATTATGTCATAATGACTAAAAAAAAAACATGCCACTTCACATGACACTGAGCTGACCAGCTCCTTAGGTAGTCTATACACCATCAGATAGTTAAGATCCATCAGTTAGCCTTCAATTCTGCCTGGACTCCAGTACTCCCACGTTGGGGTATACAGAAAGCCACTGCACCCTGGCAGCATGCATGGGGGCGAGGGTGGGACCCTCAACTTGTTGGATGCAATTTAACACCTAGAGCAACAAGAAGCTGACAGATGCTCTACAGTTGCATAATTGCTGAAGGACCCCACTCAACCAGCAAGGCCACTCTGCTTCTACCCTTCATTTCGACATGAAGTTGGGAGCTAAGAAACCCTGTGCAGATCACCCCACACCCCGATGTGCACACCCTCTATTGCACCCAAAACTATCCTTGCCACGCCCACCATTCCACAAATCACTAGCACACCTGCGTTTTGCTTTGCCATTCGTCCGAGTGGTTATACAGCTTGCCTTTTCACTCAGGGATCACCTGAGTTACATCCCCAGGTCACTCTATACAACCACAAGGTAATTACACTCAAAACAGAACAAGAAGATAATAGAAGTCACCTGACAATATGTAATATTGACACATATACACCAACATTTGAGACAAGCAAATGATGTCATTAGGGGCTGTTACGTCCATGGTTAAATCAAACAAGAAAATGGTGAGTCGAGATTCTAGAATCTTTTTTTTTTAAGTTATGACGGGTTTAACAGATATGCTGCCCAATGTCTTCAACCCAACGGGAAGTTGTTGTTGTCACAAAAACTTTTTTTCTTTTTTCTTTATGTATAAGAATATATTATGGAAAAGAAAAATGGCCTGAGGACCTAACATTAACTCTACACGTGACTGAGATCCTGCAGCAACTTTGACAAGCATTTGGTCCGATTCGGGGACAGACGTAATGATGAGTCAAGCTTGGAATGTAAAGTTTTAAGCCAGCGACATCCAGCTATGGTAAAAGGCCTGCAGCTAATAGTGAAGGCCAGATATAGTCTATCTAGGACAAGAACCTGGGACTCTCGCAGTAGCAGACCAAAGTCTGAACCATTGGGCCACCGGGGTAGTAATTTAGT